>APFE030777155.1:0-11345 GCA_000404065.3 Pinus taeda
TAAGGATTAACATCTGCTATCTTTTGCAAGGATTAATGGACGTCCACAGATGGTGACACAGTTTTAAAGATATCATGCAAATAAAAGGCAGTGGCAATAAAAGGCAGTGGCAATACAAGTTTTCAGGGATAGCGGTTTGTTTTGTATTTCCTAGATTGGATTGCAATATATTGCTTAGTGGATTGTGTTCTTGCAGGAAATGGGCTAACATGTACTTTGGAAATTATGGATGAGACAAAATTATAGACGACGATACGAGAATGCATTTAAATGAAGTAATTAGAAACTGTAATTACACGAGAACTTTATGAGTTTTCCTACCTTGTCTATGCAAAATTATTGTGTTGATACCATTTATTTGTAAGTGAAAGACAAATGAAAGATGTATCTCTAAAAATATTAATTAATTCAACATATTAACACTTGTTATGAATCAGGGAAAATGTATTTGTAAAAATATTAATTAATTTTGCATGATATACAATGTTGGTTATGAATTGGTTTTCAAATTTTGATCCAAATACAATGGTTATATTTAGGATGTTAGTTTGGGATTGCCTACATAATTTCCACTACATTTTTAGAGCCATCAAGTCCTCTCTCGTATAGGCAACACCATTAGGCGATTTATTAAAATGGACACAGAAAGAACAGAGGAAGGAATTTACATATTTGCATGCATGTGTGTGGAAGTAGATCTCAAAAAGGACTGCCAAATCAAATACAACTAAACTATAAACAAAGAGGGTGGACACAGATTCTAGATTGTGAAAATATTGCATTCAGGTGTGGAATTTGCCACCAAACAAGACATCCTCAAAACACATGCCCAGAAGCAAAAAAATATAGGCTTAAGAAGAAGAAAGTAGGAAAACAGCCCAAGGGATGGCAATTCACTCCATTAGCCCTGGATGACCTTGATGAGGAGGAAGATGTGGGTAAGGAACACCCCATTCCCCAAAGAGAACAATCAGACACACAAGGAACCAGGAACTGAGGAATTAGTATCACAAGATCTGATGGACTCTTTCCCGGAGAAGATACCAAACACAATGGATACCAGCGGAACCAAAAGACATCATACTTCAGATTAAGACAAGGATAATCCTTGTCCTGTGGAGGACACACTTGTTTCATCCTTTCTGACTCAAGTGGTGTGGCAAAGGATTGAGAAGAAAAAGCTTAGAAAAGTCTAAATTTTCTCCCGAACTGTATATTATTTTCTTTCTGGGCACTTTCTTTTGAGAACAACCTTTGACATGCTAATGGATATGCACTTTATCATCTACAAAATTTAATTTTTTTTATTATGAATAAAATTAAGATTTTTATTAAGGGGAAAAGAAAAACGTTGGTTATAAATCACATTCATGTAAATTGTTGTATTATAGTAATATGCAATGTTGATATTCATTTTTTAGAATTCATTTAAATTATTTTATTTATTATAACATTCACATATTGTTTAATGTAAATTTTAAATCAATCCAAAATTTTTATATTCAAATAACTTTTTATTTATGCTTTTATATTCAAATAATGTTTTATAAGGAGAAAATCATTGACTCTTTTAACCAAAATTTCAATCATAAATTTACTTATATAACAATTACTCAATTTTCATTGTAGAATTTCTGAATATTAATTTATACTAAATTCACTAATTATGAAGTAGCTTAATCAATGAATGAAGTAAGTAAAAAAAACACAAAAAACATGTTAAGATGTAAAAATATTTTGCTAAAATTAACAACTATTCTAAATTAAATTAAATAATAGTTGAGTTTCTGATCAATGAATGAATGAAGGAAGGAAAAACGACACAAAGACTATATCCTCCGTGAGCTGGTTGTGCCTACATCCCACGGTCATCGAAAATATAAATGTTGTGTACCCTAAATTAGCCACACAACCCACACATTGAGGTGTAAATCAATTATGCACGTCAATTGCTAAAGCAAAAGCGCACTCCGTGTTTTAAGTTACTCAAGAAGTGGTGAGTTGGTTTGTCAGTAATTTTAAGCAGTTTGGAACTCCTTTCATCCAATTAGAAGGATTTCACATGATTATGATAATGCACAAGGGTATAACATGTCTCTATTATTAGTTAGGAAATTGATTGTAAGGAATAATGGATCCCTAGAAATGTTATGAACAATAATACATAGGTGTCAGCTAAAACAAGCAGCTAAACAGGTTTCGCAAGCTGAAAACATACTCGTCTAGTTCAAATACATTTTACAAGGTTTCACAAGTTGACAACATACTCGCCTAGTTAATGCCATTCTTGGATTTCTTCCTCTCCTGAAATCATTATTTGTCGTTTTGTTTTCTTTATTTTCATTGCTAAATTTGTCTTCCTCACAGAATTCTACACACTACTCAGTTAGACGATCTATTCAGCTAAGTAAAGTAATTCCAATGCCATTTGAAACTTTCATAGAGATGTTGACAATATTTCTTCCACCTCTTGTTTTTTTCAAATATGTTATTGGGTAGGTTATTTTTTCATATTTATTTTCTGGTTTTGGTTTTGGCTTTATTTTAACTAGCACAACTACATTTCCAAATGTGATTGATAAAAGTAGATTAAACCACATTTTCTAATGTGATTGATATACCCGAATAAACTTATATCAACCACATTAATAGTTATTATGGGTATTTATGATTATTAATAACTATATAAATATTATAACTAGATTTAAAATTCTTATAACTATATAAAATATGAACAACCATATTATTTCTATATATTATTAATAAATATTATAATAATATAAAATTATAATAAAAAAAAGTATTATAATAATAATTAATATATTGATTATAATATTATAATAATATTAATATATCCAAACAATTATTATTATATAAAATATAATCAATATTAATAAATAAGAACAATAAAACCATTTAATTTATTATTTATGATAATTAATAACTATACAAGAACATTATTATCAGTATTTAGGATTTTTAATAACATATAAATTTAACAACTAGATTATTTATATATATTACTATATATACTATATTAATATTATAATAATTATATGAACTCCTAATATGGATCATTGAATCCATTTGAAAAACCAAGTAATGTGATGAAAAGAGATTTTGGCGGTTAGTCAAACTCCATTTTCTTTAGAAATATTCGATCCTTGACTTGTCAGTTACGGTCCCACAAGTCTATCAGAAGCTTTTAAATATGTGGTTAAGCCTTTACATCGGAACCACTTAACTATCAAGAGCATTAATCTTTTGCTTTTCCTTTAGAAAAACCCTGGGACAATATAATATCAAAATACATAGGAATCAACCGGAAAACCCCGCTAGAACACATAGCTAGATCTCAAACATTATACCCATGACTATAATTATCATGGGGTTTGGCTCTCCCTTCAAAGTCATATCGCTGTGCTCCTCCGATCTCTACCCTCTCTGATCTCTGATCTTTGATAGGCTTCATTGACGGTCGGCGTATCAACCATCGCAACATTGCAGTATCACTATTTCAGCCCATGGTTGGTTCCGATAATGCTAAGGCTCCCCATCGATGCGATGAAGCGATGCAATCACAATCGCAAGTCCTTAAAGCACGAGACTCGCCCCTTTGTAAGACAATCCGCCGATGCAATATTGCCTTATAGATCCGATAAGGGTATAGGCTCCCGTCGATAAAGTTTCAGGTCCGGATTTCGGATACAACTGTGTTTTGTGCTAAATCTTAGTGTAACTTGGATTTATGGTCGTGGAACCACACTATGCAAAAAAACTTTGCCGATGTGATATTTTTCTTTTCTCCTTAGCGGCAGCATCTGGACCGTTGAACCATGTGATCAAATGGCTTCTGCGCATTCTTGTCCGGTTCTCCCTTAACTTAATCTCGCTTGGTTTCTTATGGATTTTTGTGTTAAACATAGCTCTCTGCCACACCTGCGTTCTAACTATTATCATCCTATACATACTTAACTCGATTATCTTTGGATTGCCATCGAGCCCACAATGATCGATGGTCGATCAACATACTTACAAATGGGATTCAAGACATCAATAGATATATTCATAGTACAACTCGAAAAAGCGTAAAATACACATACACATACAACTCGCATATTTATATTAAGTATTGAAGATTTAACTCCTTAGAGAGTTAAAAAAAAATCCTGGGGATAATACAATTTGTGCATGATCTATGTACACTGTGTATTCGCCTGTTTCCTACGTCAAATAACTATATAAATATTATCAAACACTTTTAAGATTATTAATAACTATATAAGATTCTTAATAACTATATAAACCCAAATGAGTAATAAACCTAAGGGAGTAATGCTAAAACCCCAAGGGAATATGAACCCAGGGGAACAATATTAAGCCCAAGGGGCTAATATTATAAACCCAATAGTTGTAAACCAAAAATATAAATATTACAAACACTAAAATAAACATGTTTTATTTTCATCATGAGGCAATCTTGTCGAAATGTGGCATTCAAGCTTAGGACTAATATTATAAATGGAACATTGGTAAACCCAAATATAAATATTACAAACACTAAAATAAAGGTGGTTTATTTTTATGGTGAGACAATTCTTGTCACAATGCAACATTCAACCATGGTGACCATGTTTGGCTATGATTAAAAATGGTTTACAATGATTGATGTTATAAACCAAAGGGAATAATGAACCCAAGGGATTGATATTATAAACCCAAATAAACAATAAACCCAAGGGATTAATACTAAACCCCCAAGGGATTATGAACCCAATGGAATAATATTAAACCCGAGAGCCTAATACTATAGACCCAACAATCGTAAACCCAAATCCAAATATTACCAAGACCAAAATAAACATGATATTTTTTCATGGTGAGACAATATTTGTCAAAATGGGACATTCAACCATAGGACTAATATGGTAAACCCAAATTTAAATATTACAAGCACTAAAATAAACATGGTTTATTTTCATGGTCAGACAATCTTTGTCAAAATGTGACATTCAACCATGGGACTAATATTATAAATCCAAATTTGTTAAACCCAAATATAAATACTATAAACACTAAAATAAACATGATTTATTTTGACGGTGACACAATCCTTGTCACCATGCGAGAATCAATCATGGTTGACCATGATTGATATTATAAACTTAAGGGAATAATAAACTCAAGGGATTGATATTATAAACCCAAAGGAATAATAAAACTAAGTGATTAATACTAAAACCCCAAGGGATTATGAACAAAAGGGAATAATATTAAACCCATAGGACTAATATTATAAACCCAATATCGATAAACCCAAATATAAATACTATGAACACTAAAATAAACATGGTTTATTTTGATGGTGAGATAATCCTTGTCGCAATGCAACATTCAAACATGGTTGACAATGGTTGGCTATGATTTACAATGGTTGACCATGATTGATATTATAAACCTAAGGGAATAGTAAACCCAACTTATTTACATTATAAACCTAAATAAATAATAAACCTAAGGGATTAATACTAAAACCCCAAGGGATTATGAACCCAAGGGAATAATATTAACCCCAATGGATTAATGTTAAAGCCCCAAGGGATTATGAACCCAAGGGAATAATATTAAGCCCAAGGGACTAATATTATAAACCCAGCATTTCTAAATCCAAATATAAATATTACAAAGACTAAAATAAACATGATTTATTCATGGTGAGACAATCCTTGTGACAATGTGACATTCAACCATGGTTGACCATGATTGATATTATAAACATGAGGTAATAATAAACCCAAGGGATTGATATTATAAACCCAAATGAATAAGAAAACCAAGGGATTAATACTAAAACCCTAAGGGATTATGAACGCAAGGGAATGATATTAAACCCAAGGGACTAATATTACAAACCCAATATTGGCAAACCCAAATATAAATATTACAAACACTAAAATAAACATCATTTATTTTCATGGTTAGAAAATCCTTGTGACAATGTGACATTCAACCATGGATGACCATGGTTGGCTATGATTGACACTGGTTTACCATGATCGATATGATAAACCTAAGGAAATAATAAAACCAAGGGATTAATATGAGAAACTGAAAGGAATAATAAGATGAAGGGATTAGTACTAAAACCCCAAGGGGTTATGAACCCAAGGGAATAATATTAAATCCAAGGGACTAATATTATAAACCCAACGTATATAAACCCTAAGACAAATATTATAAACATTAAAATGAACATGATTAGCCATCAATGATTTTAATATTATAAACCTAAGGGAATAGTAAACCCAGCTTATTTACATTAATACCAAAACCCCAAGGGATTAATACTAAAACCCCTAGGGATTATGAACCCAAGTGATTAATACTAAAACCCCAAGGGATTATGAACCCAAGGGAATAATATTAAGCCCAACAGACTAATATTATAAACCCAATATTGATAAACCCAAATATAAATACTACAAACATAAAAATAAACATGGTTTATTTTGATCGTGAGACAATCCTTGTCACAATGCAACATTGAAACATGGTTGACCATGGTTGGCTATGATTGACAATGGTTGACCATGAACGATATTATAAACCTAACTAAACAGTAAACCCAAGGGATTATGAACAGAGGGGAATAATATTAAACCCAAGCGACTAAGATTATAAATCCAACGTATATAAACCCTAAGACAAATATTATAAACATTGAAATAAATATGATCGACCATCATTGATCTTCATATTGAGACAATCCTTATCACAATTACATGTTTGACCATGGTCGACATCATAATAAACCATGTGTGACTCACGAATAATAAACCCAAGCGATTGATATTATAAACCCAAGGGATTAATACTAAAACCCCAAGGGATTAGGAACCAAAGGGAATACTATTAAAAAAAAGGTACTAATAATATAAACCCAAGGGATTGATATAATAAACCAAAAGGAACAATAAAACCAAGGGATTATTATTTATTTCATGGTGAGACAATCCTTGTCACAATGTGACATTCAAGCATGGCTAGCTATGATTGACAATGGTTTACCATGATAGATATTACAAACCTAAGGGAATAATAAACCCAAGGGATTAATATGAGAAACCCAAAGGAATAATAAAACGAAGGGATTAATACTAAGACCCCAAGGGATTATGAACCCAAGGGAATAATATTAAATCCAAGGGACTAATATTATAAACCCAATGTATATAAACCCTAAGAAAAATAATATAAACATTAAAATAAACATGATCGACCATTATTGATTTACATATTTAGACAATTCCTATCACAATCCATGTTGGACCATAGTCGACATTATAATAAACCATGTTTGACTCGGGAATAATAAACCCAAGTAATTGATATTATAAACCCAATGGATGAATACTAAAACCCCAAGGGATTATGTACCTAAAGAAATATTATTAAACCAAAGGGACTAATAATATAAACCCAAGGGAATAATGAACCCAAGGGATTGATATAATAAACCCAAAGTAATAATAAACCCAAGGGATTATGAACCCAGTGAATTATTAAAATTAAAAAGTTGAAGAACGAAGAAAACCAATAATTTGATATTATAAACCATTGTAAATTAATAAACCCAAGGGAAAAATATTAGAAACCAAAGGGATCAATAATGGCAAGGGATTAATAGGAATTAATTTTTTCAACCCAATGGAGTGATCAACCCACGTGACTATGAATATTATAAACCTCATGGATCAATAAACCCTAGGGATTATTAATATTATGATTTTCTTTTCTGGTCAAGTAAGAATGGAGCTTTCTATTAACCCAAACAAGTACATTACATATTTTACAAGGTAAACCAAACTTCATTGCGTTTACCAAAGAAAAGGTGCACATGACCTATCTGAAGCAGAGTTGGCTTTAAACCTTTAAACCTTGGAACCATCCCTACTATTGAGAGATATGAATAACACAGGTAATACACAAAAACCCAACCCGCAACCCATAAGATTGGATTTCAAAATTATTACATTCCCTACCATAGAAAATGACAAATCCGCATTCCTAGTACAACTCCCTCTCACTGCACTCACTGAACCCCGATCACCGATTGGGCTGACATCCTCCATATAGATAATTTAAAGATTAAACACTAAAGTTGAATCATATATTCACATCTGACCCTCCATTTACACAACTAAACCTCCATCGTTGATCATATTATGACTTTCATATTGACACAATCTTTGTCAATGCGACGTTGGACCATTATTGAACATGATTGATTTTCATATGGATAAAATGTTTGTCGCAATGTGGTGTTGGACCATGGATGGCCATGGTTGATTTTCATATTGAGACAATATTTGTCCCAATGTCACGTTGTAACATGTTTGACCATGGATGACCGTGGTTTTCATAATGTGACATTAGACCAAGAGACCATCTTCGTCACAATGTGAGCATGATTATTAACCATGGTTGACCATGATTAAGAATGGTTGGTATTCACATTGAGACATCTTTGTGACAATGGGACGTTGGCCCATGGTTGATTTTCATATTGACCATGGTTGAACACGATTGACCGTGATTTATTTTCATTTGAGACAATATTTGTTACAATGTGGCATTTGACCATGGTATACCATGATTGAAGATGGTTGACATGGATGATTTTCATATTGAGACAATAATTCTTATAATGTGATGTTGGACCTAGTTTGACCATGAATGGCCATGGTTCAGGATGATTGACCATGGTTGATTATCATATTGAGACAATATTTATCACAATGTGACGTTTGAAAAAGAGACAATCTTTGCCACAATGTGAACATGATTATTGATCATGGTTGACCATAGTGGACAATGTTTGACCATGATTTATTTTCACATTGAGACGATCTTCATCAAAATGCGACGTTGAAACATGGTTGACCATGGTCGATAATGGTCGACCATGGTTTATTTTCATGTTGGGACAGTTCTTTCACAATATGATGTTGGACCATGGCTTACCATGATTGACGAACGTTGATTTTCATATTGACCATGGTTGAGTGTAATTTTAATATTGTTAATTAAATGTTATGAATATTAATAATTAGTAATTATCAATATTAATAACTAATATTAAAATTAACATTTATAAATATTAATAATATTAAAGGTAATATTAAAGATGGTATTCATATTAATCAATATTAAGATTAATGCATAAGTGTGTTGTTAAGAATCAACGATGAATTATGAGTGAGTAGTGTATTCTACATATCATAGATGCACGCAGAGCCTGAAGTAGTTAGCCGAAGGACCAGAACCTGAAGAAGCCCCAAAACCACAGATACGCAGAAGAAATAGTGTAAAACATAAGTAAGCAGAATAGCGAAGGAGTAAATTATCATTGAACAAAAACCATTAGATCTAATAAATCAATAGCCGAAATCAAATCTTAGAATGTGGAACCTTGGGATCGCATCGCAATCTTTGAAAAAGGAGGAAGCGAATGCGACGCGATATGTAGTAGAACCGAAAACTTATCAAATGAACCCTAGAACCCCATCAGGTCCGTAATACATGTCGGAGAGGTTTCTAACTAGTGTAAGCAGATTATCGGGGCAGGAAGAATGGTAAGTAGTATCAGAGGGTGAGAACCTGATTCCACTTAGTGTTTGACACGTAGCAGCGGGCAGAGTGGGGAAATCACTTTATTGGGCAGTTAAACCCTGTGCATGTTAGGAACCCGAAACCAATGTAAATCATTGGATTTGTAGGAGGAGATCAACGGCGGAGGATAATGTGAAGGCCAATGAGTGGACCTGATGATATTTATAAATGCAGATATATAAATTTTGAGATCCGCTTATATGGTTCAGAGCAGAAAGTTAATGTATTTCCTTTGTATTTCTCTAAAGTGTTGTGCCAAGGGATTTTATGCAAAAGTGTTATTCAAATTTTCCGATAGTCACATATCGAAGTCAGAGGGGGATAAATATATGTATCTGGTATGACCACGGTAACTAGCGATGAATGACTGCGATAAAGGTGATTCTCAACAATTGTGCAAAGACTGAGGATTGGTGGAAAAAGGTATGATGTATGTGGTTTTACGTGTTATCAATTATAAAGGGTTTATAATGGATTGAAGTGCGATAGAAGGGTCTTAAGGTTAAGAATAATTATAGCCCAAAGTTAAAAGAGGGTTTTGTATATGGTGCGGAATAAGGATTTAATAATGGCTTAGAGGGGTTGTATGAGTTCTAATATTAAAGGGAATGAAGGTTAAGGGGTTATTAAAGTCCCGATAATGAGGGTTTAGACTTTGGGTTAGTATATTAATATGTTTCCACATGAGAGATAATGGAAAGGGCCTTAACCATTACTATTAATGAAGTTTTGACCTGGTAGGTCATATCTATTCCTAGGAAAATGGTTTATGCATAGGTCTAGATGCATATTGTGGGTAAAGTAGGGATAACCCCACGTCCGATGTTGGAACATGGTAGACCATTAATAAAACCGCATATAACACCATTGTTAAATGTGGTTTAAAATGGTTGACCATGGTTGATTTTCATCTTGAGACAATATTTCTCAAATCTTGCGATGTTGGACGACGGATATGAATTTCCATGGTTGATGATGGTCGAAAATTGTTTATTTTTTTATTGATACAACCTTTTTCACAGTGCAATGTTGGACAAAGATACCTATCTGATTAATAAACCTAAGAGATTAATATGAAAAACCTAAGGGAATAACATTAAACCTTATGATTAATATTAAATCATAGTAACATAAAACCTAATATTAATAAACCTAAGGGATTAATATTATAAACGAACGAGACTATAAACTAAAGAGGTTAATGTTAAACCACCAGGTTAATTTTGTAAAGCATAGGTTTAATATTAAACCCTAGGAATACAATCCCTATGATTAATAATAAAACCCTAGGATTAATATTATAAACCAAAGTGATTACTAAAAGCACTAGACTAATATTAAAAACCTGAGGGATAATAAACTCAAGGGAATAACATTAGACCCAATGGTTAATATTAAACCCTAGTAATATAAGCCCTAAGATTAATGTTATAAACCTTAGGATTAATATTATAAAACCTTAGGATTAATATTATAAACCTAAGGGACTAATAAATACAATGTATTAATACTAGAAACCCAAGGGATTATAACCCAAGGGAATAATATTAAACCCAAGTGTTTAATATTATAAACCCAAGGTATATAAACCCTAAGATAAATATTAAAAACCCTAAAACAAATATGGTTGACTATTGTTGACAATGGTTGATTGTCATATTGACACAATCTTT
>APFE030777162.1:4458-19628 GCA_000404065.3 Pinus taeda
GTTCCATTCATTCACCAAAACCTCCTCTGAGGGTGCAAAAGTGCATGTTCTGAGGACAAGTTTTTGATAAATTTCTGACCCTTCTCTAAATGCATGAGAAGGGTTTAAATACTACTGACTAATTCTAAAAATAAATTATTACAAAAATAAAGGATACGGTTTAAATGACCGTCATTTTTTCAGGAAGATAAAATGAAATTAAAACTAAAATTAAACTATTTCTGAATTTGATCTTTGAAATCACATGTATGCAACATCTGTTGAAGGAGAGTCGGGTGGCTGACTTCCGCTTTTAACTAGGCTGAGAAAACAGAATCTACAAGAGCTGGCGCCATTTTCTTGGTCAAATTCATGATGCACTTAACAGTAATCCATTGGCTATGTGGCTTCACCAAGTATGTCCAGTAACAATCCCAGTTTAACTTGCTTAGCCCTTAGATTACTTTGGCCTTTTCTTGAGCTCTCTGTTTCCAATCTGCCTCTAGCTGCTGTGCGTTCGGTAAGTACCCTGGAGTGGTCTCTATGATCAAATTTTCCCTGTGTAAATTTTCATTTACACAATCAATAAGTCTGTTGCTTGCCGTGGCTGCTCCTTCTGCCGCCTGTTCTGCCTCTCTAATTTGCTCATTCCATTTGTTAAAGAGCATTTCCTTGTGGTTTTCATTTATTCTTGGTGCACCTGCTCTTTTACCCTTGTATGTGTCTTGCTAAGCCAAATATTCAGTCACCCGTTTATCAATTAGATCATAGTCACTTCGCAAGTCTACCACTTGATTAGTGGTTTTATCACTAATTTCACAGTAATAACTCCACTACAATATCTTTTGACCCAATGCTTCTTGCTGCTGTAGTAATTGTCCGTTCAAGGAAATGGACTCCGTAATAAATTCTGTGAGTTTAGGGTCATCTTTATGCATCTCTTGTAAATCCTGTAACTGCTTTCCTTTCTCATCCAAACTTTTCTAATATCCTATCTGCATTTGCTGGAAGTCCTGCTGCAACTTCTCAAGCTGTTTCTGTGCTTCATTATTAGCGTGGGCTTGTTGCAATTGTTGTTGCAGTGCTATTATCTGTTCTTCCCTTTCCTTTAGCAGCTGTTGTACCTCAGATGCTTTGTCAATAGTCGCAGAGGCATATGCTCCTGCGATCTGAGATAGTTTGGTGAGATTTTCAGTAGGATTGCTAGTGGGATCTTTCCACAGGACGTCTAATTGTTCTGTGTTTTGAGAGAGTGTGCTTTCCAATTTCCTTTTCTTCTTTTGTTTTCTTACTACTGCTTTATGCTGTGGGCTATAAAATATATCTAGAGGAGGGATTTCTTCTACTTTTAGTACAAGCTCAGAGGATGGAGAAATAGAAATATGCTCCATATCTGAGACTTTGCCAACTGTTCTTGTGACTACTTATTTTACTATCTGTATATTGCTGACATTTGTCTTCATGGTTTGTCCTTCAAGATTGATCAATTCGTTGAAGGTTTCCCATTCTTTGTCTAATTCAGCTATGACTGGTGGTGGTTGGATGACGAGAGGGGGAGGATCTCTTTGCGGGGAGGCAATAACCTGCTAATGTAGAAGTTCTTTTGACTGGGCTGTATCCTTAACTAACCCCTCGTTCTTATCTAGTTAATTTCCGGATCTTTTAGAGTGTTCAAACATTTCTTTTTCAGATTTGGACTTAGATCCATTGGTACTTGAACTTCCACTGAGGCTAACACTTGGAGTTGGTTCTCTCGAGGGTTTTAGGCATAGTTTCTCTAAAGGAATACTGGCTAGCCTTCTTTCCCTGTATGTTTTGAACCTTTGAAATTCTTCTGGAGATAGTTGCAATTGGGCTGTGTGCATAATTTTTTCCAATGTGTTTTTCTGTTGGAATATATCATCAAATAAATCTTTTTCTCTTGAGAACACCTTTATCTTGAATGCAGTTGTAAAATTGTGGGTGACCTCATGAGGGTCAAATGGCCTTCCAGTGAATTTGAATAGCTGTAAGCACGTGATATTCTTTACTTCTGCGAAGGCGTGGCCTAAATCAAATAGCGAGAAGGCCCCACAGGCTACAGGAAACTGTGGCCATATAGCCTTCTTTTTGTCTTTTAATTCTTTAGTTAGGCCACCTTCCCCACAGGTTTGATAGGCGATCTCTCGGGCTAAGAGTTAATCAGGGATATATAAAGGTAGGACATGAGGGGGTGCAGAAATTCCAAATACCCTGACATAAGTAAACAATTCTTCTCCGAACCATCTTGCGACAGTGAGGATGTCTACTTCTGCTTCAGGCGAGCATCTCCGAGGGTCTTTATTGTACAAAATTCTATACAAGGGAAACATAATTCCATGACAAATTTGGTAGAAGTATGGAGTGAACTGAGAGTCCCATAACTCTTTGTGATAGACATGGATGGCTAAAGGGTCTTGTGTCGTCTACTTCCAACCCATAACATGAAACTTAGAAACATAACATCTTGTGTCCATTATATATGCAGAAAGGTAAAAAAGGAGGATAGATTCTCTGAGCCACAACTCTTTTGGACTGGTAACTGACAATGGCTATGGCCAGGTTATCAGAAATTTTTTTGGCTCAATCTACAATGGTGGCATTTGTGGCAGCATCCAATAATGGTAGCCACTCGGATGAGAATTTGTTGATATCTGGCATTCCAAATATTCTACAGAGCATGGCAGCAGCAAAGCAGTATGGAGAGGTAAGGGAACCAGTATTGTACATACTATATTTATCTTTCTTCAGCGGCTTGTCTCTCCTAGACCAATCTTTGGTAGTTTCTGCCACGTCCAGGTTTTCTTTTACAAATTTCTCTGTAAACTGTCTATTGTAGATTGCTTGCGGCTCTGGTAGATGATACATGAGCTTCAAATCCTGCGCAGCGAATGAACCAATGAGTCCTTGACCATGAACTTTGAACTATCTATTTTTTATTTCTGCACTATCCAATATCCATTTGACCATGTCCATGTACGGGAGGATTTTTGGCCTCGCTCCTATTCGATGTAAAAATGAGCAAGCTAGCTTTGTCAGGGATGCTTCAAAGGAACTCTGTGAGCCTGCAACAGCCATAACCTCCATTACTCTGGGATTCTCCTCTTCGAGCATATTATACATTCCTTCCCATGTCGCTATTCCCGCGTCTCTGTTACAAGCCGTTTCTGTATACAAAGGCGCCATTTTCTCTTCTTCGGAGCTCGGGGCTTTGCTTTTCTTTCCCATTTCAACCTGCGTATTGCTTTGTATTGTCCTTTGTTCTCCATTCCTGCAATTCACAAGTGAGGTAAAAATGAATGACAAGGAAAGGTGATGGGAAAGTTATTAATGCCGCAGACATACCAAATATACCACCTTACGTGAAATGTTCTTTGAAGAGCACGCACCCATATTCTATTAATAACTGACAACTAATCTTCTTTATTAGCATTTAAAGTGCATAACCATGAGTCAGCTTATGACAACTACTTTTCTTGAATAGTGAGCCCGAAAGATCTGCGATGGAGCGATTTTGCAATTTGCTTTGCAACATCGCAGATCGCAACATTTCAGATCGCAACATCACAGATCGCAACATCGCAGATCGCAATGTCGCAATATCGTAACATCGCAAATCGCAACATCGCAATATCGTAACATCGTGATATCACAATGTCGCAATATCGCAGATCGCAGGAATGTTATGTATGACAAATTTTGTTAACCTGTTCCTTGCGAGATGTGATCTTGCGATTGGCGTCATCGCAAATCGACAGATTTTTGAAGTGTTTTACGTAAGTTACGCTGAGTGCGATGCGATATTTGTTCATTATCGTTATCTCGCGAACATTGGGATTGTGTTTGTGAGGTGGCATCCCGCTATTTTTTTGCGATGTGATTTCCCTTGATAAAGATATTTTTTACCTTATCATAAACTTAGATTCTGAGAGTTTCCAAGGGGGCTTCTTAAGCTTATGATGGTAACTTTATTTGCGAAAAAGAAATATAAGCGCTACTTTGATTTCTTTGGATTTTATAACTAAGGGTCCCCACTTATTTAGTATTAGCAATAACATACACATAAGGAGGGGGTTGTTGGTGGCCACAACAGAACCATAAGTATCTAAACCAAGTCTCCCAACCACACATATAAAAATATGAAATCTCGATAATAACCGCATGAACAAAATGTCTTTCGTGCAGTTAGAGGATTCCAACTTTACTCACAAGCTTGGATGTGTGCAGTTGGAGAGAAAATATGGGAAAATGAGTGGTCAAGGCCAAAACAAAAGGTCAACAACATAATGATTCAAGAGGACTTAGAACCCTAGGTCGAAAAATAGGCTGATAATAGATGCCTCCTAATGCATGAGGTCAGAAGAGTAACTCATGATCGAAATGCATTATAATAAAGCTGAGAGGTCAAAAGAGAAGTGAGGGGACAAAGCTAAGAACTCGGATCAGATGTTACCAAATTTTGAAGTCTCATATGTGCTTATAACATCCCCAATGTGGGGGTTATCACATTTGTAAAAGCTCACAATTGCAATATCAGATTTTTTTTTGTAATAAACAGGGGAAAACGCTGATGATGGGGCTATCAACACTATTGTAATTTTGATTTTTTTTAAAAATACGCTGACAATGGGAGTGTCAGCATTATCGGGTGTTTGAAATTGTAGACAAAAAAGATTTTGCAGATAGCCAAGGTATCATTGCCAAAATGAAGAAATTCAAATCGATGTTTTATATTGTGCTAAAATATTCCGCGTCAGCAAAACAGGTAGTCATTTCTCAAACACGCTCTCTTAGATCCAAAAAGAGAGATCACGTGTTGAAGGGCTCATTTCTGCCACCAAAGAGGTTTGTGGGCTTAAATTTCATGATCGAAGCGTTAAATCCTTTCTAATCTATTGTCATTTAGTTATCATAGTACACACCAGGTAATGTTTTTAAATAACTTACTGCATATATAAAGTCACCAATAGCATTTATGATTATGTTATCCTCTATGGTAAAAACACTCTTTTTGTTGAGTTCTTGCCAAAGATCAAGGATCAAATCTTGATCCCTTGTTTTTGTGTGTTTGTTAGGATGCGAAAGAGAAATGGGAAAAAGTAGAAAGTTGAATAGGAGGGAGCTGAAAGGGTCTGATCTTCTTGAGGTATACCTGGAGATCTATCAACGATTTTGATAGGCTGGATGGGAAAAATTCTTCAAGCAGTGCACCTATTTTCACGATGAAGTGACCCGAACATTTTCCTAGGGATTTAATGGGAAACCAGTAGAGGTTGGAGGAATTTCTTTCCAAATGACAGAGGAATTAATTTATGAGGTTAGCCCAGAGATGGAGAGAAATATTTCATAAAACACATCTTGTCTGGAGTTGATGTGCCTTTCTTTCTAAAGGATGAATTCAAAGACAAGAACTGGAGAGGAGGGGTGCATAGGTCGTGGTTAAAATTGAATGGAATTATTTAATGTGAATTACTCAATCCTATTTTACCTACGAAGGGTGCTACAACTGTGTCAACCTCTACCATTTCCGATTTCTAACTCATTTGGCAGGTCAGATAAGAATCAATGCCTCTTATTTTTGTTAGAATGTTAAAGCATATGATCACTTGAGTTCGAGCCAAGTCAGACCCATCCTCACATTTTATTTATCATAAATCTCTGATAAATTTATTTATTGCAATCCAGTTAAGGAAAGACAAGAGAACTTGGGAGAATTTTATATTTTGGGGAGGGTTTCAACCTCAACCCGTTAAATCTAAAAGAGGTAGGAAACATGGTAGTAAGAAGGAAACAAAACAAGTCAAACACCTTGAAACAAGAATATCATCTCAAAGAAATTTTGTTTTACAAGCAAGAAGTCAAAAAAGGGTAGAGAAGACCTCTCCTCCAGTTCCTCCTACTGAAATCCTACCTACAGGTTTCTAGTTGCCATAGAAAACTAAGGGAAAGGTGACTCAGTCCCAAAATGAAAGAGCCTCAGCGGAGAAAGCCTTGTTTGAAATGTTTAAAGGGGGAAAGGGCATCACACTAGGTCGTGGAGCAAGCTAAGACTTAATATCAAGTTAAAATAGAACCTACAACTTGCTAAGGAAGTCATAGATGTGGATGATATCCCACTAAGAGAAATGGTTATAAACAAGGAGAGAGCTACCCATTTGAAAATACAAAAAAAGACAAAGGTTGACAAGAAGGGAACTCCCATGGATACTAGAGAAAGTAAAAGACAGAGGATGGCCAATGTGGATGTTCTTTTAGAGGAAGCTAATACCCTTAATTGAAAATTG
Organism: Pinus taeda; assembly: GCA_000404065.3. NCBI lineage: Eukaryota > Viridiplantae > Streptophyta > Pinopsida > Pinales > Pinaceae > Pinus > Pinus taeda. The sequence continues at coordinate 10,740 of APFE030777162.1, forward strand.
CTTTTTGATCTTTTGAATTTTTGACCCCTCACTGTAAAAATGAAATGATGGTCTTCAAATGACAAATCACTTGTTGGCATTTTAGGACAGGAAAAGGTGGAGTAGAATTGATAGTTCCATTGTCAGCACGTTTTGGTGAATGGTTTGGATGAAAACGCTGACAGTCGGTCCATCAACAGAATTATTAGTTTCTGGCTGCTAAAGGATGATAGTGGGATTATCAACGATTGCTTGAAAGGAACCCGATAATGGAATCCACACACAAAAAAATCCATTTTTGAAGGAATGACAAGGTGTGATTCCCAACAAAGGAGGGAAAACAACGATGCACTTTCTAGTCCTTATTTTTAGCCCGACTTACACCAAGTAGTTTTGATTAGATATAGATAGGTTTAAAAGACATTTTACATGCATGTACTTAATGATATACACTGTTATTTTTAGATTATTGTAATTAAAGATAAGCTATAAACCTGTTTTAGCTATTGTATTCTCTATATAAACAGTTTCTGAAGAAGGAAAAAGGGTTGGAAATTTTGAAACATAACCTTGTTTATGTATTGTGTGATCATATTATAATAAAGCAGTCTATGTGAGGAGTTTGCAAACACTCTTGTGTCACAATTCCCTATCTATCTCTTGGTTTTTAATATTTTCTTCAATGTATGAATGATAAGTGGTTTGAAATTGGAATTCATATTTCTATGCTCCATTTTCTTTATATTCAGATATTTAAATACTTGTTTTTCCACATAAATATCACAGTGATTTTCTTTACCATCCTTCGACTTCCTAAAAATTGTTAAAGGAATTTTCACTATCTCTCTTTTATGATGTTTTCTCACTGAACCTGTGAGTATATAAAGATGATTGGGTCAGACTCCATGCCCAATGGTGAAATTTTCCTATAGTCCAACCAACCTTAGTTTTCTTAAATAAATATGGCCATAGGATTTACTGCAAAACTTATACCACTATGACCTTGGGCAGTTGAGTTTTAGGTAGAGATCCCTCTCTAGGTTGAAGAGCCAGCTTTCAACCTCAAAGCGATTTTGAGGTTACCTTAGAGTTTTTTCCTTACCCATGGTTATCTTTAATTGATAATAGTGGGCATGCCCATCCTCAATCACAAAGAGATACTAAACATGGATGCCAAAACATACACTGTAGATACATAACATGAAATACTAGATCATGGTCGTGAAGAAATATAGAGTGGATGCATGTGACTCATTAGATAGAGCATAGGTATGAAAAAATACAATGTGGATCTATGTCACAGTATACATTAGTTGGACTATGGACATATGAAAGATAGAGAGGTGCCCTAGAATAGTTGTCAAAATACATAAATGATACATAACTCCAACATAACATGGGAAGGGTGCCATATAAGAGTGAAATGTTCCTAACCCGGGCTCTTCGACATAACCCTGATGGTATGAATATATGACATGTGAATAGATGCGCTGAGGTCGAGCATGGGAGAAACCGCCTGATTACCAACCAATGAGGTAAACTAGTAACAAGCATGTGGGAATCCACCAATGAAGAAAATGGACCCTAATGTACAAAGTACAATCCATTAAGTGTGAATAGATGAACTGATGTCGAACAGTAGTGAAATTGATTGATCTTGAGTTGATAATTTAAAACCATTGTTAATCGCGGGGAATCCTGCCACTGAGGGCTACAAGCTCTAAATTACTGGTTCCTAGATCAAGTTGTTGATAATTAATTGAAGTCGACAAGAGAAGATCCATAGAAGGAGGGCCTTGATGAATCCCCCATCAATCGAAATGCAATAGACTAGGATTATGTGATGTATGGATGAAGTCATGAAGCGATGAAGTAAAACTGACATAGGGATTCTTGACTCAGAAAGGTCAAAAAATTATTGTAGATGGCTGGCATAGGTTGAAACTTCCCTAGAACACATAGTGGCATGACACAAAAGTGACTTGGAAACATGAATAATGAGCACCACGTGATATCATGAAACAACCTAGGAGGTATTGAAGCATGTTCCATATGACTAGAAGAGTAACCAGTGGAAGGAGTAAATAGAATCATATGGATGGTACAACTCCTAGGCAAGCTAAAACCCAAATATGAGATAAGGATGCAGATAGGTGCCATGTTCAAGGGTGACATGACTAACGTTTCCATTTTGACGACTAATGGAGATGAATGTTCCCTTCCCTTTCTCTTTTTCAAAGTTCATTTTTCGTAAGTTTAGTCCCCTAAGAGATAAAAGTATACAATGTAGAACCTACTAGCCATAGCAGACTAGAGTACTCCTTTTTTGTAACAAGTCTACTTAGTCCGAAAAATGGTTAAACTTATACTGAATAGAAAACCCTTCAAGTAATTTAACGAGCATGAAGGAAGCAAGTTCACTCGACAATATTTTCTAAATTAAGGAGTTTGAAAAGAGCTAAAGAAAAATCCTTCTAGAGGAATGAGTGGTATAAGGGGTAGAAACTAGTTTCGATTATGATGGAACTGCTCATGACATAAAGAGAACAAGAGGCTTGCTAGTAGGATCATTCATCGCAACGATTCCTCCAAGAAAGGGAAAAACACCAAGTGAAAGTGAATGGTAAGCCAAGGAGGTGATGACGATAGAATGGAAGAAACCAAGGCTCATCATGTAGAAATAGGATGATAGAAAATGGTAATCATAAGGGATGAGGCTCCGCTTCTTGGTCATGGTGGCTCAAAAAGAGGAATTCCAAAAAAGAATAAAAATAACTGCATGGACACTAGGATGGCAAAGAGGTGCTATACTTCCGACTCTTTGCGCTCGCTGCGCTGCCCTAGCTGTGCCTGCGCCCTCCTGTTTGCATTCCTCATGGCGTCCGGAGGTGGCCCTGAGGCCCCTCCCCCCCTTCCCCCGGAAGTCGAGGCCTTCAAGGCTCTGGTCTCTGCCTCTGGTAAGCGCTCGGTCTCTGGCCCGCAGCAAAAATTTGTAAAGAAACTGGACAATATTCCCAAGGTTGCTTTACCTGAGGAGGAAATGTGCAGATCAGCTCTAAATCTTGCAGAAAAAGGCCTGATCGGATAGTTCACTGGTTTGTGGCCATCCCCGAGAGCAGTCGAAGAATGGGTCAAAAGGAACTGGCTACCTTTGGTCAACGAAGGAATCAAGATTTATTTTGTGGGCAAAGGGTTCTTTGTTTTTTTGTTTGACAATCCAGAAGATAGAGGCCTGATCTTCAGAAACGGGCCATATTTCATGGGGCCCCAAGGACTCTACTTGAACAAATGGTCAACTGATTTCGACCCAGCGCAAGATGTGCCTAAGGCGGTTCCGGTCTGGGTGTGCCTCCCGCATCTTCCCCTGCATTGCTGGAATCAAGGCTCCTTACAATCCATTGGAAACGCTCTCGGAAAATACATCGACCAAGCCCCAAGGAAGGACCAGTATTCCTGTGCCCGGATCTGTGTGGAGGTCGATTTGGAAATAGGATTACCCGAAGCGATTCAGCTATCGGTGGAAAACTGGACTCACATTCAAGAGCTTGATTACGAACAGTTGCCCTTCAAGTGTCGTTTCTGCCATGAGTATGGGCATTTTGCTAGATATTGCAAAAAAAGAAGTGGGGAGACTTCAGAGAAGGAAAAAGAAGATCAATGGAAACAGGCAAAGAAGACATCAGCTAACAGGCAGAGCAACAAAAACAAGGTTAAAGGGCCTGAGAGCAAAGTAGATAACGGAAGCACAAGTAATCAAAATGCCGGAAGCAGTGAATCAAAGGACAATGAGGGAGATAAAAATCCTTTTGAAATCCTCACGCCTCCTTCAGATCCGCCGGAAGCAGGGGAAGAAGAACCACTACAGCATGCGAATATGGAAACCCTAGACCCAGGTAACACTCAAAGCACCATTCCAAGCAAAATTTCTTCTCCATCATACGCAGAGATAATAAAAAAAAAAAGAAAAAATCAATAGAGAATATTGGGTCATCAGATGATGAATCTCAAGAAAAGTCATCAAAAAGGGTCGGATGAAGAACAAATAAGGAAACCAAAGAAGAGGAGTCAGAAAAAAAAAATCTCTTGGCAGTCAAGCAACGATCGAAATGACCCTAGGGAGAACTGTCAGGCCAAGGACCTCCAAAGGAGGAGGGCCTACCCCTTCAAGTGGTAAATGACGCAGATGATCTCTTGGAACTGTAGGGGTCTGGGTAATCTCAATAAGGCAGAGGCTATCAAAGACTTACTGAAGATAGAGACCGCGGACATCCTTATGCTCCAAGAGACCAAAGTAGAAGGGGAAGCCCTTCTAAACACCAGCATCAATAAATGGAAATTTGAATTAGGAAAGGCTGTTAGCGCAAGGGGTACAGCTGGAGGTTTAGGTACTTTATGGACAAAAAATTTCTCCCTAGAACGATTTTCAGCGACTCAACATTGGATCTGCACAGAGTTGCGCCATACTGTAAGTAATCTCACCCTCGCCCTATTTAACTTATATGTCCCAGTTCATTATGAAGAGAAGAAAGAATGCTGGAGGTCACTTTCAGATTTTTTAGAGCAAATCAGTCCAACAAATTTGGCTATAGGGGGGGACCTGAACATAACTTTAGATCCCAAAGAAAAGAAAGGAGGGATCCAGTCCAGAGATCCTTTCAGCAGAACAGTGGGCAATTTGATTCAGCGTTGGGACTTGGTAGACTTCAAACCAGTGAAAGGTAAATTCACCTGGACAAATAATAGAACCGGGGAAAATCATATCTCAGCCAGATTGGACAGGTTTCTTATCAGCAGTTCTTTAATGATGGACAACAGAATCATCTTCACTAAAATTCTTCCAAAACTTACATCGGATCATAAGCCAATCCTCATATGTCTAAAAAAAGAAGAGGATTTAGGCCCCCTACCATTTTGTTTCAGCCCTCTCTGGGCAGGCAAGGATGGGTTTTTAGAAACAGTCCAAGCGGCATGGAGGATAGAAGTTTATGGTTCCCCAAGCTTTGTGTGGGAACAAAAATTGAAAAGCGTAAAAACAGCTCTCAAAGCATGGATAAAGAAATCCACGCAATCCTCCAATAGGCAGAGGAAGGAGGCAGTATTTCAATTGGAAGGAATACAATTCGATATGGAGGATATAGATCCCTCGGCCACAGATTTAGCCAAAGAAAAATCGGCTCAAAAGAATGTGTACTGCTCATTCAGGAAGGAAGAGGAGTACTGGCGTCTAAAGTCCCGAAGCCTGTGGCTCAAATCAGGGGACAAAAATACCTCTTATTTTCATAGACAGTGTAGGGCCCGTCTCTCGCGCAACCATATAGCAGAAATAACCAGTTCCAACAGTCAAGTTTATAAAGGTTTCTCTCAAATACAAGAGGTAGCGGTAATTCATTTTCGGAACCTTCTCAGTGCAGAAAGAAATGACGAGGAGGAGGACGAAACAGAGTTTCTCACAGCCATCCCAAATCTAGTCAGCGAGGAAGATAATGTCTCTTTGATGAGCCCAGCAACGGAAGAAGAGATAACTAATATTGTTTGGTCCATGGATCCTGATAAAGCCCTAGGTCCCGACGGTTTCTTAATTCATTTTTATAGGATTTGTTGGGAGATCATCAAATTCGACCTCTTCAGAATGATAAGAGGAGTCTTGAGGAAGGCAAAAATGGGAGGGGGCACAAAATCAACATTCCTTGCTTTAATCCCCAAGGAAACTAACCCAAGATCGTTTGACAGATACAGGCCGATCTCCCTGTGTAATTCATCATACAAGATCGTGGCTAAGCTGCTGGCTAACAGAATCAAGCCTCTTCTCCAAAAACTTATCTCCCCAGCCCAAGGAGGATTTGTGAAAGGCAGACAAATTCTCGATAATGTCATTCAAATTCAAGAGGCCCTCCACTCCAGCCATGCTCGGAAAGAACAAGGTATGATTATCAAATTAGATATGAGTAATGCTTTTGACCGTGTTAATCGATCTTTCTTGCTCAGGGTTCTTGAAGCCTTTGGGTTCAGTCAGGAATTTATAAATATCATCAAAGCCTGCATCGAAAATGTCTGGATCGCTCCAATGGTGAATGGGAGGCCAACTGATTTCTTCTCCGCTACTAGGGGACTGAGGCAAGGCTGCCCTCTGTCTCCCTTTCTCTATATTCTGATGTCGGATTCATTAAGCAGGAAATTAACTCAGGAGTAGCTCCGTGGCACCATTCCTCGGATAAGAATCGTGCAAGGTGCATCTCCAGTGAATCATGCGCTCTTCGCCGATGATTCACTCCTTCTCGGCGGCGCCTCCTTGAGAATGGCTAAAGCATTCAAGTCTATCCTCCAAAAATATTGCAGTGTCACTGGAGCCCTTATCAGTGAAAGGAAGAGCGTTGTTTATGGTTGGAATTCCGATCAGCAAACCATTGATAGGATAGCTAGTGAACTGGGTTTCAAAGGTTACGCAGAGTGGGACAAAATAAAATACCTTGGTCTTCCGTTGACGATGGGATCCAACCAAAACAACCTGTGGGAGGAGGTAATTTCCAAGTTTAATAAGAAGATAGCTATATGGGGCGGAGCCTGGCTCTCCTCTGGAGGCAAGCTCACTCTCATCCGGTCGGTTCTTTCCGCTCTGCCTACCTTTCAAGCTTCTCTGTTGTTGGCTCCAAGGCAAATAGCAGACCAGATTTCCTGCCTAATTCGGAACTTTCTGTGGAACGGTGGCAAGGGGAACAGTAATCGCTTTCACCTTGTTAATTGGGAATTGGTGAAGCGCCCAATCAATGAGGGCGGCCTGCAAATTAGAGACCCTCTTCAAGCTAACCTAGCGTTGGGCTGTAAGATTCTGTGGTAGCTAATCTCTGAGCCCACGCACCCAATCAGCGAGATCTTAAACCTCAAATATCTCAGAAATCGGTCGATCATCACCTTCAATCCCGCTTCTTCTCCAAAAGGAACTCTGGCATGGAGACTCTGCTGTAGAGGGATCGATTTTTTCAGAACGCATTTGTATAAAGTTCCAGGTAATGGCAAAAAGACTTGGATGTGGAGAGATCGAATCATGGGCCATCCCCCTCTCTCAGAGATAAATGAAATTGCAGATTTAAGAGCTTGGCTAAGATCTAGAGGAATCAGGAAAATCGAGGACATCGTGGAGTGGGACGACGACGACAATTGGAAGAGCTGGAATTGGCCCAACATACCTGAGCACTTAAATGATCAATTAAACCTTCTCACAGCTGAAATCGCAGATTTTACACCTGTGCATAAGGATGAGGAAGACACTTGGGGTTGGGGACAAACAGGGGTCTACTCTGCCAAACAAGGGTATTTACAAATGCAAAGCAAAAAAGACTCAGTGCATCCGGAAGGAGTGTGGAAGCAGATCTGGGAGAGCTTCAGCATTCCGAAGATCAATTTCTTCTTCTGGACCTTGTTCCAAAACAAAATTCTAACTGGCGAGAACCTTTGCAAAAGGAACATTGCCGGACCTCACCAATGCGTGTTTTGTAAAAAAGCCTTGGAAACTTCAGTGCACATTTTTCTTGAATGTGAGTATGCTCAGAAGACTTGGATTAGCTTCTTGGCCGGTCTGAATGTTAGACCCCCAGCGAACTGTTCTATAACATAAATGTTCATGTCCTGGAAAGCTAGATATCCCCATAGCATCGTTGCCAGGTCCCTCTGGTTCAAGGTGTGGACAGCAGCTCCGAAATATGTGTGCTGGAAACTGTGGCTCTCCCGGAACGAAATAGTTTTCAACCAAATAGAAATATCAGTAGAAAAGGTTGCAGAAAAGGCCAAGAATCTACTAATAGAGACTTTGAGACAGTCCAATGTTAGAGATAACTCCCTAAGAGATGAAGAAAGAGCATGGTTGGGAGACTTCATTCCTACAATGAAGCCTTCTTCAATCACTCGCCCTAACCTCAAGGAAAATTGGCAGATTCGAGACAATTTAGAAGGCTTCCAGAAGTGGTGGAAATCTCAAGGAAAATGCACTATCTTTTTTGACGGAGCCTCGAAAGGCAATCCAGGCAGGTCAGGGGCGGGGGGGATCATTTATCTCCCGAATGGAAGCAAAGAGAGTTTCAGCTGGGGTCTCGGAATAAAAACCAACAATCAGGCAGAAGTCCTCAGTCTCTTAAAAGCCTGTCAACTCGCCAGAAAAAGAAATCCAAAGGAAATTGCAGTGTTCGGAGACTTAGAATTGTTGATCAAGGCCTTAAGAAAAAACAAAAGGTTTAATGATCCAGTTCTGAACAAACAGATACTAAGAGTGAATAGACTCTTGAAGGAATTCCCTTCAGTCCAAATCTTCCATATTCTCAGAGAATTGAATTCAGAAGCCGACAGTCTGGCAAATATTGGATGCAACCTAGAAAAAAGCACGATAAGTATAAACTCAGGAGAGCTGAAAATGGCAGCCATTCCTTAATCAGGGCAAAGAACATTTAGAATATTTGCTTCAGCCTTAAAGGATTGTGTAAGGTTTGCTGGATCTATTAAAGAGAGGAAGGATTAATTTACAAAGTAGTGCTTCGATATTACATTCTCCAAGTGAAGAAACAGGGGTAGCGATGTCATTATTCCAGGTTTTGGAAGCTGTGGGATGGCGAGATGACTACCATGAAAAAATCCTTTTGGGCTTTCAGAACGAAGCAGAACTAGCATGAGGCCCCGTGGCCAAGTCGCCCTCCGGTTCTAATCTCCCTTGCTTCTCTTTCGTAAAGCAATTTCTTCCCTTTCATTTCAGAGTCCAATCTTAGTCTTCTAAGGTCGTTGGAAAGGTATTCGCAATCCTTATTGCTTACTGATTTTTCTCAGAAGCAGAAACTGTTTGGCAATGAACAGAAAATGTAATTCTGGATTTGGCTTCGGTCACCCATTAATAAGATATCCGTTTTGGTTAAAAAAAAAAAAAAAATT
>APFE030777172.1:0-31281 GCA_000404065.3 Pinus taeda
GCCTTCGCCATAGCTTCCCCTGATACATTCAACAATACTAAATCTGAGACACACAATCGTATTGTGCTCTTTGCCTTCTGATCCAACTTCTTCCATTCTTCATCGGTCACTCCTGTTGGTTTAGTACTCGGATCTACTGCGATCCACTAATCTTTATCCACCAACAGATCCTCCATCTTGTGTTTCCACAACTCAAAACTCTGACCATTGAACTTCTGAATCTCTATCTTTCCGCTGCTCTCCATCTTCTTTCACCACCATAATCGATCTCGCAGATCTCCCACTGAACAGGGTCTACCATAGGCCCGAGTGAAACCCCTCAGAAACAAAGGCATCCCCTTCAAGCCAAAATAGCTCTGATACCAAATTTAGATTTTAACAACGTACAAAAATTACCTGCATACGAATTCTAAATCACAGGAAAAATAAAAATGTGAGAGCATAACACATAAAACACATATACACAGAGATTTCCCACTAGATCCCAAAACCGGGACTACCAGCTTGATTTTTCATTATATTCCTTTCAATGTTACAATACATATTTATACATGCCAAAGCATCCAATACCATGGACCGAAAACCATCGCGTCCAAAACCATGGACTGAAAACCATCACGTCCAAAAAACATGTGCGAAAATCATGCACAAAACCATAGGTGGGTTCGCCTAACCTAACATAGGGTCCAAAACCAAAAAAATTTCGGGGCGCTGCCCCGAACCCCATAAAGTGGGGTTACGGGTACCCCTCAAACCCCCTGTTAACTATGTGGAAAGAATATAACACAACCCAACAGTTATCACCATGTTGAGATACATGTGGTTGATTCAACATTCAAATGAAACATTAATTTTCATAGGATGCAGATATCTCCGATGTTCACAATAATAAGTTGAAAAAATAAAGTGTATCGATAAAATCTAAATGAACTCTCAAACCCAAAGTGCCAGCCTTGTGAACCCTTAGTATTACAAGATAGCATTGTGATTATGCATATTTAAACAACTTAATATTCAATCCCTAATATTTTCCTTACTTATGTTATACTGCCTACCAAACTCTCAACTCTGTAATATCGAATTGCAAATCTGAGTTGACTAAATTTAGAAGGCCACATTGAGAGATGACTTTAGAATTTATTTTTTGATGGTCTAATCATTTTTTTCATATTAGAGCATGGAAGTGAAACCTAATTCGTAAATGGAAATGATCTATGATAGTAGATGCCAGGCCTTTTATGATAGTTTATGTTGATAATGGATTGTTGAATCGCAGGGATATCTATGTTTATATGTCCTAGTTTTCTTCATATTAATATGATCAATTACAACGTTTTTTATTTCCAAAAAAATATAAAATTACAAATATACAAACCTCAAGGTATATTGGAAGGCTACTGTAGATCAAAGAGAATTTAAAGGTTGTCAATAGATTAAAGTCACAATTTCCTCTTTGCTTCGAAGAACTTCCACTACTAAATTTGGTGTCTTTCCATGGAGGGAACGCTTTTTTAGGTAATCTCTCTTTGAAATATTTTATAAGTTTTCTTATGTATATGAATGTAATTGCAAGCCATATCAATCATGTAAATAAGCAAAAACTTCATTTTTGACTTTGTATTTGGCAGGACATTTAAAGTCGATTAATCTAGAACTCTAGTGGCATGTAACATATTATTACTTGTATTGTTACACCACAAGATGCAGCACTGCAATGTGTTGTGCTATTCAACACCCCCCCATTTATTAATAGTAGTAGTTAATGTTACATTAATAAATGGGGACCCTTTAAAAAATCCTTCCAAAATAAACTTAGCATTTAGGCATTTTTTTTATTTAATTTTGGAATAAAGCAAGATGTCAATCAAACCCCTTTTTCAAAACAACTAATAAATGCTCGCCTTCCCACATATCACATGCTTAGGCATCATCAAAAACCTTGCTAGCCCACCAACTCTAGTGAAAAACGATTAAGAGAAGACTCCACACTTTATACCTCAAAACTATTATATTTTGATATAAACTAGGTCCTAAAGATTTTCTCATCAAAACCGAGTCTCGCATTGCATATCACTAATTATAAAGGGCCCGCCTTGAAAGGTTACCTCAAAACAAGCGAAATGCAAAAATGCGATGGCATCATAACCTTTACCGCATTTCATTTAGATCATTTAAAAGAGCACCACAAACTTAACATCAATTGATATTGCAAAATGAAATCAAGACCTGGACCCACTCCTTGGATACATTACAAACAAATGTTTACGTCCGCGGATAAACATTCTAAGAAGGTGGATAAGCCTCCTCCGTAATTAGCTCGGTTTCTAGATACGGTTAATTAAAAAGGTATTTACATAGAAAAACCTGACAAGTAGCTATATTTTGAGGCAGTAAATGAGTGGCTCGCATCTCGCATATTGCAGAAACGTAAGGGAAGGTAAGAAAAATGAAAAGGTATAATGTGATATTGCAATCTGTGATATTACTTCACAAATTGCAAAATCAGTATTATTGCAATTCAAAGGCTCGCTACCCTAGAAGCTTTCTTCCCGACTTACGATGCAGGCATTTATGAGCATTAAAGCTAGGAGATAACGAAGAATTAGTGGGCATTTAGTAAGATTTAATTTCATTTATGTATGAAGAGCCATTTAACTTGATACGATATCTTCTCACTTGCATTCAAATAAAAATCCTTTCTTATCACCTTTTCAAAGCTATCCAAATTATTCCATTTCACATTCATTGTTATCTTTGTATATCTGATAGTTTTTGTTCTTCATTTTCAGGAAACATCCACAGAGAAAATCGTTGGGAGAAATGATGAAGAAAGGCAAGGTAGTCGTGTCTAAGAAATTGGAAATGACTCCACTATTTATGGATACTACATGCAGTAGAGAGGGAGGAAACTCTATGTGGGAATCCATGCATAATATACTGGAAGAAGAGAAACCAAGGATTCTGGAAACAAAGGTCACAGTTGACAGTTGTGATTCCTTAGATGCCTCCATGTTTCAGGCATCATGCTCATTTTTGCATCGCATAGTTCCGCGTCCAAAGATAATCCCTTATATAGACATGGTTAAATGGTTTATTGATGAATCTAACATCTCAGACAGAGAATTTAGGACTAGAAGCCAAGAGGTTATGGGATCTTTTACGCCAGATAACGTGCAGCTTACATACCACCTACCAAAGCCACAAGTCATCTATAACAAATAGTTCATGGAGAAGTTTGCCAAAGAGAATGAGGACCCAGCAGACTTCACCTAGACCTGGTCAAATAATGAGGGAAAAAAACAACAAGAACGGTATGTACTCTACTGCGTCTATTTGTCCCCCTCATAGTTTTGCAGCGGCCATGCTATGTAGACTATTTGGCAAACTCGATAGCACTAAATTTTCCCCAGAATGGCTGCCATTGATAGATGTAGCAATAAACACAACTATAATGAATTGGGCACAAATTTTTTCTGATAATTTAGAAAGAACAATAATGGAGTATAGAAGGAAAAGAAGTGTTACTTCAAGGGTTTACCCTCCATTTTTTATGAGTGCCTATGTAATGGATGCAATTTGTTTTGGTTCGAAATTCCCTATCATGGGATGGAAGTGGACTATCCAAGATCCGCTTCCCATTCACATATACCATAAAAACATGTGGGAAGCTCATTTTCAACCACATTTTTACAAAAAGTTTCATGGAGTCATGATCCCTATCCACAAACATCTTTACAACCAAGATGCCCCCAGGTTTTCCAAGGAAGCCGAGGTAGATATCCTCTTAGTGGCCAGATGGTTTGGGGAGGTAACATTCATGTATATCATGGGATTGGATCAATGTTCCCCCCCCCCACATGTCCTCCCATACTATGTTCTAGACAAATTGATGGCTAGAGAGATAGCCTATCAAACAGCTAGTGAGGGTGGCATGAGCTAAACATTAAAGGATTCAACGAAGTCCATTTGGCCTACGGTCTGGAGCATTTGCATTACACAACCTAGGCATGCATTAAAATAAGTAAAGATCATGTTATCTCTGTAATTACCTAAATTATTAGGAAGGCAATATGACCCATTTGGCACTGTCAAAGGCTTTACCACCATGATAAAAGTGAAAGTATTAAGTAATGAGGAATATACATTTGATGACATCTTTTTACAGAAGAACACGTTCACGGAGGTGAAGCATATGGCATGATTAATTTTTGACCATGAAGATCTTGAAGCCTTTTATGAGTATAGAGAAAGGAGGCTAACAATGGTCCCATTGGACCAATTATTGTTTGAACCAATAAGGGAGCCAACTCTCAATGTAAGTCTAGAAGGATATTCCAAAGAAAATTTTAAAACTGATTTTAGAGTAGAATCCCAAGAGAAGTCTACCAGGGAGTTAGAGAAGTCAGAGCAACAATGAAAAATGGGAAAGGCAGAAGCAGGGAGTCAGAAAAATATACAACCCAATCTACAAAAAAGATAGCTGAGCAAACTTCATCTAGCAAACAAGCTGAAATCCATTCCACCTTCACCCAGCCAATAAAGCTCCTGGTAATTGATTTAGAGGAAAAATGGGAAGACTTTAATAAAAATCTCCACACAGAGGAACAAATTCCAGAGTTGCAAACTCCACAATAGAAAGCAACTCAAGGAATTAAAACATAGGAGACTGTAAATACTCAAGAGCTAGAGCCCATTCTTGTCACTCCCACCTCTGAAATTGTTTTAAGAATTGAGGAGATTCCCCCTCTAGATGTGTTCTATAGCTCACAACACAAAGAAGTTTTTAAAATAAAAAGGAAGAAAAGGAAATTGGATTCTACAGCTGTTACTACCCCTAATAATGAATCAATGGATGTTGTCTGGAAAGACTCACCCATCAATCCATCCGAAAATCTTACTAGATTGTCACAGTTTGCAAGTGCCTATGCTACAGAAAATGCCAACAAAGAAATAGAGGTGAAAATGTTTCTTAAGGAAAAAAAAATTTGTCGCTTGAACAACAATTACAGCAAGTTGAAACACGGTTATCTAAGCTCCAATAAGAGTTCAAGTAGATACAAATAATAAATAAAGCCAGCTTAGCAGAAAAGGAAGTGCAGTTACAAGAAATAACTGATCTACATAAGGATGATCCAAAAATTGATCAGTTTATTATTTAAGAGCTTGGCCATAACTCCCAGCTGATGCACCAAAAGGATTTATTATTCCAGAAGATTTCGCAATGGAATTCTTATTGTGAAACAAGCGACAAATTGATAAGTCAAGTCGTTGAAATGAGACTTGAAAATGATGAAATCTTGAAAAAAGTCTCCAACTTCATCACCTAGCAGAATTTAGAAGATGGGAGAAAGGTCAACTTACCTAAACTGGAGGAGTCACACAAAGAAATCTTATTTGCAAACTGGGATTCTCGGCTTAGAGAGGCAGAAAAGGAAACAATAGATGCGGCAGTAGCACAAACAGTGTTATCGAGAATATTAACAAAAATTTATATATCGCCAACCTGGTAGCAGAGTCCATTTTGAGTTTTCTTCCTAATGTAAAATAGCTTGAACTATAGCAGAGGCAGGAAAGAGAAGAAAAAGTAGAAGCAACTAGGTAAATGACCAGGTTAAACTGGGAAGCATATTGGCAACATTTAGTGATGTTGGGTTGTGTTATATTCTTTCTGTGACTAGCTCCCCTATTTAACCGGGGGGGGGGTTGGGGGGGACATAACCCCCCCTTCATTGCACTAATTGTGCAGTGGGGGGGTCACAGGGGGTTTGAGGGGGGCAGGTAGCCCCCCTCTACGGGGTACGAGGCAACAACCCAGGGAAATATTTTTTGGACCCTATATTAGGGTTGGTGGACCTACCTATGGTTTTGTGCATGGTTTTCGCACATGGTTTTGGACGTGATGGTTTTCGGTCCATGGTATTGGATGCTTCAACATGTATAAATGTGTATTGTAACATTGAAAGGAACATAATGAAAAAGAAAGTTGGTAGTCCTGGTTTTGGGATCTAGGGGAAAATCTCTATGTTTATGTGTTTTATGTGTTATGCTCTCGCATTGTTTATTTTTTGTTCTTAGAATTCATATGTAGGTAATTTCTATATGGGGTTAAAACCTACATTTGGTATCAGAGATGTTTTGGCTTCAAGGGGACACATTTGTTGCCGAGGGGTTTCACTTAGGCTTGTGGTAGACCTTATTTAGTGGGAGATCTACGGGATCGATTTTGGTGGTGAAAGAAGATGGCAAGTAGTGGAAATATAGAGATCGAGAAATTTAATGGTCAGAGTTTTGAGTTGTGGAAACTCAAGATGGAGGATTTGTTGGTAGATAAAGATTAGTGGATCGCGGTAGATCTGGGTACTAAACCAACAGGAGTATCTAATGAAGAATGGAAGAAGTTGCATCGGAAGGTAAAGGGCACAATATGATTGTCTGTCTCAGATTCAGTATTGCTGAATGTATTAGGGGAAGCTATGGTGAAGGCTTTGTGGGACAAGTTAGGGACTTTGTACCAATCTAAGTCTCTGGTCAATAAATTGTTCTATAAAAAAAGTTGTATAACCTGAGGATGAAACATGGAGACTCTATGAAAGAGCATCTGAATACAATTAATAATGTTGTAAGTTAGTTATTATTTGTTGATATTAAAATTTTAGATGAAAATAAGTGCATTAGTTTGTTGTATTCTCTACCAAATTCGTGGGATAGTCTGGTTATTGCAATAGGTAGCAATGCAATTGCCTTGCAATTTGATGAAATAGTCTCATCCTTGCTGACTGAGGAGATGAGATGGAAAAATAAGGAGAGCTAGAATGATGATGCCTTGTCTGTACAAGGACAATCCTAGAACAGAAACAAAAATAAGTTATCAAGTGGGAGATCTAAATCTAGAGGGAGATCTAAATCTCCAGGAAAGCTTGTAAAGGTGATGTGCTAGAAATTGGGAGAGGAAGGGTACTGCAAAAGGGATTATAAATCTAAAGATCCCGAAAAAGGAAGGGGATCTGATTCTGTAGAGGCAAAAACGACCTCAAATGAAGGTGGGGATGTGTACTTGGCTTCTTCAAGTACACGTGTAGATCATGAGGCATGGTTGATTGACTTAGGTGCATCCTTACACTTCACTCCCCATAGAGAGTGGTTTTGCGAGTATAAGAAATACGATGGTGGTGATGTCTTCTTGGGGGTTGACAGGAAGGCTAGAATCATTGGTCATGGAAAAGTAAAGTTGAAGTTGCAAGGTGGAAGGATCAGAACACTTCCAAGTGTTTTTCATATTCCTTCATTGGCCAGAAATATGATTTCTGTAAGTAAGCTGGATGATGCAGGTGTAAAAATAGTGTTCAAGAAAGATACCTGCAAGATGGTTTGGGGAGGACTAGTATTGATGCGAGGAGTTTGGATTGGAACTCTGTACAAGCTGCAAGGTAGCACTTTTATTGATGGGTGCAACAGTTCTGAGGTTCCTGAAAGTGGATCAGAAAATCTAGTGGTCTCTGGAGAAAAGACCATGTTATGGCATCAAAAGCTTGGACATATTGGAGAGAAGGGCCTTCAAATACTTCATGGTAAAGGTATGGTAGAAGGTATGACTAATAGCTCTTTGGACTTTTATTTCTTTGAAAATTGTGTATATGGGAAGCAGAATCGGGTGAGTTTCCCCTCTAGTGGTAACAGGGCAAAACAAATATTAGAGCTTGTGCACAATGATGTGTTTGGACCTGTGAATGTTTCATCATTGGGTATGTCTATGTAATATGTATCATTTATATATGACTTCTCAAGGAATACATGCATATATTTCCTCAAGAAGAAATCTGAAGTCTTTGACAGGTTTAAAGAATTTAAGGTTTTGGTGGAGAACCAGATAGAGAAGAAGATAAAGATGCTGAGGACAGATAACGGTGGAGAGTTTTATAGCAAGGAATTTGAAGAATTTTGTAAGAAGTGTGGTATAGCACGACAAGAGACTACTCCATACACACTTGAGCAAAATGGAGTTGTAGAAAGAGTGAACAAGACATTGATGGAAAGGGAAAGAAGCATGATTAGTGGTGTCAGGTTAGGACAATAATTCTAGTCAGGGGCAGTGGAGACAGCATGTTACCTGGTCAACATATCACCTTCATCGGCATTGGAGGATAAGACTCCACAAGAGGTATGGACTGGTAAGAAACCCTCTCTTTCACATCTAAGTGTATTTGGATGTGATGCATATATAAATTTTCTAAAGGAGAAAAGAGGAAAGTTGGATAGTAAATCTGTAAAGTGCATCTTTATTGGGTATAAGGATGGTTTAAAGGGTTATAATCTTTGGAACCCAGTAACAAGGAAGGTTGTGTGAAACCAAGATGTGGTGTTCAGAGAGGTGAAAGATGTTATTAAACATGAAGTGTAATCAAAGGAACCTGAGAAGATAGAGTTTGAGCCAAAGGAGGAAGAATCAAACTCTACAACAGAAGAGGAATCAAAAGATGAAGAGCCACAAACTCTGGTTGTGAGAAGATCAGTTCAAGAAAGAAGGCAGCCAGAAAGGTATATTCCATCTTCTTTCTATTCAAATTTTGCTTTATCTATTACTGATGATGATCCTAGAACTGTGAAGGAAGCAATAGATTCTAAGGATGGAAAACTCTGGAAAGAGGCCATGGTTAACGAAATGGCATCTTTGCACAAAAATGAGGCATGGGATCTGGTGGAGTTTCTGACTAGAAGGAAACCCATTGGAAACAAATTGACATTCAAGAAGAAGACAAATGCAGAAGGAAAGGTGGAGAAATAAATCTCGGTTGGTAGAAAAAGGTTATTCCTAGGTGTCAGGAATTGATTTTGGTGATATTTTTTCTCCTGTTGCCAAGGTAGCTTCTATTAGATTACTTTTATCTATTGTTGTTGCTTTTGATTTTGAGGTAGAACAGATGGATGTGAAGACAACATTTCTTCACGAGGATCTGGAAGAAGAGATCTACATGAAGCAACATGAAGGTTTTTTGGTGAAGGGTAAGAAAGAACTAGTATGCAAGTTAAAGAAGTCCCTTTATGGGTTAAAAAAGTCACCAAGGATGTGGTATCAGAAATTTGATTCATTTATACAGGGAATTGGCTTCACCAGAAGCAAAGCAGATCACTATGTATTTTAAATTAATTGGTGACTGTGTTATTTATTTGGTCTTGTATGTGGATGATATGTTGCTGGTTGGAAATGACAAAGAAATTATCTATGATTTGAAGACCCAATTTTCATCCAAATTCGACATGAAAGATCTTGGTGTTGCAAACTCTATTTTGGGCATGGAAATTAAAAGAGATTGGGCAAAGAGGAAGCTCTAGTTAAACCAAAGGAAGTATGTCGAGACAATACTGCAGAGGTTTAATATGCAGGATAGCAAACCGATGCAAGTTCCTATTCCTGTTGGTGTAAAGTTATCTACTGAATAGTGTCCCAAGACACAAGAAGAGGAAGAGGACATGTCTCATGTTCCATATGCAAGTGCAGTCAGTAGCTTGATGTATGCGATGGTTTATACTAGACCAGACATTGCACATGCAGTGGGAGTATTGAGCAGGTTTATGTCAAAACCAAGAAAGGAGCATTGGACAACAATGAAGCAAGTTTTCAGGTATTTGCGTGGCACTAGTGGTTATGGTTTGTGCTACTAAGGAAGACCAGGATTGGATGAGTTTTGGATATTCATGCTTTTTTGATGTAGACATGGTTGGAGATCTGGATCAGAGAAGATCTACAAGTGGTTATGTGTTTAACCTATTTGGAGGTGCAGTCAGTTGTATGAGTAAGAAACAATCTGTAGTGGCACTATCAACTACAAAGGTAGAATACATGGCAGCCACTCATGCAAGCAAGGAAGAAGTTTGGTTGAAGAGATTGTGTTCAAGTATGGGGTTAGTACAGGGAGCTATAAGGATATACTGTGATAGCCAAAGTGCAATTTTCTTGGCAAAGAACCTTGCTTATCATTCAAAGACAAAGCACATTAATGTTCAGTATCACTTTGTGATGTATATGATGGAAGACAAAAATGTGTTGTTGGTAAAGGTGGTCATTTTGAAGAATACTGCAGATGCATTGACAAAATTTGTGAGCTCTGAGAAGTTCTCTTGGTGTAGAGAAGCAATAGGTGTTGCAAGGATGGATAAATGACTAAGATCTCCTGTGGCCCCCTGTGGAAAGTAAACAACAAGTGGGAGAATGTTGGGTTGTGTTGTATTCTTTCCATGACTAGCTCCCCTATATTAGGTTGGGCGAACCTACCTATGGTTTTGTGCATGGTTTTTGCACATGGTTTTGGACGCAATTATTTTCAACCCATGGTTTTGGATGCGATGGTTTTCATTCCATGCTATTGGATGCTTCAACATGTATAAATATGTATTGTAACATTGAAAGGAACATAATGAAAAATCAAGTTGGTAGTCCCGGCTTTGGGATCCAGGGGAAAATCTTTGTGTATATGTGTTTTATGTGTTATGCTCTCACATTCTTTATTTTTTTTATTAGAATTCGTATGCAAGTAATTTCTGTACGGGGTTAAAACCTACAAGTGAAACCTCACAGCCAGTGGATGATCTTGCAATGCCTAACCACTTCTACAGAGAAAATGGTCCCAGCACTGATCGACGTTGTATTCACTGGGCAGTTGAAAGCTAAAATCAGCCAACCGACATAGCTCAAGCCCATGACGAACATTTGTGATCTCAAAGATCAAATGTAGAATAGTTAGTCACCATGTTCATTTCTATTTTTGTTTTATTTTACATAATTTGAGGAAGGTCGTTTAAACCTCCTCAACTATATTTGTAATAATCTATTTTTAGTTTTATAGTTTAGTATTTAAACCCCTCTAATGCATTTAGAGAGGCATCCAGAAATTTTATCAGAAACAATCTTCAAAACATGCACTTTTGTCCCTTTGAGGAAGTTCTGGTGAAATGAATGGAACATGATTTATTTTTATCTTATCTGGCATATTCTACTGAAATTGCACTTTTGTACTCTTAGATGGTGTTGGATGGATTCAAAGTAGATCAATATTGTTGAAGCACATGAGTAGGACTTATTACAATGGTACATTTATCTCGTAATTCTCTTTTACTTATGTATTAAGAAACAATTTCTCTTCAAGTTGTTTATGTATGAAAGTTTTAATCTTGGTTAGCATTATTGCACTTATGTATGATGATGGCCTAAATTTTATGCTAAATACATAAATAATTTCTTATGCGATATATTTTTCACAATCGTTTCGGCTAACGTTTTATACAAAACGATTATTCTTAAACGATTTCATTTCTTATTGCAATTGAATGATCTTTATTACCAATTTCTTTTGGACATTATTGTAGATTACATACTTCAAATTTATTCCTGGGTATAGTCATAATTAGATAGTGTTTAAATTAGGATAAATGCATGTGATTATTAGTTTAGATTAGATTACTTTTAGCTTAAACATTACTCCAACATATCACATATCACCCCATCAGCACTATCATAAATTATATTTGGAAACTGGTCCCATTATCCCCAGTCGGAGCCACTACACCAAACAGAAAAGGAGATGCCAACCAAGGTCTGGACCGGGTGGTTTTCCCCCATCTTGAAGCAACGATTTTCAAGGCTTCAACATTTTGGTGCTAGAAGGAGGGCATCACTGTGAATGGCAAGTAAATCCAAATCAACAGGCCATTCTAAGAGTAAAACTCTGTTGGCTTGTATGGGCCTGACCCAGGTTCAGAGGTGATTTAGCCAAGCAAATCTCGGTATTACTGGCCCTTTCAGCAACAGTCCACGAAGTGAGGATTGAGGTCTCACCCGAAGTAGTATGGGAGGGTACTATAACCAAGTTTCCACACACTAGGGATGTCTGATGAGCTTCTAGGGGTCCTCGATTTGACCCTGCGCACATGTTGCTATGCGCAATTGCTATCCCTTCACAACCTGCAATGTTGCTTCTGTGCAGCCCTACTCAGGTCGCAACCCGTAATATCCAAGTCCTTTTCTATGTAATATGTTATTCTCTAGTTACTTAACTTGTTTAGGTAAGACTAATGATAATTACAACATATTCAGGAATCATCTTAGTGTGCACGATAAATAAAACAATATAAACATAAATAAGGTAATGCACAACATATACATAGAAATAGGAATCAACTTCTCTTTATTAGTCTTCAATCCTGATTACAAACTCAACATCGCCTTGTGCACTCAGCTACAGGGGTCCGCGCACTCAGCTACGGACTCTACTAGGCCTCTGCGCACTCAGCTGTAGAGCCTCTTCCTACTACTATGACCCAATACCCTTAAACTCCTACTCTAAGGTCAAACCATTTGCCTTCTTGTTCTCTTCTTCCTTCACCCCCCTAACAACTTAGAACCTTGCTCTATTTATACAATCCCATGGTCCGTGGACCATGGGTAGGCTAACATGACTTTACATTACATTAAATTACATTACATTACTTTAGGGCGGACAACCCTATAAATTAACCTATACTTCACACTCCGCGGCCACAAATTGTGGAGTCTTACAACACCTTTGACTAAAACTTGGGCTTTGAGCCCCAAAAAATATTGTGGGGGGATTCCATGCCCAATAGGCCCCCAACATAATCATCACGACTCATCCTAAGTCACTCTGCTAGTGCAGCGACCTTAGCGTGGGGCCCCTCCAACTGGTCCCGTACTGCTTAGAGGTCTGCGATGCACTGTTCTCTGGTTTATTGGCCTGCTACATGTGCCCCTCCGATGCTTCTTTGTGAGGATATGCTACTTGCCTTAGCACATATAGTTCTTGCATCTGTGTGAGATTGCCCTCAATGTCAGTGGTAATGGTGAAGGCCTCATCAATCCAAGGTTGGATGCACGCCTTGAGAAGTTCCTCTTTCTATCTGGTGGCATCCACCTGCTCTTTCAACACCCTTTCTTGCTGCATCTTTGCCATTCATTGGGTGAGGATGACTGTCTGTGTAGTTCGTGCGCCTTTATGTCTAGGCGTTGTATGTTAGGGTCCTTCTACAAGGATGTGAGGATGTCAAAAGCTTAGTCCAACATATTGGTACAATCCTGCACTGCCCATCCAATTTCTTCCAATCCTATTCGAATCATGCTAATGCACTTCTCTCTAACCTCTAGTGGAGTGGAAGGCTGCGCCTTCATCTGCAGCTCAGCAATCTGGAGGTTTAGCTTCAGCTGCACTCATATTGTTTCCTTGCGCGTGCTTCAGACTCCACTTTCCAAATAGTGGATCAACATCTCTGTTGGTAGGTCTGTTGTGATGGACAAATCTGGAACTCATCGGCATGCTTCATCCACTGTCTTCACAATTTGCTGGTTCTATGACGCCAATTCGTCTCGTTGTAGGCTGAGTTGTTCGATGTTGATCTTCTACTCACTCATCACTTGAATCGTGCAGCCTTCCTTGGCGTGGAGCTCTTCTGTTATGCCATCTTGCAGCTGGTACAGTGGGTCTTGTGGAAGGGAATCCAAATTTAGGCCAAGTCCCTTGATCCTACCCGCCGTGGCCCTGTTGTCCTCTTTCTCTACTATTAGTGCTCCTTCTGGTAGCACTACATTATTGGCCATATTTGCATGTAGTAGCTGCTCTATTATTGATGTACTTGTTATGCCATAGGTGGCTACGGTTCCTTCCTATGGGGGTTGCACCTGTAGTTCCTACAGTTGTGCCCTTACGGTCCCCAACACAATCTACTCCTCCGACATGGCTTCTTGGAGTGCTTCCTTGGTGACCTCACGAATTGTGTCACTGATGTCGTAGAGGTCGCCTTCTGTTAGTGTGATCGGTTCGATGGCCAATTTGGATTCCTTGACCTTTTTTCGTGGACCTGATCTCTCGATGACATGTGGCCTTTTCAGCTGGGTGTGCATTGTGCCCAGGCATGCACCTTCTTCTGTGGTCTTTGCTCCTATCCTATAGACAAGTTCTGGCCCTCCTCATCCTATGTTGTGGTGGCCTGTGTTGCCTGTGCTGCTGCTGCTTTTTCGACGACCTTTTCCTGCTCTGCTGCCGCCCTTGCTACCTCACGGACAACCCTTACCTCTACAGCTGCTTTTTCATTGTGCCTTTGCTGGGCCAACTTCATGACACACAACTTGGTTGCATCCTTCTATGTCTGTGCTATTGTTCTATCCATCTCTGCCAGATCCGGGGTGTGCCACTCGGGGGGCCATGATTCCAACACTGAAAATATCTCATCATCGATAGCGATGTAGGGGAGCTTCATCCATTGTTGTGTCGGGTCCTCATCACGCAACCCCCAAACAGACTCTTTTAGAGTCCCACACTCTCTTTCAACTATCTGGAGCGTTGAGACTATGCTCCCTATGGCTAGTCAAGTGGTTGCACCACCTGTGCGAGACTTCAGCTCGACTTCTAGCATAATCCTCAGAAATGCCTCAATTGTTTATGCAACCATCAGCGCCACACATTCTACTCTACAATGCGCTTCCCTGGTTACTGAGTTTGGTGAGGTGCGGTCATAGCCATGGTAGCAGAGTCATAAACTCTCAATGACAATCTTTTAATGCAGTGGTATGGTCATCCGTATCTTGCTTTGTCATCCTTGGTTTGAGACATGCTTGCGTGATCTCGTTTTTTATTTCAGCATCCATCCAAATGCTTTTCTTCCTCAATCGTACCTAGTCCTATTCAAGTTCGCAAAGTCTAAGGTTCCCTCATCGGATGGCTTCCTCAACCCTTAGATGTTTGTCCTCATGTAGATGTGTGATTTCTTCTTCCTGGCCATTGCACATTGTCACAACTATGAGAGCCATTACATGTAGACTCCTTTTGTATTCCCTTCAGAAATTACAGCTTTTACTCTATTCTGCATCTTCGGAATCGTCTCGGTGTTCAAGTTTTTGCACATGGTCCTATAGGCCCATTGAACTGCAGGTACGTGTAGGTCCTAATCATTTTGTCTCACCTGGTGAACCTTGTTTAGTGCTCTGCACACCCTATCAAATGCCTCGTCATGGAGAATTGGTAGCACGCATCGCCTCTGCTATTGTGGTTTGTTCTAATTCTCTAGTTTAGGGTTGTTGTGCGCTTGTACGAACTGTACAGCTTATGTCTATACCCATCGGGAAAGGTGGGCAAGCAAGTTGTTTTTCCTCTGCTGATTGGCTTTCATTCAGAGCAGGGGTTTTCCAAAACATAGGCGCCTCATCCTTCTACATCCACGCCAATCCTCAAAACTTCCTTGATGCGTATCCCACCATTGTGCGGGTGTTGCGCGCAATGCCCACTTCAGTGCATCGAACCGCTACTGTTTTGGTACTGCGCTCTCAAATTTGCTCAAAAATTCATCCATTGCTATTAATCCATCATACGTTGGTAGCTCCCTTGCCTTTGTTGTCACGCAACGCAATCATCTAATCATCGGGTTGTAATTAAGCATTGTTACTTCGTGCAGTCGATTTTTCCATCGCTCTATCTCTTCGTCTGAATCTGAAGTGCAGGAGCTTTTGTGCTCCCATGAAATCCTTCCATCTGTAGTAAGATTCACCCAATCCTATTCTCAGGCAGTTATCCTATAAATACAATTGAGATCTTCATCACTATCATCGTCGCGCATCAATTCAGTGTATCGTGCTCCTTCGGCTGGATCTAGCAGTACTACCAAGCGTAGTGACTTTTTCTCAAAGATCATTTTGTGTTTCTTTAGATATATGACTCCATTCATCTCGATGGTCCAATCTATTCCTAGTAGCATGGGATAGGGATTGCTGTCATCAAAAATCTCTATCACTTCAAAATCCGCCTACGTGCTCGCACCTTCGATGTCGACTGTTATCCCTTGCAATCTTCCCATGGGCAAAATATTATGTTGGTTCACCATTCGTAACTAAATAGGGGACCATTGTAACATGGGTTTGCCAATGCATTCCCATGTTTTCTTTGGTAGTACATTCACATCCAAACCCAGGTCCAGGATTACATGATCCATTTCGTACTCACCTATTTGCGCAGTCAACCTCATTTCCCTTCCTATGCGCAATGCATGCTTTCCAATTTTTTAGACTATGTGCGGTTCTCCTGACCCTGCACACCTAGTGATAAGTTCCTCTAGTCCTTTGACCGCTTTGTTGTTGTACAACAGTTTCATGTATGTCTCTAGAAAGGTAGTGAGCATTAAAGGATCCATCCCTGGTTCTAGTTGATCCTTACTACCTGAAGTGGAGGCCTCTATGAAGCTCTTCTTAGCTTCCATGAATTTCTCCTTCATGCGTTCTAAATAAAATTTGGGTTCCTTTGTAGGAGCCTTGCGAACCTACGTGCTTTCTTCTACCTACTTCCCTTTATCATCTCCCGTGGTCATATCGCTCTTGAGCATCATGTTTACATTTCAGTCTTCTTTGTGCAACTCAGACCTCATCATTTGTAAATTCTAGGTCGGAGGGGGCTATAGTACCCCATTTTTGCGCATCCTCGCTATTCGCGAAGCGCAGTCTTCTGCCTCATGATCAAACTGAGTACAATACCAACATGATATTCTTGTCAGGTTTGTACAATCGCGGGCATAGTTCCCTGGCCCTCCACAATTCTAACAGATTAGTTGTGTGCGACCCCTTCTTGGTCCCATTCCGGCTCAACCTCAACCGCGCCCTTGAAATCCAGCGCGCGCCATACTTGCATTTGGGTCGAGGGCTCACGTTTCAGTCTGCACCCTATAGGTAGGAGTTTGATCCATCATTAGTCCGTAGCTTCGGTAGGTGTGTTCATCATGGCCTACCGACCTGCAAAAATTACAAAACAATTGTTGGGATGTCTACGCATACTTCTGCAATAGATGACAATTGTCTGTAGTGTGTTTTCCTCCTATCTGTTAGATCGCACACCATAGGGTAGACGCTGCGCTTGGCCCTACCTGTGCCTCCAGTATTAACGACATCATCCCTCATGCCCTTAGCCTTTGCATTTTATGCACCATACTTCCTCGCGCACCTCTGACTGAGGTGTCCTGTCTTGTTTCAAACTTTGCATTTCCAGACATAGATTCTGCAGTTGTGCATGGATTTGTTGGACTCCCAACCCAAGGTCTTATATAGGGGTCTCATGTAATATCATTTCCATTTCCAACACTTCGGCTTGGGTGGAAAGTTTTGCTGTGATAACACCGTCCTTAAGTGTGGCGTAAGTGAGGCCACAAACCATGCATGATGTTATGCATCCATTAACGTCATATTGGCTTCATGGATCATACTCTTCATCCTTTCGTCCAGATCCCAGGGGGTCTCACCCAAGAGCATTGAAATATCCTTAAACCCGGTGATTGATTGCGTTTTTTATTTTGGCCTGTTAAATTCCCTATTCAACACGGTGGCCTGGATCTCTATGATTCCTGCATTCGGGTGGTCATTAGAATGCTTATATACCATATTAATGTGAAATCCTGTAGTGTGATCATTAGCATAGCATTCTTAATATTATCATCCACGATGCCTTGTGCTTCCCATACTGCTCTTATCACAAATCAGAATTGGTCTGGATCTTCATTTCCCACTCCTCTGAATCCTAGTAGTTTGATTGCACTTGCCATACTGATCTGTGGTGGTTACAGAGGTGGGGTGGGTGGATATGGAGGTGAGGAGGGTGAGATGGGTGGCGGTGTGGGTGGAGGTGGTGAACACGAAATACGCTGCCTTATCAGATTGACCATGCTTCTTAGAGAAACTTTCATGAGCTCTTCCTTGCTTTCCCGCGAAGGTGAAATTAAGTGACTATTTTCCAACTCTTCACTACTTCCACTTCTGTAGATCTTCCCACTTCACATAGTTCCAAACATTAATTTATTCGCATAACTCTCTTTTCACACAATAACATCTTAATCCAAGTGTTCAAAGATTTAATATACTTACCTCAAGGTCCCTTGAAAAAATGTCATTCTGCCTCACTGTAGTTGATAGTCGTGTCGACCGCAAACTCAGTGATAAATCATCCTATCATTCAGTCGAGAAAATAGTCCACAACAAATGCTATCTTGTCTCGTAATGTTTGTAGTCTGTGCACTAATTCCAGAGTCCACATGATTGGTTTGTCAAGCCTACACCTTCCCTAGCTATCTGCTAGCTTCGCAATCCACTCATACAGTTCAAAAGGAAAGGATGCAAAGAAAATTTCATGGATTTCCGTATACAAGTAGCGCTCCAACCACTATTCCTTAGATACTCATGGATTTCTATTTTCCTGCGTCATGAACCCGTGAATCTTCTTGTCCAACCACTCTTCAATTTTTTCTTCCTTAGATTCCAGTGACACGACATCAGACATCCTTCATGTAGATCCCCGTCCTAGCAACAGAACCATATTTTGGCTTTTATGGACCTGATCCAAGTTCAGAGGTGATTTAGCCAAGCAATCCCAGTACTACTGGCCCTTCCATCAACAGTTTGCAGAGCGCGGACTGAGATCTCAACCGAAGTGGTATGGGAGGGTGCTAGAACCAAGTTTCCAGACCCTGGGGATGTTTGATGAGCTTTTGGGGGTCCGCTATTTGACCCTGCGTGCACATTGCTATGCATACTTGCTATCCCTTCGCAACCTGCGATGCTACTTCTGCATAGCCCTACTTGGGGCGCAACCTGTAATATCAAAGTCCTATGCTATGTAATCTGCTAATATCTGGTTACTTTTTTAGGTAAGACTAATGATTATTATAGCCTATTCAGTAATCATATCAGTGCACACGATAAATAAAACAGTATAATTGTAAAGAAGGCAATGCACAACAGATACACATAAATAGGAATCAACTTCTCTTTATTAGTCTTCAATCCTGATTACAGACTCGACACCGACCTATGCACTCAGTTGCAGGGGTCCGTGCACTCAGTTGCGGACTCTACTAGGCCTCTGTGCACTTAGCTGCAGAGCCTCTTCCTACTATTATGACCCAATACCCTTAAACTCCTACTCTAAGCTCAAATCATTCTTCTTCTTGTTCTCTTCTTCCTTCGCCCTCCTTACAACTTAGAGTCGGTAGGCTGACATGACTTTACATTACATTACATTACTTTAGGGAGGACAACCCTATGACTTAACCTATACTTCGCGCTCCGTGCCTACAAATCGTGGATTCTTACAACACCTTTGACTAAGACTTGGGCTTTGAGCCCCAAAACATGTTGTGTGTAGATTCCATGCGCATCAAACTCCCTCGCCATCACCTCCAACTTCTCGATCACATTCTAGATCCCCTAATCCTACGCGTGAAGTTGTAAAGAAAATTATAGAACCCACTGTTGAAATCCAAAAGAAGCCAAATCATTCTTCTTCTACTAAAGCCCTTGAAGTCCAATATTTGATTCATAAATTACAGGAGTTTCTCGTTATCTCAAGAAGAATTTGAGTTATCCCAAGATAGTGTTACCTCTCAGTTTACCCCATCTTAACGGTTAAGTATAGCACATATTGAAAAACTTGGAATCTCCCTATTCGAATTCCCTCTACCAAGCCATAAGAAAGCTAAGAAAACACCATCTAAATCTCACAGCGAGGTTCTTTCATCAACTCAATCTTCATCTTCATTCATTCCATCTATACCATCACAAGATCAATCATCCACCTCACCACTCCAGATCGTGATTCACACAGGTACAGGAACTACATTCTCCTGTACCTAATCACCTTCAACCATTGCTACACCTTCTCCTACTCACATACCAGCAATGGCACAGAATCCTCTGATGCCATGGACAAACCCAAGAGTTGTTAGGATGGTTGGGCCTTTACATCAATTGCCAACTCATCTAGAGAAATGGTTACCCAAATTCAAACCTGATAATGGCCTACTTGTTGAGGAACATATAAACAATTTCATGTTGTCCATTAACTTGAAAAAAGTAGTGGAATAAGACGTAGTTGCAAAATTATTTCCCTATACATTACAAGGAGCAGTAGGATCATGGTACTTCTCATTACCATTAGGTTCGATCAATAGTTGGGATGCTTTTCAAGAACAATTCTTAACTAAATTTGGATATGACAGATCCACAACTACCTTAATCAATGATCTCTCCAATTTGAAAGCCAAACCGAAATAACCCATTAAAGGCTTCAACTCTCACTTCAATAAATTATTGAATAAAATACCAACAGTGTCTGAGACCAGTGATGAGGTCCAAAATGAGTGGTATATTTCTGCTCTACCTTCAAATGCAACTACTTTCATTGATAGAGCTGCCAAACCGACTTTGGCAGAAAATATGAAAGAGGCAATAGTTTAGAAAAGCAAATTCTAGTTGTAGAAAAGAAAAATACATTAGAAGAATGAAAATCTAAGAAAGTGACTTTTAGGGATGACTCCAAGAAGAAACCACCTAAAGATCCTTTTGATCTTGAAGGGTTACAGAAAGTCCTCAAGACCATGTCTAATGAAATGGTTGATATCAAAAAATAGGTAGCAGAGACCTCCTATAAAAAATATTTTAGACCATTTAAGAGGAATTCCCTTGCTGGTCCTAAACCTCCAAATGCTATATCAAATACCGAATCAAATGGAGAGAAGGATGAAGCTTCAACAAACGAAGAACAAACAGATAATGAAGAAGTGGCGTAGTTACAAGGAATGTGGGATTTTATTCTTCCAAACGAAGAGACTCAAGAAGCATTGTCTGTTGCCACCCGAAGTAAAAATCCTATTGATTTGTCACAAACAAATACAAAGCAGAAGGCTACAATGCCAACTCCTAGAGACAAAACAACACGTAAGAAGTCTTCACCAAAATCCACTCAAACCACTCCTTCTCAATCAGATATTTCATCTTTGACTAAAACTCTGATAGTTTCTGATAAAATGGAATATAATATTGTTGATGATATGAAGAAGACTAGGGAAAACATCACCTTTCATAAGCTTAGCAAACTGAAACATCAGCAGAAGCTACTCCTCAAGGAACTCAAAGTAGTACCTACATCAGTGCTTCATGTTGCGTGGTTTCACAAGCCGCCCAAGAAATTGGAAGGCCCCCTAGCACCTCTTTAAAAAAGATTAATCCAACTGATATCACTCTAATTGGAGGAAGATCTAAATCTCATACTCCTCCATTTCTCCTTACTTTTGAAGTCTTTAATGAGAATTTACACTACTGTTTAGTTGATTTGGGAGCTTCATCTAACACCTTACCTAGAACAGTTTGTGCAAAGTTGAATGTTCATCCTCAAAAATCTGTTGTACGTATAGTACAGTTAGATCAATATCAAGTCGAAGTTGTTGGGGAAATTAATGAAGTAACCATCAGACTTTCATCAAATCCTAAAGTTTGTCAAGTCATTGACATACTTGTGGTTGATATTCATGAGGTCTACGGCTTAATCCTTAGTAGAGACTGGTTAGAAAAACTTCATGGTTATTTTGCAACTGAGTGGTCTCACAAGTGGATTCTCTATAATGGCAAGCCAAATCAAATAAGGGTTGATCATGAGAAATATCAAAAGTACATAGTCACAGAGCTGGAAGGAGAAAATGAACCTGTTGTGTATAGTGACAATATCATCAATAACTATTCAGTAGAATCATTTCTAGAAAATTTCAATGCTTACACTTCACCTTTCTTAGAAAACTTTGTTGTATCTCAAGTCAAAATTTTTTCCCAAACAGGCACTTCTAAATGCGTAAATTTTGTATATAAACTTGTAGTTAGCTCTTTATTTTGGAAATTATTTTTTGATGGAGCAGGAGCAAGATGCATATTAGTTAGCCCAGAGGGGGAGATGACTATGTTAGCATGAATACTTGAATTTGATTGCACAAAAAACACCACTGAATATGAAGCACTATGTCAAGGTTTGTATAAGGCAATTGGCCTTAATATCAAACACCTCCAAGTATTTGGAGATTCAGAAATTGTGCTAAAACAGGTGAGAAATACTATACACTATTTGTCAGGACATTTGAAACACTATGAGTTGTTATTCCAAGACCTAACCTCTCACTTTACAGCATTTAATATTTCCCCTATTCCAAGACTCCGAAATGCTAGTGCCGATCTTCTATCTAATGTCGCTTCCAAGCTTATTCCACCAGAGGATTATAGCCCTGATCGATTTCCATTGAATTTATTTTCAAGTCTTCTATTCCCGATAATATCACCAACTGGAGAGTCTGTAATAACGATCTGGACATGATAAGCCTCCTAACCTCAAAAGGCTCTTACGATCAATAGATAGTTGATGAATACCATCATGATAACCAACTTAAACAAGAAACTGTCAATAACACTATACGAAAGTCTGTAGTTAAGTTGGAAGATTTATATGACCTCAAAGACAAATTTAAATAACCCACCAATTCAAAACTTCAGAGTTCAACTCTGAGGTTTGAATTGATTAATCTTGGAATTGACCTAAAGCCTCAAAATATTAATCTAGGCCTTGGACTTACATCGGATGAAAAATTAGCCTTTATACGTTTGTTGAAGAGGTACAAGAATGTTTTCGCATGGAACTATGAACATCTTAAGACATATGACACCTCTATTATTCAACATAATATTCCCATGACATCTGATGAAGGACCTGTTCAACAGAAATTAAGGAAGATCCATCCTAATTTAGAAAATCAGATTAAATATGAATTGAATAAACTGCTAAAAGCCAAGATTATTTTTCCTATCAAACATTCCCGGTGGGTCTCCAATCTTGTCCTCGTCAAAAAAAAGAATGGTGATATTTGGATACATATAGATTTCCGCAACCAAAACAAAGCTTGCCAAAAGGAAAATTTCCCATTACCTCCTATGGAATAGAGACTGCAATCAGTTGGAGGCTCATGACTAATGTCTTTCTTGGATGAATTCTTAGGTTATAATTAGATCTTAGTACATCCAGATGACCAGCTGAAAACTACATTCAAGACAAAATGGGGCAGTTATGCTTATCAAAAGATGCCACTTGGACTGATTAATGCCGGTTCCACTTTCCAAAGAGCCATGGACATAGCCTTCAAAGGTTTAGTGAACAAATCAGTGGTAATCAACTTAGATGATCTAACTGTATATTCCAGAAAGCGCAGTAATCATCCAAGGGATTTAAAGAAAATATTTCAATGTTGCCAAAGGTATGGGATCTCTCTTAGTCCTAAGAAGTTGTTTTTCATGCTAAGTGAAGGAAAGCTCCTTGGATTTATTGTGTCCAAAGCAGGGATTCATATTGACCTTGACAAAATTAGAGAAATCTCTTAAATACCTTTACCAAATAACAAAAAATCAATGCAATCTTTCCTAGCTCAGATAAATTTTTCTAAAAGATTTGTCCCTGACTTCTCATGAATTGTTTTACCCCTTTAATCCATGATAAAGAAAAATTATTTGTTTAAATGGGGACACTCAAAACATGAAGCCTTTAACTTGATCAAACAAGAAATCATGAACGCCCCATCTTTAGCAATGCCGAATTTTTCAAATCATTTCATTTTATATACTTTTGCTTCTGAGAAATCATATGTAGCCATATTGACACAAGTCAATGAAGAAAAATCTGAAGCCCCAATCTCTTTCTTTAGCTCCAATTTGTAGGGAGATGAATTGAATTACTTAGACGTTGAAAAACAAGATTTTGTTGTTTTCAAATTGATAAAACACTTCAAACCTTTTCTCCTCAAAACCCACACCAAAGTAATAGTACCATTATCAGCAGTGAGAAATATGTTATTACAAAGGGATGTAGGTGAGAAAAGAGCAATTTGGGTTATAGCTCTACAAGAATATGACATCGAAATTAGACTAGCAAAAATTGTAAAAGGTAAAGGTTTTTGCAGGATGTTGGTAGGAGCATCTAATCTATCAACATTACAGCACTCAGGTGACGATGTACAAGTCTATAAGGTAAGCACTAACGAAACTGAGTCAGGATATGCTGATATCATATTTTACTTAAGAAATGGATATGCCCCAACACAATTAAATTACACAAAGAAAAGGGCCTTGAGATTAAAATCTAGAAAATATCAAATTTTCAATGATGTGTTGTTTAGAATAAATTATGATTATGTTTTACTTAGATGCCTTGAAAAATCTGAGGTAGAGAAGGTGTTGCAGGAACTTCATGATGGACCAGCTAGTGGTCACTTTGGAGGAGATACCACCGCACATAAAATCCTGCATGCCGGCTATTACTGGCCAACATTATTCAAAGATGCACACAATTATGTAAGAAGATGTAAAATTTGTCAGACAGCTACCGGAGGACAAAGGAAACCCACATTACCATTATAGCCAGTGAACATTGACCAACCATTCGAGCAATGGGGACTGAACGTAATAGGTGAGATCATTCCTCATTCTTCTAAGCATCATAGATATATCCTTACAGCAACTGATTATTTCACCAAATGGATGGAAGAAATTCCACTCAAGGTAGCCAATTCTGAAAACATTATTGAATTCATAGATCAATTTATCATTGCCAGATTTGGCCTACCATCTGCCTTGATGTTTGATTTATGCATCTTATTTTTCAGGTAATGCTATGATAGAATTTTCTCTTAAAAGAGGTTTTAAGCTTAAGTACTCTGATAATTATCATCCGCAAGGAAATGGGTTAGCTAAATCCACAAACAAGAATCTCATTAGGATTATTAAGCAAATTGTTGACCAAAGCTAGAAGAACTGGCATAAGTCTTTGATGTTTTCTCTATGGGTAGATCGAATAACTTAGAAATCCTCCATTGACACTTCTCCTTTTAATTTGGTCTATGAGAAAGAAGTCGTCGTACCTACAAATGTGTCTATTCCCTCTTTAGCCTTAGTTTAGTTCATTGAAGAAACTCCTTCCTCATCTATGCAAGTTAGACAGTTACAAATCCTTAAGCTTGAAGAGGAAAGAGAAAAGGCGAGGATCACACATGCACATCATCAGCAATCAGTCAAAGCTTCCTTTGATTCAAATTCTGTAAGTTCAAAATCTTTTCAAATCGGAGACCTAGTATTGAAATGGGATAAAGCCCATGAAGAAAAAGGTAAGAATACCAAGTTCCAACAAATGTGGCTTGGTCTGTTTCAAATTGTGGATCAAATAGGCCCATCAACTTTTCTATTACAAGATTTATCAGGTAAGAAAGAATCTCTACCTGTTAATGGGCATATTCTAAAGAAATACTTTCCATATAAGAAGATATGTTCTATTCACTATATATTACTGCCTTTATTTTATTTCTTTTTTAGAAACAATAATACTAGATGAAAAACATTTACTTTTGGCTTTACAAATGATAGTCTCTTTTTAATTTTAACTTTTCGTTTGAATAAGTAAAGATTGTTATAAAAGTAATCTTCACATATGAAATATATAGTTAAGTTCTATTGCTCTAGATTTGCTTGTTCTCTGCTAAAAATTATTTGATCTTTGATGAAACTTAGCTTTAGAAAATAAATCTTTCCTTTACATCAGCCAAGAAAAGTATTAATAACAAAGAAAAGTCTCTCTATAGAAAAGAATCTTTAAACTCTACAATTGTCATCTAGAAGCTCTTAAGGAGGCAATGATTCTCCTCACCTAATCAGCTTTCATTTTTAGAGTGTAATTCTAAAATATACTTAAACTTAAAGGATAAGTGGTCTTATCAAGAGCCAACTTACCATGATCATAATATTATAACTGACTGACATTATCAATGTTGCATATCAAAACTGGGTAATGGCTTGAGATTATATTAATCAAAAGACAAGGGGTTTCATCAAGAGCCAGCTTGTTCATTTAAGCTATAAATCAAGTGAATGGCATTGTCAATTTTGGTCACCAAACCAAGACATTGTCCTTTAAGAGATAAAAGATGAAAATTTGAAGGAAGAAAGAATTACTTCATAAAATAAAGAGGGCAATAAGTATACGAATGAGCTTATCTTTAAAATTGCATTCTGACCTAGGTGGGATACTGAACCATTGCTAGTTAAAAGGTAACCCTGTCGGGGCTATGAATGCCTGCTGGCAGCAGAGGCTCTACGTATGACAACTGAGTATACAAAAACTGATATGAAAAGAGCCTCCCTAATTTTATCTTTAAAAACCCAGTAATGACTGATGTAGACAAAGTGACTTTCTTATGAGAAAAAGGATAATCAAAAGAATGATAGTTAAGTAGATGTTGTTTTATTATTAATGAGCACTATTACTTACCTTATATTCCATGTAATTTTTATTTTCAAAACTATGTTTATTTTGGAAGTTTTTAGAAATTTCAAAAAACTCTCAGAGATAACTGGTTCTTCCAAGTGAGTCGCCAATTGTTGTAGACATTTTTGGGCACTTCAACCCTAATCATAAATGTCCATAAACTGAGGGCTCCTAAGCCCTAAAAGTGTTGCTTCACTACCTAAAGGAACAAGGTCAACTGATTACATCATCTCCCAGAAGTTCTCCACTGAAAATTGCTCATAAATGGTCAAAACTAGACCATACTGAAAGCTCAATGCAGGTGGTGCGAAGCATATCACCTTCCCAGCGTACAAGGTGCGATGCATACTAATTTGCTCCTCTGTGGAGTGTGATGGTCGGGAATGGACAAATGGCAAGGACAAAAATGCGAGGTGGAAGATCATGGAATCTTCCAGAAGCTTCCCCTCTGACACTTGCCACTTCATTTTCGACCAGGGATGAGTAAGATATCATCATTCTCCAAGTGGAAGAAGGAACTATTAGAAAGAAGACACTAATCAAGATCCCAGAAGATGACTCACCTCTCTGCAATCATCTATATATGGATCCCTCATCACAGAGATCACGAGGTTGGAATTTTCTATCTTATAGAGAAGTGTTGTTGGTATTCTGGTGTACATTCACAGTGTTGGGTGATCTAGCTTTGCTTGAGGTGAAGAAGGGCTTCTCAGCTGGAGGATGATGCTGGGTCAGAGCACATGGTTGTAATCTTCTTGCTACTTTTCATCTGAATAAAGCTATTCTTGTTTCCTTCCATATTCTTGTGTACTTGTTTATATATCCATGTATATGGTTAATACACATCTGATCCTGTATTATTTATGAATTTAGATTCTTGTTTCTTGCATAGTAGTATGTTGTTGTGATTCCACGGGTTCTTTTGAAGCTGGGCAAAGAAGCGGCAAAGCTCTATCAAGAAGGAGAGGAAATCAAGCGCAAGACTCGGGTTGGTCTTCTCGTTCCTCCTCTCGTCTATTTTCATAAAAGGAAACAATAGTAGACTTTGATTGTTTGTTTCTAAGATAGCCACCCATCTTAGTGGGGATAGCAGCATCCGAGTGGACACTATTCTCGGATAACAAAATGGCAACCATACTGGGGAGCGACTAGATAACTTGTTAGCCTATCTATCATTGTTTCTTTTATAAACATACAGACGAAGCCTGAAGTCAAGCCAAAAAGCCTTCGAACTGCATTTGTCATACAAATACAAAGTAGATCAATGCTGCTTCAGTCTATCTCCGTGTCTTGTTTATGAATTAAACAATAGATCTGCAAGCAATCTAATTGCCCTAAGTGGTGGCTCTAGTAACCTCTTAGATCACCCCTGTGTTTTACATACACTGATCTTTACTTATTCTTCCTAAACACCTGAACTAGATTGCAAACTGTGAGTGAAATCCCATTCAAAGTCTCACACTGCTACCATCACACCCTGCCTTCAAGGCAGTCTGTATGCATCGCACTTCCCGACTGCAGTAGGTGCGCTGCATACTGAGTTCACTGTGTAACAGGTGTGATGGTTAGGGAGGGATAGCTTTACCCTTCGACTGTGGATTTTTCTCACTGTTTTCAATCTTATTCAAGAGTTTTGCTATCTGTAGTCAGTGTACTTCTATGAAAACCCCATTCTCTTGCATTATTCTGCCTCCTTAGTGCAAAGAACTATAAATGTTTTTATGTATTATGCGTCGTTTTTAGTTCTCTTTTGCAAAAAGTAGCATAGTCGAATTGTCGTCTCTAGATCTGAAAGTGTCATAGCTGTTGTTTTCAATTTTAGAAAGCAATCCCATTGTTCTGGATAGTTGATTATATAGTTATTGTTTTATAGGATTTGAATTAGTAGTTTTAAAGTGTCGAAAATCAACTTCCATTTCAAAATCGCAAAGTGGTTCTCTCGCTTTCACTTTGTTTTGAAAAAAAAATTGTTGAGTATTGTCACTTTAAAAGTAATTCAGTTTTGCACATAGCTTTCTTAACTTCATTCACACATTAAGAGAGTTGAAAAAAAATACATGCATGTGCATTTTCATTTTGATTGCTTGGCTTGATTTAGGACTGTGCATTTAGTGTGTGCTCTATGCTCTGTGAAGAAAAGATTCTTGACTTTCTTCCCTTTAGTAGCTAGGATTGCTGAAAGAAGATCAAACATTTGTTTATCATCTTAAACTACATTTTAGGAATTATATATACGTCACGTGGTGAACCTGAAAGGCAAACTGTTAAGCAAGATCAACTTAAAATAAATTCAATGAATCTAACAAAGCTTTGGAACTTAACGCACAACATCTAGAGGTCTAGGCTAGAGACGTATTTCGGCATCGTAAAACCTGGTAACTGTTGCTTTCAGTGTTGGTTGGGTGATTCCTCCACTCTCAGACGGCAAGTGCCAATACGGACTTGTGCTCCCACGTATGTCGAGTATATATTGGGATACCACAATAGGTTGCATCCTTTATCCTTAGGAAGCTGTGTCTACCACCCTATCGATTGCAATGCACCGAACACAGCATTCGAGAAGATTGACTACCATACTGTAAAAAGTATTCTGCAGTTTTACGATTGGTTTGGTAATCCTCTCTACCTAGATCTCCAGAGAAGTCCAATTTGCTCCTTTTCAAACTCCTTAAAGGAAAAGGTCCTCTGAGGACTTGTCACTTCAGGCTCAATAAAAATCGAAGGTGACTAGAGTCATCTTTTGTTTTTTCTCGACTCTTTAAAATTGAAAAAGCAAGTTGTGTCAAAGCGTCTAAAAATTTATTTTAATTGGAATAACATCACAAATTCCCCCCATTGATCTTCAGGTTGAGAAAATGGAGTCTACCAACCAAGGATTTCCCCTTGAAGGAAATCCTAGTCCTTTCTCCTCTTGGGGAGATGTTGGTCCACCCCATATGGCCACTTTGTCACTTCCAGGGTTGACAATTGGTTTGCCTGTCTGGCTCTTCTCTACCTCTGTCGTTCAGAATCCTGTAATTCTTGAACAGTCTAATCAGAAACTAGACGACACTAGAGTTGCCTCCCAGCCTTCTACTTCATCTGATTCTCCCTCTCCTCCTTCCTCTCTACTTGACAAAGCCGATAAAGCTAAAAGTCAAGTAACTAAGAAGAAGAAGAAGCAGAAAGAGAAAAAGGAAAAGAAAAAAGGGAACCAAAATCGAAAGGGAGCAACCAAGTATCGTCTACCGAAAATTCACACACTGCATAGTCAAAACCTAAATCTCCTTGTGTCATTTTCAATGGAGACCATTATCACCGAGATTGTCCCTGCATCCCTCGGATATTAAGGAACTAGTCTCGTCGTTTGTACAATCTAGTAGCATCAACCTCTGGCAATCATGTTGAATGCTCACCATCAACCAGTGAAAGTGAAGCACATGGACAAAGAAGGAATCCTAAACTTCCTTGTAAGTTGTGTGAAGGCAGTCACACCGTCCACCATTGTCCCTTCCTTGACGAGGCTAAAAGAGTTTTGGATGATCGCCCGGTTCAATGCTACGACTTCCTCCTGGATATAAAAAACTCTTCCCAAGTCCTCCACTCGTTGAAAATCTGGCTGGCCCGTCATTGTGGTCAGCCAAAGTGCCTATCATTGAAAATGAACACTCTGAATCCATACCAGACGAAAGTCAAAGGGTCGATACGGCAGTTGACCGGGTCTTGCCTTCAGAGTGTTCATCTTCGAATGATACCATCACTGAAGAGAAAGAGAATGACACCGTTCAAATTCTTTTCATCAACACAGACTCCAATGAACTTGGGGGCAGTCCTCCCATTCCTTTATCACAGGAAGGAAGTTCATCAGAGTCATATCCGACCGTTTATTCGGTCCCACCAGCAAGCAACCTAGTTGTTTCCTTCAACTGGAATCTACTAGGAAGATCCCGTCTACCAGCCAGTGTACCATTCAGAATCATTATACAAGCTTACAGAATGGTCATGGTCGGTACCATCATTGATGAAGGGGCTTCTGTGAGTATCCTTTCCTCAACTACTTGGAAAGTGCTTGGTTCGCCATCGCTTTTGCCTGAAATGAGAAATCTAACAGGCTTCGACAAGGGAACCAGCCGATCTTTAGGGATCCTACCAAATGTGCCCATTACTTTGAGAAGGAAAACTATTCACATGAACGTTATGGTAGTTTAAGGACCTTTAGATTATAATCTACTCCTTGGACGCGACTATATTTATTGCATGGGAGCCATCGTCTCCTCACTCTTTAGAGTAATGTGTTTTCCGCACGAAGGTAGAATGATCAAGCTCGTAGACCAAATGTCATTCCCCAGTTCACACATCGGAAATAGTCAGATGCCATCCCTAAATGGTCTTTTCACGCAAGAAATGTCTCATCGGTCTCCAGTCCATCCACCTGATGAGAGCGAGTGATTCAGGAAGGTGTGAGTGAAACCCAGGGGGCATGCACCCTGGTCTGTTTTGGCAAGAAAACCCTAGGTATAGAGTGGATTTCTGCGAGGGATATATGACTAGTCTGGCGAACCCATCCTTACAGGAAAATGGGAACAGGCTGGAATAAGATATCTTTGTTAAAGTTATGTGAGTGGAATGCGTCTGCGCCGTTCACCTTTGTCTGTTTCGACAGGCATCAACAAGGAAGCATTTTATCTGCTACATGGATGGAACTTTCATGGTAACCTGGGAATTTCTCGCTATACCTTGGGGCATGCAACCCTTTTGTAAGCAAGCGAGAAATGACCAGCTAACATTAGCTCTATGATTCCACTGACTTCAACCGCCTAGGTTGGGTGAGTGGCCGAAACCATTCATCTTTGCAGGGGCCACCTGGGCATCGGAAAAGTAAAGGAAAAATTTTCCTACCTAGCCTTGGTGGTGATATTAGTAGTTGAGTAGAGAGACGTAGTTGGTCGTTCCTAGCATGCATGCAAGAGGCTCCGGGGCAAAGCTTCAGAAGGTGCAAGCCCCATAAAAAATGGCATCTTGAATGAGACATTCTTATCATACGACTGGTGAGCAATGTTGTCGCAGAGTTCAAGCTCGTTAAAAAATAAACCCTCCACGAGCAGTTTTAGTGCATAGTTCAAGCTCGTTAAAAAATAAACATAAGTCATGA
>APFE030777173.1:0-23245 GCA_000404065.3 Pinus taeda
GTAGAAGAATTTACTCAGGAAGAGAAAATGGAGCAGACTGTAAAAGATTTAGAGAAAACTCTTGACTTGGATTCTTGTCACCAGGTCATATTCAAGCAACCAGTCCAAGTAGGAGAAGGCAAATCCGCTACTGCAGCTACACAGACTACCCAGCAGGCATCTACAACCACCACTACAGCAAAAGGTAAAGAAATAATGGATGAACAACAAGAGATAGAGGCAGGGCAGCCCAGCACCTCAAAGGATCAAAGTCAAGGGCAAGCCCCTTTGCAGCAAACTGGACCACCCCAAATCGCAATTTTGCAAACACCTCTCAATGAAGAGAGAGGAAAAAATCCAGATAGAGAGGAGGTGACACCTCCAAGTGGGTCAACACAGCAACCAGAGGCCAAGAGGCCAAGAGTTGACCCTGAAACAGAGGAAGAAGACATCAGTGAGGAAAGGGCAAAAATCCAAAACAGAGAAAGACAATCCAGCCGGCAGACTGCCACTAGTTCATTTCAGCTGGAACAGGCCATGTAGCAAGGCACAGAGGTATCCTCCTTAAGGCAGCAGGGCAAGCAACCAGCTGGTATCAAAGGGGGTTTCATGGAGATCAAGGCACAAAATGAATTGTTGAGAGTACAACTCTATGATCAATTCTTGAAGGCAACTCCCTCCAAAAAACAAAGATTGATGGCTGCCTATGATATCAAGGAGGACAAAATGATTTTTACTCATTTAAATCCTAAGGTACCACATCCAAAAACCTCTGCAGATTACTTAAGAAAAAACTCGGAGGTCTTTTCCAAAGACATTCATCCAATGGATCAGATAGAGCTGCACAAGAAAACAGGGGAAATGGTGTATGCCACACTTGCAAACAGGGCTATGCTAGCCCATCAGTTAAAAGAATCACTGAAAAATACTAATACACAGTTGGATTTAGAAAGAATTTCTTCCCAGGCTAAGGACAACAGAATAAAAACGTTGGAAGACATTATCATTGATCTAGGACATGATCCAAAAGATCCAAAGGGTGTTAGGGCCCTTATGAAAAAGAAGGAGGATGACATTTCTGCACTCAGGAAACAGGGAAAATTGCCTCCAGCCATTCACCCTGACACTGCAGAACTTGCACAAGAAAAACAGCTTGACGACACCATGGATTTACTTATGAAGACGAATCAAAGGATACTAGAGATGGAAGGAGAATTGGAGAAAGCATGGCAGGGAAGACAGGGAGAATCAACCTCCCATCCACCTCAAACTTCTACAAATCTTGGCCCTGCCCCTCCTTCACAAGCAGCAGCAACCCCTCCTGCCATTCCAGCACCAACCATAGCCACATCAGCAACAGAGGCAACAGAAGAAACAGCAGCAGCAGAATCTAGCATGAGTATGGAGGACTTGATGAAAGCTGTCAAGGAGCTTGAAACTCAAGTGACAGAAATAAATGAAGCCAAGGACAGACTGGCCAAGCTAGAGGCCAGCTATGACAAGTCCAAGATGACAGTGGCAGAAAAGCACAGAGAGATAAAGGCCTTGGAGGCCAAAGTAAAAACTTTGGAAAAGGAATTGCTTCTAGGCAAGACCTTAGCAGAAATCAAGAAGATAATCTGGGCCAAAATTGGCCAATCAATACATGACCAATGGAGGTCAATCCAGGCAATACATGAGAAAGTTGAACTGATAGGCATGGCTCATGTTGAAATACAAAGAGCCAGAACAGCACTAGGAATCATGCCTGAGCAGGCCAATAAGATGATACATTTCCTCAATAATCACACTAGGGAGGAATTGGCAGCTCTAGAAATAAACAGCAGAACAGACACCATCCTGACAGCCAAGAAAGTGCTAACTTTGAGGAACTTCAATCAAACTCTAGAGAGAAAATGTCAGGAGATGAAGGCAGAAATTGATGAATTCAGGGCAAAGATGACAGTGTTACAGGATAAAGGACTACCAAGCCTAGTAACTGGCACAGGACAACTGTTGTCATATAATCAGTATATCACAAGGATCAACAATTATGTTGAGAATCAAATAACAGCATCCAGCAGCTCCACAGAAGAAGCAGGGCCTCCCTCAGGGCAGTCTCTATATGACAAATTGGAAAATCTATTTTTTATTGAGCATGAGATAAATCATTTGTTTGAAGTGCCTCCAAACTTCTACAGATATACAGAAGCAGATGAAACAATGGTAAAAATAAGGAGACATTAGCTGCCTCCAGCTGATTGGTGGCAGGCAATGCTGGAAATTCTGCCCAGGTGATCCCATCATATTATTCCTTTTTTTGTGAAAATTCAGATCTCAGTCACAGTACAGGTCAGTAGACAAATCAACACACAGGTATCACAGGAATCATACGTACAGTGACTCACCAAAGCACTCAGACAACAAGCTCAACTAACGCAGAATTAAAGGCACAGCTACAGCCAACGTTCCTGAGTCAAAAAGTCAAAAGTTGTTTGACAAAAAGATAGCTGCCATCTCAACATTAAATTCCATAGTTATTTCTTTCATTTACTTTTTGTAAGAGAGTTGGTGGTGCAATTTATTGCACATTAACTCACTACTGAGATATTTTGTATCTTATTTTTGTATATATATCCCCTCAAAGAACGTATTGAGGGTCGGTTGTAGTGAAACTCTTTCAGAAGAGCTCTATTGTATACTTGAGACATTTTGCTAATACAAATTGCTGGTGGAGTTCCTGGTTCCTATACTGTCTGAAGGTGGAAATGAATGGCTCTGTAGTGCTGCAGAATTCCTGTGTCATTTGCTGGAACAATAAGTTATTCTGAACTGTGTATTTGTTTTTCTGTGTATGCCATAATTCATATATGTTCATGATCATAGTAAATAGAGAAAAAGAATAGCTTAGGATTTGTTTGAACACACCCTATCCTCAATCTCTATTTCTAAATATGTCTTCTTCTAGATTAGCCATGGATATGAATTCTTAATTGCTCATGTCTAAACTAATTCTATCATTGTGAATATTGTTTAAGAATTCTTAACTGCTCTTAAGCAATACTTTCAATTTTCCTTTGTTAGCATAGTGAAAGATTCTCAATTGTGTTTCACTCACTAATTCCATAACTTCATCACAAAATCTAAAAAATTGTTCCACAGATGCCTATCTGGCTTTGCAGCAATACTCTGTCTTCATAAACATACTTCAGCAGCACACTACCTGGACTCCATTGCCCAACGGCCCTAACTGTTTTGTAATCTATACCTCAACTCTGTTTGAATTCACCAACCAACCAAATTCAAAACAAAAACCAGCACACTATAACTAGCCTAAAATCATCCACCAAACAAAGCTAAATCATAAAGAGAGAGCCCTCTCTGGTTACAGGTAGGCTAGGACCTGTAACTAAAAGACTGGTTAGTGGTTACCTCGGTCGTATTCCCTTTAGGAAGCAGGGAACAACCTGAGTGATAACACCTAGTTTCATTTCAATTCTGCAATTTCATTTCAGCAAGCATAAATTAGTCATTTCCTGCTTTCCTTTCAATTCTACAATTTCGTTTCAGCAAAAGTAGATTAGATATCTCCTGCTTTCATTTCAATTTTGCAATTTTCATTTCAGCAAGGTTTATTTTAGTTAGCTACAATTTTTTGTTCAATCCATTTCAAGTTTTTACAGGTACAAGTAGAAAAAGAAACAAAAAAAAAAAAGAGATTATTTTTCATGCCTCGTAGGAACAGAGACAATTCAGGAAAATTCCTAACCAACACCCCCAACACATCACTAATTCACCCTTCTCTCTTTAGTGGCCATGATCCAGAAGAACCTATAGGTGAACCTCCAGAGATATACGAAGATCCTATAATAGAAGAAGAGCAAGAAAACATTCCTCCTAAGACCATGGCTGAAAACAAAAATGGTAGAGGAAATGGGGAGAGAATAGAAGGCACCTTTCCCATTCGAGAGACCAATGGGGACACAAAGATGAAAAACATAAGTCCCTCAACCTTACCTCACTTCCATGGATTGACTATTGAAGACCCTGATACCTTCTTGTTTGAGTTTGTTTTCCTTTGTTGAACCTATGACTATGCAGAAGATGAGAAAAAGTTGAAACTCTTTCCATCTACCCTCAAGGATGCAGCACTACGCTGGTTCATGGGGTTACCTGCAAACAGTATCACAACTTGGGCTCAGATGCAGCAAGCCTTTAACAACAAATACCGGGATTACTATAGGTCAAAGAAAACCAAGAAATAAATATTTCAGATGACCATGGGAAGTGATGAATCTTTAGAAGACTATGAAGAGAGGTTTCAACTCAGTTATAAAAGGGCCAGGTGCACACTTGACCCTGAATCTCTGAAATTGGTTCTCCTCCGAGGAGTCCTTGAAGACCTTCTAGATACCCTCCATCTGCTAGCTGGGGGAGACATCTACTAGCTACCTTATGATAACATAAAGACTGTTTTTAGAAACCATTCTAGGGTAGTTAGAAAAAGAAGTAGGGGAAATCAACTTTTAGCCATTGCCCCCTTATCCAAAAACGAATTTGCAAATCAGATGGAATATTTCAAAAGTGATATGAGACCGACCATTACCATGCAAATGATACCTTGTGAATCCAAAAGAAGCAAGAGGAAGCTGAGAGGGCTTTGGCCATCTTTTGTCCCAGATGCACTAGAAAGCATCCTAGGAACGAATTTCCATTGCACTCAGTAGAAGTGTGTTTTGTCTGTGAAGAAGACCATCCTACCAATCAGTGTCCATCCTTACCC
The DNA here is from genome assembly GCA_000404065.3 of Pinus taeda. NCBI lineage: Eukaryota > Viridiplantae > Streptophyta > Pinopsida > Pinales > Pinaceae > Pinus > Pinus taeda. Next base: position 4,742 of record APFE030777173.1, read on the forward strand.
AGATTTAAAGCTATGTACCAAGGGGCTTAAGGAGCCAGTGAACCACTCTACTTCATGATCCAAAGGAGGCCACATGGACCCAAACCTTACCAGCAGGGAATGCAAGGGACCTCCAAGACTTATTACAACCCCAATTAATCCACTCACATAACTCTTGGGGTCCCCCTACTCATCCTTCTTGGTCCACACCCCCTCCTTGGTCGTATCCATCTCAATACCATACTCAACCTGCTGCTCATTCATTTCATTCTCACGTTTAGCCACAACCTCAGTGGAATGCACCTCATCATTAGTGGAGGCCCCAATACAACTCTCCTCTTGCTCTTTTTTCCTACACCACCTGCTCAACCACAACCATTACCTCCTACTCCTCCAAGACAACCCCAAATACCTACTCAACCAAACCCGAACCCTAATAACAGACAGGCCTAGTAGGTATATAATGGAGAAACAACATGCCCTACCTATGTTGTGGAGATTCAGGAGATCAACCTATGATCTGGGAAGGTCCTCCCGGATAACCAACCTCCTCCTAAGGAGGATGAAGAAGAGAAACAAGAAATTAAACAAAAAGCCATTCCACCCTTTCCTGAGAGACTAACTGGAACCACACAACCGACCCTGGAATAAATTGAACTTCTGGGAGAACTGAAATAGTTATGTGTAAAAATACCACTTCTCCAAGCCATAAAGGATGTGCCCATATACAACAAGATGATCAAGGAGAATTGATTTAAACACCCAGGTAGGCGAAGGAGAGATGCCCCAACTATTAATGTCATAGGACAACTATCCGATCTGATGTTAGGGTAGGTAATTTGTCTGAAATATCTAGACCCTAGGAGTTCAGTAGTCAATGTCCACATCAATGACACCATAATCCCCCATACCTTGATTGATCCAGGGGCTGCCATTAATGTGATGACTAGGGACACTATGCTCAAGCTCAACCTTCAAGGTTCCCTAAGAAATACCTCGACAGTACTATAGTTAGCAGACCGCTCCACCGTGACCCCTGAGGGGATTGTGTAAGATGTCATGGTCTCTATTGATTCCTGGGAGTACCCCGCTAATTTCTTGGTTCTCCAACCAAAGGCAAAGCTCACTAGGTATCCTCTCATCCTAGGAAGACCTTGGTTGGCTACTGCAGATGCCTACATTAGCTGCCGAGCTGGGAACATGACAATCAAGAATGGGCATATGTCCAAGCAGCTAGTCCTCAATCCTCCTACCTAACCTCTATTGGAACATGATTTACCCCTCTGGTTGGAGGAGGAAGACAAGGATGAAGTCTACTCTGCACCATTGTGTACAGTAGAAACTACCATGGGGGGTCCACAAACCGAGGATGATCTTATTGAAAACTTGATCCAAAATCCACCCCCAGTGTGTTGCCCTTAGAAGAGCTGGTGGAAGAAACCCAAAATAATCCTTTAGTTGATCTCTGTGTGGCTGATCCGACCTCTCTCCGAGTTAAGAATGTGGAATTTGGCCCAGAAAGAACCTTGAGGATCAACTCAGCCCTATCCACCTCTCAGGAGAAAGAGCTATGTCGCTTATTGAAGAATCACTTGGATGCTTTTGCTTGGAGTTATAAGGAGATGAAGGGAGTCCACCCTTCTGTCTGTACTCATCACATTTACATTAAGGAAGATTGTAAGCCAGTTAGGCAGCCTCAAAGGAGGATGAATCCAGCCCTCAAGGACATTCTCAAAGAAGAACTACAAAATTTACTAGATGCAGGATTCATCTACCCCATCTCTGACAGTGAATGGGATTCTCCTTTGGTGTTAGTGCCAAAGAAAAATGGGAAGTGGAGAATCTGTGTATATTATCGGGAACTGAAAAATGCCACCAAGAAGGACCATTTCCCTTCACCTTTCATAGATCAAGTGTTAGATGGCCTGGTAGGGAAGAAGTTTTTCTCTTTCTTAGATAGGTTTAGCAGGTACAACCATATCCAAATCATCCCGGAAGACCAAGATAAGACCACTTTCACTTGTCCATGGGGTACCTTTGCCTACTAGGTCCTTCCCTTTGGGTTTTGCAACGCTCCTGCCACTTTCCAGAGAGCAGTGCTGAGCATATTCGCTGAGCTGGTTCATGATTCAGTGGAAATCTATATGGATGACTTTACCCCTTATGGTTCCAACTTCTAAGAAGCATTGACCAACCTGGGAAAAGTTTTAGCCAAGTGTATTAAAATGAACCTATCCCTCAGTCCTGAAAAATGTGAATTCCTTATGACTGAAGGGACCGTGCTATGTCATACAATTTCTCATCAAGGATTATAGGTGGATCCCAATAAGATTGCTATTATCCAGAGGGTCCCACCTCCTCAAAAGGTAAGAGATGTTCAGAGTTTTCTAGGCTTATCAGGGTATTATAGAACATTCATTAAGGATTTTAGCAAGCTAGCCTCTCCATTGTTTGGTCTTTTGGGGAAAGATGTAGAGTTTATATGCACTGGAAACTGTCAAGAGGCTCTGGATGCCTCGAAAGGTAAGTTGGTAACTGCCCCAATCTTGAGAGGTCCAAACTGGGCTCTACCTTTCCACATTCACACAAATGCCTTGAACAAAGAAATAGGAGCAGCCCTAGGACAAGTTGAAGAGAAGCTACCATATGCCATATATTTTGTCAATAAAAATCTATCCAAGGCAAAATTAAACTACATGGTAACCAAAAAGGAGCTCCTAGCTATATTCCATTCCCTAAACAAGTTCAGACACTACATCACTGGTTATCAAACATTTGTACACACTAACCATGCTGCAATTAGGTATTTGATGAATAAACCAGATGTAAATTCTCGTATCATTAGATGATTACTTTTGTTCCAACAATTTGATTTGACTATTGTTGATAAGCTAGCTAAGGAAAATTTTGTTGTTGATTTTCTATCTAGACTAGATCTACCTGTAGGTGAAGAAGGAATGGTGGATGATCAAATTCCAGATGAACACTTATTTTCTATTTTAGTACTCTCCATGGTTTGCTGATATAGCAAATTACTTGGTTTTATCACAGTTTCTGCCACACCTATCCTCAAAAGAGAAGAACAAGATCATGAGGAAAAGCACCCATTTCACTTAGATTGGGGGCAACCTATTCAATCTTGGCCTAGATCATATTTTGAGGTGATGTGTCAGGGAGGAGGAAGTGTTTGACATCCTCTTAACTTGTCATGATGGACCTTGTGGGGGTCACTTTGCAGCAAAGAGGACTACTTCCAAGATTTTGTAGGCATGTTACTATTGGACCGCTCTCCATCAAGATGTTAGGAGATACATCAGCCAATGTGACCGATGTCAAAGGATAGGGAAACCAACTCCAAGGGATGAGATGGCCCTGCAACCTCAAGTGACTTTTGAGCCATTTGAGAAGTGGGGCATGGACTTTGTGGGTCCTATCAACCCTCCTTCAAAATAGAATTCTTACATCATTGTGTGCATGGACTACCTAAAAAAGTGGGCAGAAACAAAGGCAATCAAAGTAGCAACAGAGGAAAAAGTACCTAAGTTTTTAAGGGAAAATATCTTCTACAAGTTTGGCTACCCAAGAGAGTTAGTTAGAAATCAAGGGAGTCATTTTACCTCCAATTTAGTTGAAGACATGCTCACACACCATAAGATTAAGCACAAAACTTCCACCCCTTATCACCCCCAAGTAAATGGATAGGTGGAAGTCACTAACAGAGCTTTGGAAGAGATTTTGACTAAGGTAGTGAGCAGCAACAGAAAATATTGGGCAGATCGATTGGTTGAGGCCACCTGGGCCTATAACACTACTTGGAAAACTACCTCAGGGTTCACACCCTATGAGCTGATCTATGGGAACAAGGCTTTGTTGTCCATAGAATTTGAATATAACACATTAAGGCTGGCAGCTCAGCTGGACCTAGACCTCAGCCATGCACAAAAAGAAAGATTGCTTCAGCTAAATGGATTAGATGAATAGAGAATGCAGGTTCTTCTCCACTCAGAGGTAGTCCAAATTCAAAGAAAAATATGGCATGGCTGACACCTCAAAGAGAAACAATTTCAGCCGAGAGATTGGGCTTTGTTGTATGATTCAAGGTACAAAGATTTCAATGGCAAGCTAAGAACCAGATGGCAAGGACCATATACAGTAGAAAAGTGCAATGACAATGGTTCAATCCTTATCCGGAGCATTGATGAAAAAGCCATCCCCATGCTCGTCAATGGGCATTGATTGAAAATCTACAGGAAGCCCCTTTCCAAGCAGGAGTTCATTGAAACTCTAGGTAAATCAGCACTAGCAGTGGAGTAGGTCCCTATCTCCACTCCACCCACACCATGAGAAAAAAAAAAAAAATAGAAAAAGAAAGAAAATGGAATAAAACATCCCTAGGTGAAAACCTCTTGGAGGCTCCCAGGGCAGGAAATGAGGGTGAAAACCTCCTCGAGGCACCCTAGCTATCTCAAAAAAGAAAAAAGAAAGAAAGAAAAAAGAAAAAGGAAAAAACCTAACTTCTTTTGAATAAATTGCAGGTTGCAGGAAGGTCATTGCTGGACGGTTGCACAAGAGGAAAAGACATGATAGGCTTCATGCACCCTTCACAGTCCCCATCATTGTTATCCTTTCCCAAGTTTTGGTCTCATTTTTTCTGGAATTCTGCATCCTACAAGAAACTCTGTGTTTTCTACAGGAGGATCCTATAGAAATTATGAGAAGGCCAAATCCATTTTAAAACAGAACACGAGTATTAGAAATTCATCTGGCAGCCTTGTGAACCTCTTTACCACCATCCATCTTCCCATTTCACCTTTCCATCCCTGCACACCTACATCTCCACTCGTTTTTGCCCCTGCACAGCCACATACAGATATTTTGTTTTTGTCATCCTGCAAACACATAGCAAAAAGAAAAAATGACAAATCAAGGCAGTAGCATTTTCACTCATCCCTACCTAATACCATTCAGTTGTGATTTCTTCTCAGTTGAGACCTTATTCATCATTTTTAGCCCTACTCACATATTAGCTTGAATTTCAAGAGGAGAAGCAGCGACAAGAAATCCTACAGGATTACTGTAGCAGCTGATCCCTTTGAAAAACATACTCGAGAGACAAGGTCAACGCAGTAGGACATATGAAGAGAAATGTTTGAACAGGAGATCATCGAGAAAACCCAAGGGTGAGCGTGCAAAGCACAAGCAGTAACAGCAATGAGGAAACGAAGTGCCAAAATCCAAAATATGCATAACACAACAACGACTGAGTAGGTAAGTACCTAAAATTATTCCTCGATTGCATGAATAATATTTCAAAACTGCACGAAGTGTGGGAATGGTCAATTATGTGGAATCGATGGCCAACTAACTAGCCACCCTCATTCAGTTCACATACCTTTGTGGAATTTAGTTGAACCACGTCCAAATTCAAACTACTGAATAGATACGCAGTCAGCATGTGCGGCATGACAACTTGGGAAGAAGGCATTTGAAACTGGTAGTGGTGGTGGCGGATAACGAGAGTAAGGGGGGTAATGGCAGTCACGCGGCATGAGGAACCATAATGACACTGGCATTGAACCAACGGTCTGGATGGGGATAACGTACCCATCTAGCCACCTCATCTCCTCACCGCAGGTTATGCCAACAGTTAAGTACAATGCACTCCAAGCCTCCACCACCTTTTTGGTTCATTTGCATGTTATGAAGCTCTCGACTGCAGTGTTCATCTACCACCTTTAGAGAAGAAAACCAGCCATCCTCTGCCAGTTTTTCAAGACCCTCTTGCCTATTGAGCTCTATAGGAGCCCTGCTGCATTCTACAGGAGCGAGAGAATTTCTATAGGAAAAATTCTACAAGAAAAGCAGAGAACAACTAGCAGAAGGAAAACCCAGGATTTTTACCAGAATTTGAGGTTAAAATGAGGTAGGCTTGAGAAACCTCCTTGCATAGGAATTATTTGTATAAGGTGGTGGATTAAAAACACATAGTTAGATTGAAAGAAAGGAGGATGAAGTTTAAAAGTCTGCCTACATATTTTCCCTGAGTTCTACACAGTTCTCTATTTTCTTTTCTGCATTCAAAGTTTGTCTTCTTATTTTTCATATTCTACTGTAAAGAAAACACTTGCAATCATAGAAACCAACCTGTATGGGAAAAAAATTGAAATTGCATATTTGTCTATTCTCTGAGAAAAACCTTGTGTTATTTATCTTCTGTTCTATCAAAAAAAAAAAATCCTTTCCACAAGTAGAAAATCAAATTTGGGGTAAGAGTAGTTTGAAACAAGAGAAATATTCCAATTTGGTGTTGTGAGAAGGAGCACACTGAAATTCCTCCTACAGTTCAAAAAAAAAAAAAAAACCCAGTTGTCCCTCTGTCTCTGATTTTTGAAGTTGTTGTTTTTCTCCTCACTTAAGCACGTCAGAAACTACTAAGCACCATGCTAGGAGGGTTTATGAGGAAGGAGCATTTGAACTCCAACCAACTACATGAGCACCCTGAGGTGGTGGCCCTCTTCACCAAGGAAAATTGGATGATTTTCTTTGAAAGAATACATGGATATGATGATGAGGTAACTGAAGAATTTCTGATGGCCTTAAGTCCCCATACGAAGACACATGCCACAGTCAGTTTTAAGGGTCTGTCCCTAGAACTCACCCCTGATTTTATCAGTCGAATCACAGGCCTTCCACCTGAGCTCCCTTGGAGCAAGGAGGAAAAAGAATTGGGATAGGTGGCCAAGAAGACATTTTTTCAACCTGGGGAGGATCCTGTAGAGGATAAAAATTAGGTTAGAAGGACAATCTTACCTCCTCCATGGAATGAAGTCAGCTACCAAATGATGAAATATATCACTTGTGAAGGAAGGTTCAGCATAATTTATGGTTATCACTTCAGGTTACTACATGAATTGAGGTATGGGATGGACCTGCCTCTAGTTAAAATACTGAGTCTTCCATATTTCCTCCTCCATTCTTTAATAGAATGTAGTACCAAGCTAAATGCAGGAGTCCCAGACTAGATGGCCCACCATGGGCTCATCAAACTGTTGGTAGAAGATGCCTTACATACATATACCATTCCCATAGCTTGGGACATTCCCAGAAATATGTCTAGAGATGATGACATCAAAACTTTGACTGAGGATATCAGCCCATATGGCAGTGAGGAGGAGGAAGAGAAAGAGGAAATGGAGGAAGAAGTGCATGAGGAGACACCACATATTCAAATAGAGGAAGAGCAGGAAACAGAGGAGGAAGAAGAAGTAGAAGAGAAACTTGAAAAAGCCACTGTAATACCTAAAGCAGAAAAGAAGACCACCCCAAAGACAAAGAAAAGGAAAAGAACAAAAAGTGATAAGAAAAATCCTAAGAAAGGCCAAAGGAGGACTACCATAAGCAAGGTAGGAACCCGACAAGAAAAAGAGAAGCCATTGCCAGAAATAGCAGAAACAGTAGGCACGGAAAAAACAACAGAAGATGAAGGGGAGCAACAGCAGGAATAAACATCCCTTGAAACCTTGGCAAACGAAGCAGAAGTTGTGCTGGCTACATTGAGCACGCCAGTGAAAGAAAAAGGAAAAAGAAAAAGAGAATCAGCCATGTATTTCAAGGCCAGAAGGAGCACCAGGATAAAGGTGGGCAAGCCCTAGCCACCATCAAAAGAACCTATAATAATTGAGGATGAACCTACTGAGAAAAAGGAGGAATCCCCCTCCAAAATATCTATCACTTATGAGAGAGGAAGTCCCAAAACTTCCACCTGGAATGAAAGAATCAGACTGATGGACACCAACACAATTCTACAGGAAGCTAAGACCACTCTACAGGAAACTTTGACCAAGCTAAAGGAGACTGAAAAATTGGAAGAGGAGGCAACGAAACAGTCACAAGAAGAACAAAATACCGAAGAGATACCTAAACCAAGCCCTTAGTCTAATTTGGGCTTGTATTACAACTTTCTAGACGGTGGGAAGATCATCTCATAGAAATTCACTATACCCCTTTTCTTTGAATTACAACAAGAAAGAACTAGAACACACATTTGGATGAAAATTGCTAAATCCAATGGGAGTTACAGATATAGGCCACATGTAAGAATAGCTAAAAGAATTAAGAAGGGAGTTGGCAATGGTGAGACACACTAAAATCATTAAAAGAGCCCAGCTATAGGAGGAAAATGCACTGCTGAAAAAGTAGTTACAGCAATAGGAAACTCAAAGGGTAGACATAACATAGATTTCTAAAGAGCGGCAACTACAGGAAGGTCCCCTAGTAGGTCAGGAAACAACAAAGGAACAACAACCAAGGGAAGAGACACAACCTAATGTTGAAATGATGATAAAGCAACAACAAGAAAGGGAGTCTCAGACAATAGCTGAAGTGTTGATGTTGAAGCAGTAGTTGTAGGAAAGAGAAGCCCAAATGGCCTACATGGCTAGCTGGGCAATAGAATCCTTGCAATGTAGACAACCTGCTAGATCTTATGCATTGTACCTTAAAGACCAATGGCTCCAGTTCCAAATCAAAACATTGGCCCAAATGGGCATAATCCATTTCCAACATTATGGTCAGTTTATGCATCTGTGTGCTACTAGTTCAGCTGAGGATAAGACCAAATTAGCAGAGTTCTACTTACACAATATGGCACTCCCTGATATGAATTTTTGGGATCCGAATGCAGCACTAGGAAACGTACAGCTCATGGCTATGGCTTCTTGGATGAGCCATGAGGAAAAAAGAGTAGTAGAGGTCCAACAGATCATGGCAAAAGAAATGAATGCACCCCTACTAATTAGGGCAGAACCAAAAGACCCCTCAGCTCTCATATATGCTCATCAACACCTTGCAAGAAACCCTTAAGTTCTCCCAGATTATGTTGAAAGGAACGCGCAAGCTATTGCCCATTTTGAAGATATGGAAAGACTATTTGGTGATGATTGCCTTCATGCATGCATGAGGAGATGGAATACCTTATCATATAGCTTGAAGATCAGGGATTATCACTCCCCAACCATAATGAGGGAGGCTTTGGCAAGAGTTCCCCTATACAAGCAATCAATGCAAAACCTGAAAGCCAACTGGATTTCCTTCAAGTTCAGCCCTCCACTACTATTAGGACTATTGGAAGGGGTTAAGGACGAAGAAGAACAAAAGCAGTGGGAGGAAGTGGACAGAAAGGAAAGTTTTCATGACAGGGAAAAAGACATCACCTCAGAAGCATGGGATGTCAGGGAAGCTGTTAAGGTCATCAAGGATGAAGAACTGGATTAGTTTCTCAGAGGATAAGCAACCCATTCAACCGGGGGGTGATGATGAGCCCCATAAATGGGTAACTATATGGGCTCCCTTTTCCTATTGTTTCCATTTAATCCACCATTCTCCATAGTTTTGTGCATGTATTTTAATATATTTATGTCAATTGAGTGAATAGGGATAGTCACTTTTCCACGAAGTCTAATGAGTGTTTATTGCATATTTTTGGACATTTTTGGACCAAGGCTGAGCATTTATGAGCAGATTGGCAGCCAAATTTGAAGAAACAGGGCTGAGGACTTATAGGAGGGGTGTCTCCTGCATTAAATAACCCCTTCCTTGAGTTCTCCATCAACAGCTCGGAGTACAACAACCAAAAATGATGATTTCAAGGGGCAGCCGAGCAGGTCTAGTGAAGTTGTTGTTATCTGCAGTTTTGGCAGCCGAGTTCCTAAAGTTTAGGAGGACTACTAGGAGTCCTCACTTGTATAAATAAGAAGGCCTTAGGCCTCAATAGGTTATATATTGAACAATCTATTTTTGCACTTTAGTGCAGCCCTGCATTCAGCTCATTTTCGAGCCCTTTTTGTAGACAATTTTGGGATGTGACTCTTATTTTTTGATCAATGACTATGAATCCAGCCTTGAACCAGCACTGATCTTTCTAAGGGGGTTGTAGCTCTTAGGTTTGGGCCCAACCCAAGTGCCGAGTACCTCCTTCTTGTATTTATATGTTCTTTTCTTGCATTCATAAAATAATTTCTGTTGTTTAGGTTAAATCTTGCTTTGTTACTTAGGTTGTTTTTGATGATTAGAATAGTTGTTCTTGCTTCATGTTGATTAGATATTTTTTGTATTCATAGAAAAATATCCACAAAAAGGCTACCAAGCAAGCCTTTATCTCCTTTCTCCCTCCTTGGGACCATGAATTGAGACCAAGGCACTCTTACTGCCACCAAAACACTGTTTTTACTTTCCAATGCAATTTTGAGTTGGAGAAATTAATGTTAGTTGTATTTACATGATTACATATGTTCTTGTTCAATTTCCATGGCTTTCTTGCATCATTTCCTATCCATAAAGTTATGTGCAACACTTTTCTAGTTTTTAGGGCAAAATTAGGTTAAAATAGGTAAAACTCTATTTTTTAATTCTCCTTGAATCAGTTTTTAGAAGAAGGTGTGCAGCTCACTTAAATACCATCCCGACCTATCATATTTTCATCACCCAACCTAATCCAGTCCATCTCTCAAGGTTTTCTCCACTCATTCACCACACTTTCCCAAACAGCCCTAATTTCTACGTTTTTGTGCAAAATTGCTTTCTTATCCTTTGAACCAATCGAACCATCTCCTTCATGTTTGATCTTCATTAACAGAGTCCTAGACCCTCTAACACTCTCATCCAACCTTAATTTCCTTTTTCCCACCATTTTTCCACCTCCAAACCTTCAAAAATCACTTTCGGCCTCTTCCTATAGAACTTCCTGTAGATCCCCTGCAGACTTCTTGTAGAAGTTCATGAAAGCGATTTTTCGAATTTTGATCACAATCGAAATATCCAAAAGGGTGCTAGGGACTCCTTAGGTCCTCTCCACACCTTCCTCATCATCTGCAACAACCAACTCCATCTCCCTTTGCCACCAAACATCTGCACAGTCACAAATAGTTAAAACACAAACACAATAATTCTGCATAAAATTGCTCAAAAGGAAAAAAAGATGGTTCTTCCACATTTTCCTTCAGAAGTAGCATGAGTACATGTATTTAACCTTGACAATAGTCCATGGCATCCATTTCAATAGTTTCAACTCTTTTTCTAGCAAAAGTAGGGTTAGTGGGTAAAACTAGGGTTTTCTAGGGTTTGCATTTCCTTTCAGCTTTCATCCTCTTCCTGCAGGTAGAAAAGCCTCCTTTGAGTTAGCTTTCTTCCGTCACAGCTAAAAGCTTCTTTTGACAACTCATAGAAGTTGTCTTAAGCTCCTAGCGAACTTGTGCCAGCTAATCAAGTGACAACCTACAATAAGAGCTAGTACTTGTGCATACAGCATCATTGCTTCCAAGTTTGTGACAAACTACTAGGTTGACAAAAGTAAAGAAGGGAGCCCTAGGAGTTTCAACATTATTGTTGCAATACTGGAGCTCACCAACTAGGTGGGCTACCCTGGTACCTAAACAAATGAACCTACTATGTCTTCGATTTTTGGGAGGGTGCTTGTCTTCACGAGATTAATTGGCCCCTTAATCTAATGTTCGGGCAAAGCTCAAGAGTAATCGTAACTATACATTTGGCCAACTCTCTTATTTATCCATTGTGATATTAGATTTCATCTCTAGCAAACGGTGGTTATCAGACAAAGTCATATCCTATGCTTGTTGATTGAATTTTTAGAGTATTATTTATTTTTTAGGTGTCAGTTTGTTATCACTGAGATTATAATCAATATCACTATAAAAAAAAATTGATAAAATATATCGATCACCATGGCTACATACGCCCCTCATTATCAATCTTGGTGACAACAAGGTCTTCCTCCACTGAGGAGGATCCGTCAAGCCTCGATGAGTTGAATTACACATCTTCAAGTAATCAATCTCCAGTATCTAACACTGTATCAGTCAATACATCCCCAGACTCAATAATGTTGGAAGATTTCTTCATTGAAGCTTTTGTACCTCCTTATAATACTCCTATCACTAATCCATTGGGACCTCTATTAACTCAAGTTGCACCTATAACTACCATGTATTCCATTGTACCTACACCCACCATTCTATCGATGACTATCAGGTCATGGTCTTTTTTGGACAATTTTGGTCCACCCTCACTTCCCAGTCGAGAGTCAGTACTACATCGTTGATCATGATCCCCACTATCCAAATTGTGCCAAGTTCGAGCAACTTAGTCACACCCAACATGAGCAGAACCCAGTACATACCAGTTTCTACCCCTTTTGTGTTTGCTCCTAGACCTTCAGCAAGCGCCCCAAATAGTGCAACTAGCATGGGTCCCTTCAACAACCACTTTGGTTGGAATCCTTTGTTTAGTTCAAACCCCCAGGTTCAAATGCCAGGGGGAACCATTCCCAACATGCACATACTAGTAGGTGGCATTACAGTTGCCCCCTTCGTTTATAGGACAAACTGGACAATCATTGATTGACATGAATCCTCCATATGGAAATCAAGTGTTGACATCCAACTATGTGGTTGGCGGGATCCCTCAACCAGGTCTCATTCAATCCATTTGGGCACCCCATTCTCAGCCTCAATTGAGTGAAAGGGGAAATTATTATCGTAGGGGTAATCAAGCTTATATCCCCCAGCCTAACAACCCATATGGACAACAATAATATATGATTTTTCCTCAAGGAAAAATATTATTCAACAAATCCTATGTATAATGTTGGGACCAATATGATGTGCAGATTGCAAGGACCCTCAAGTCATTTGTCATCACCCTCAGCAGAATCAAGGGCACCAAAGGCTTTGCCTTTTTTGGCAACACTTGAAATCCACAATCTGTACAAGCTTACCAATGACCCCATCTACCATAACTTACATTGGCTTCCAATCCAGCACAAAATTCCTACCAACAATCCAAAGTTTGAAGGAAAATAAGGGGAGGATCTGGGTAGACATATCACCACCTATCATGTATGGTGTGTATCAAAATCCATGGTAGATTATAGTATTTAGCTCCGGCTCTTCCTCCACACCTTTACTAGAAATGCCACCAAGTGGTACATTAAGTTATCATGTGCGTTAGTTAATACCTCTGGTGCCCTAGCGATGGAATTTTTAAAGCACTTTCAGTTACCCATCCACTTTGAAACCAGGACAAAACTCCTTACTACCTTACTCCAAGACACCTACACCCACATCTATGATCACATTCATGAATGGAGACATAGGTGGAGTCTAGTAAAATCACCCCTTCCAGATTAGCTATTAGAAGAATGGTTCTGTAAATCTCTTCTTCCCCAAATTACCAAGGGCATTTCATTAGGCACTGTGGTCACTGAATACAAATCCATTCATCGTGCCTAGCACTTAGATTTGATTTATTCGTAGTCTGGCACATTATATGATGTAATCCCTAATGCCCCCAAAACTTCCATTGCTCCCACTTTTCAGAAACCTGGCATGCACAATAATGGTATTATCAGCACTACCTCTGGGTTTGTTGTAAAACAACTTAGCAAACGCATTGCCTAGTTATCTGTGGATCCTGCTACCCAATCGAATGCTCTTCCTACTGTTGCGATAAACTCTTTGCAGTCTACACAAAAACTCGACGGTAATAATAAGAAGAATAAGAAAAATACCACTCCTTTTAAAGAGCAGCCACACAAGTAATCCAACCCAAATCATAAAGTTGTTGTGCCACCTAATAGTGGAAGGATAAATTTTTCAAGTTCCCTTGCAAAATCTATGCAGAAGACCATATGGCACATCATTTTCCATGCCTCCAAGAATGCATAAATCTTCTATTTCAAAAGGACATTGGCCGAATTGGCGTGGTCCTACACAACCCTTTCTGTGTTCAGCAGCAACAACATCTTATTGTGAACCTGCCTCAAACCCCGCAAGGGGGGTAACGATGGTTCACATCATCCTTCAGCTATTGAAGGATCATCAACCATTTACACTTTCGAAATGAATTATCTTCAAATGTGAGCCAAAACTTATCGAGCACCAGTCAATAACGCTTAGAACATTGCCTCGAGTTGAAACCAACCACTACCCAACAATCTTCATATCGAAAGGATAGTTTTCGATCTTGCAATTCACCCCCAAAAAGGGGAAATTCGTCACACAACACATAATGCATCTACACATGTTTCCCATAACTTCAGTATTGTAGAATATTTGGCACAAACACTGCCATCTATGTCTACACTCGAAGTATTGCAAACTTGTACAGCAAAAAGGAAATCTTTTATTTCGGCTATTGATGTAGTTGACCCTCATGATTCCATGCTAGAAATATTTGACATGGAGAAATGTAAACCTACCCTTTCCCACCAGCTTCCATTTCAGGTGAAAATTTTTTCGAAAGGACAAGGAGTACATAGAACTGTCATTAACGAAGGCGCTTCGACCAGCATCATGTCTACTTCATGTTGGCTTGCCTTGGGTTCTCCAACCCTCTCTCCACCACGAATTCCCTTAAATATTTCGATGACCATACATTCATCCCAAAAGGTTACCTTGCTAGCTACCCCATCACTTTGAGTGGGAAAACGGTAATGGTGGACATTGAGGTCATGGATCGAAAAATCAACTATAATCTGATTTTGGGTTGCAGTTCAACTTATTCCATGACTTCCATGTCTATTGTCTTTTGCATCATCCTATTTCTATTGGATGGAAGGATTGTCACAATGGACCAACTATCCTTTTGCACCCCAGATTATTCCCTGCTGACTAGTGGCATTGTACCTTTAGTGGGTGGCATACCTGACTCTTATTTCAGCTTTGGTACAGGTCTATTAAAGGGTTCTTCCCCGATGGGTTGTTTTCCTCTCCCACTGCCTGTAGTTCCAAAAATGGTTTCTATGGTCTCCACTATTCCTCATGGCCGAACTGATCCCTAGATCCTCCTGGGCCCTTCAGACATTGACTCTTATGGAGAATAAATTCCACTATCACTAGTTTAATGGGCCTATTAAGCCATTAAATCTGCATCTGATTCTCCTGTCACTTTGGTCACGACCAATGATAACACCTCCTCTCCTACAAATTATCCCTCTAACAATCACCTTAATCAAGTCCTACCTTTAGAGGAAGTTATTCGATAGATCATGTGTTTAGAGGAGCGACCTTGGGAAAACTCTCACCATCATGTTTCTATATCTGATTTGGATGCAACCCCTATACAAATCCCGTCCCTTGAAACACCTAAGATCGTTCTCTTGAGTTATACAACTATCCAAACTTTCAATTAGGAAGGGAACATGGGAAATATTTCAAACATGATTCTCATTGATATCTCAGTAAAGACAAGCATCGTGGAAAATATACAGATTAGAGCCAATTTGCAATCCTGAAGAAATTGCAAGCTTCACCTGCCTTTTCAAGGAATTTCACGATTTGTTTGATTATTCTTACGAGGAAATATCCAACATATATCCATCTATTGTCAAGCATGAGATCAAGGTTTATGACAATGCCAGGCCTATCCGCGAAAGACTTCAACCTGTCCAGCCACAAAAAAATGCAACCATCAAGACTGAGGTGGAAAAATTATGACGTGCTGGTTTCATTTACCCCGTTCCCTTAACGAAATGGGTTTCCAATCAAGTTCCTGTAGATAAAAATCAGGTTACCATATGGGTCTGTGTTGACTATCGGGATTTGAACACTGCTTTTCCAAAAGATAATTATCCAACACCATTCATCGACCAAATAATCGACGATTCTACCAGTTGTGAATCCTTCTCATTTATGGATTGTTTCTCAGGATATAACCAAATCACAATAAAACGAGTGGACCAGCATAAGACCGCCTTCATTTTCCCTTAGGAAATATTTTCATATAGAAAACTCCCATTTGTCCTAAAGAATGTTAGAGCAACATTTCAATGGGCCATGGAATACACATTCCATGATATTAGAAACATTGTTAAAGCTTACTTGGACGACCTCCCAATCTATTCCAAGAATCGAACCCAACACCTAGCTCATCTTTAAGTAATTTTTCTTAGGGGAGGATTCTATAACATACGTCTGAATCTTTACAAATGTGTTTTCTCTGTTGAATCTAGATGCCTACTTGGTTTCATTGTCTCTAAACATGAGATTAGGGTTGATCCTGATAAGGTAAAGGAAATTACTCAATTTCCCAAACCACAATCCATTTTACAACTGCAACATTTGCAAGGGAAAGCAAACTTCTTACGAAAATTCATCATAAACTATGCCAATATGAGGAAAGGCTTTATGTGCCTATTGAAGAAGGGAGTACCATACTCGTGGGATGATCAAGCCCAACAATAATTTGATGCCTTGAAATGGGTGCTTATATCTGCCCCACTTCTTAGTGCACCCAACTATTCGCACAACTCTCTCCTCTACCTGGAAACCTCACCATCCTCTACTCATATGGTGTTCATTCAAACTCATGGTGATATTAGTGAGCATGTGATCTATTATCTCTCAAAAGGCCTGACTCAGCTTGTTCTTCAATATTCACATGTGGAAAAGTTGTTCTTGGTAGTTGTATTTATTATCAATCCCTTCTGACACTATATATTGTTGTGACAGACTACTGTCATCGCTTGGAGAATCCCATAGTCTTTGCAAAAATATTATTGGATCTTCCCATTATCGATCCAAATGATATAGCCCATGATCATCTCCTTGATGAAACTATGTATCTAATTGACTCAACTGACCCTTGGTATGGTGGCATTCTAGTCTACCTACAAGCACAACAATTCCACCCTGAACTATCATCAGGTGACCATCGTCGCATCTGTCACCAAGCTCGGCACTATTTAGTGCTAAATAATACTTTATATCATCATGGTGTTGATACAGTTCTTCAACATTGCCTCACTCATGAAGAGGCGAAACACATTTTAAATGACTGCCAAGCTGCGGCATGTGGCGATCATATTTCTAGCATGTCTATTGCCTAGAAAATTTTATGAGCATGATACTATTGGCCAACATTTTTCAAATATTGTATCAAGACAATCCAGCAATGTTACCCTTGTCAAATATTTACAAAGAAAATGTGCGCATCCCCAGCCCCCCTACACCTATTTATCACTATCTACCCCTTTTCCAAATGGGGTATTGACTTCATCACATGCAACCCCACTTCCTCTGATGGTCACAACTACATTATTGTCATTTTGGTCTACTTTACGAAATGGGTTGAAGCCATTCCCACCTTTTGGGCTAATAGAGAAACTGCGACATTATTCCTGTTCAATTAGGTGATCTGTCACTTTGGTATGCCCCACACAATCGTTATATACCATGGTTCTTACTTTTAGAATCACATGATGTCTGAATTAACATCATTACTCAGTTTTAGGTAGGAACAATCTTCCTCCTATTATTGCCAGGCTAAAGGACAAGTGGAAGTCGTTAACATCATCCTAAAAACCATGATCCGTCGGTTAGTAAGTACCACAAAACCCACTGGCACCATATGTTATATCCTGCATTGTGGGTGTATCTAACTTCAGTCAAAACCACTACAAGATTTACACCATTCCAACTCACTTATGTCATGGAACTTATTATACCTATCGAGTGCCAGATTCCTTCACTGAAACTCATTGTTGAACTCTTGCCCGACACCACTATTGAAGAAGAGTGCTTACTATCTCTCAACCAGCTGGAAGAGACCTGATGAGATGATGCACTGGCACTTGAAGCCCATAAGCATCGGGTCAAAGAAAAACATGACAGAAATATCAATCCTTGTTCTTACCAAGAGGGTGATCTTGTTCTACTCTACGTTAAAAAGCATGATCTCTTGGGGGCAGGAGAACTTCAACCCTTAAGGATCAATCCATATGTTGTCACCAATGCCCTCTCAAAAGGTTCCTATGAACTTCAGGACTATGAAGGAACCCCATTCACAGATCCTCAAAATGGGCTCTATCTGAAGAATTATTATTCCTAGTATTGCATTAGGCATGTGCTTTGTAATTTTATGTATTTATAAGTTTTGGTTCCTTTTGTTGTGATTGGATTTTTGGAATTTTTTAGTATTTGTATCATACGTGTCTCTCGTTGCGCATATCTCTTCATCACCCTTATCATACGTAGGATACGCAGATAGTACCAGTCGTCAAACATGGCACATTGCATCAGCTTCTTGGGTCATTTACACACATGAGTTGGAACTACTTTGTTCTAAGGGAGTCTTTCTTAGCACTTCCACTGGCAATATTGCTATGTATATGTCTATAATTTCACTTCTCACTGAAGCGTCATCTTGGGACATCTCCAATCCGGTGGTCAGGTTAGACTCTCAATTAGTTGTTATGCAATTGAAAAATCATGATCACATTCGCAATCCAATATTTTTACGTCATTATTTAAGGGTACAACTCTTGAACGTCAATTTTTGTTTATTACATATGAACACATTCCTCCAGAATTTAATGCAGTTGTTGACTTATTAGGAAATTATGTATTATATTGGCATATGTCTCATTTATTATAGATACATGCATGAAAGTAAACATTTACACAATTCATAATTTACAAAAACATTAAAAAACATTTACATCATAAAGCGCAT
>APFE030777173.1:23265-58781 GCA_000404065.3 Pinus taeda
TATATCGAATCCTGTTATTTACATCAAAAAATTCCCAAAACTTGGGTGTTTTAATTACAAAATGGCTTTACTAAGCCTCATATGACACCCAATGGCTACACCATGCTACTGCTAAGAGTCTACTACTCATGAAAAATCAGAACAACTCTAGCTAAGCTCCTAAGAGAAACCAAAAACTACTCAGTCACACCCATTGTGTGTCACTGCAAATGGGTGGGAATATCCCTCATGGGAAGAGGAGGAACACCCATGCTCAGAACTTCGAGGTTCCTCAGAACCGCGTAGAGACTCTATGAATCATCTCGATCTTTAGTGACTGTTGCACCGGCTCCAACCCCAAGTATTCGTTCCCCCTACCTCGCTTGGTAGGGCATTCCAACAAGTCGCACTGGTGCCACATCTGTGTCAAGCAAATGCTTCATTTCAATACTTTTTCATCCATAAAATAAAAAATGTTACATAAACATTCAAAATTTAAAATTACTTTAAGTACTCTAAAAAACATTCTTACCTTGAGGCCTCCACTGAGTGCTAGGTGGCAGCATCAATTCTGGATCTCTTGTAAAGTCCATGCCTCCATAGGCATAGTCATCAATCATTAGAATCTGGCCACTGAGCCACTCGAAGAAATCATCTTTGAAGAAGTGTCATATTGGTCCCCCTCCAGTACGAGGAACCACAAAAGCCCATCTCCCTTCCCTTGGCTCCTTGGGATCAACCTGATCCAATCTCATTTGTGGCCTCATCATGGGTACTCTCTCAAGTAAGAAGGACATAATGAGAGTACCATACCCAAATTCCCTTTGGGTACGAGTCTTACATGTTGTCAATTCTGCGTTCAACTGGTGAAGAACTCCCTCACACCAGTTGAATATCTGAGGTTGTAAGAAATAAATATCTAGTAATAATTGAGCCTTTGTAGCCCCATGCAGACTCTTGGACCCCACCAAGCACATGATCATCCTAAAAATGGCCCTTATGGGCCTTGTCCTAATCCACTCAATGGGGACCCTGTTGCTAACTAAGATACTGTCAGGTCTAAGGTGAGTTTAAACCAATTCAAGGGTGGTCTGTGGATCTATCCTGCCCCTGGTCAAGTTTACTCATCCACCTTTGCATGATAAACCTGTAAAAAAGTATATTTCATCTCTTTTGATCAAGATCTCATGATACCCGATCCGAAACACACCTTGGTGTTCATCCCACCGTTGAATTATCTAACTAATATGTTCTTCCTGACCATTCATCAGGTCAAGCCTTACATAATTCATCACGCCACATCTTCGCAAAGCAAGTATGCATGCTGGATCATTTAGCATCTGTAGTTCTTCACTACCATGAGCTCTTTATCTTCAAAGACTCATGATGATGGTTGAAAACCTGCACAAAATCACCCAAAAATTAGTCAAAATGATGGAAAAATCACAAATAAATCATGCATTGGGTTTGAAAATATGCCCAGGTAGCCTAATGTTCCCCATTAAGGACCCTAGGGCATGCTAGTGCACCCCTGTAGGTTGTGAAGGGTGTTTAATTCTCCTCCAAACCTAGGAGGCAACGTTAGGCACATAAAACTAATTAGGGCTTCCACAAAATCCAAAATTTCACACCCAATGCAGTTGAAAAAGGTAATATAATGCAAGATAAGAGTTATAACATCTACCAAGAACAAACAACACGTTGAATGGTCGCCTAGATTGATCGCAATTGCTCAGGGAAGATTTGCTTCTCTTTCACTCTAGAACACTCTCACAGAACTCAAATGGTGAAAATGAAGGCTCCCAAACCTTCTTATAGTCACTCTAGAGGTATGACTCACCTTAGCTAGTCATTGAAATAGAATTTTTTCATTCCTTTATTGCTTATCATACGCCATTTCGATATACTATCAATATTACTTATGCTCTGATGAAAAAATTTTAGTGCTGAATTGTAGAAACAACCATGTTCAATTCATTATCAGCACTTTATTTTATGGGATCTTTTCTCACTCTTGAACTAAAAAATCCCCAAGTTTTCGTCATCGGGCTCATAAAACTCCTACAATGACAATATGAGCACTTTCTTTTTTTGGACCCTTTCTTTCTCTTAAATTGAAAATCCCTGAGTTTCTCCCTTCTTCAAGCTCATTAAATCTACAAATAAGGCATGAGAAGTTCTTTTATCTCTTTTTCCTTTCTCATTAAACTAAAAAAGATACATCAATTTTCTTCATTTGACTCGTTAAATTTTGATGAATATCTATTGAGTTTGTCTTCATGTGACTCATTAAAATTTCATGAATAATATTGAGTTTACTCTATCCCCTCATACTCGTAACAAAATGAGGCAAACATCTATTGAGCAAAGTTTTATCACTTTATCTAGACTCAGTATACTAACTTATAGAAAAGGAACTATGTCGGGTATACTGTTAAACCTTTGTTGCACCTGATTAACAACTATGACAAAGGGACCCCCTTGGAGTTTCTCTTTAGGACCTTTTCAGACTCTATAAATATGAAAAGACCATTGAGTTTACCTATCTGGACTCATTAAATTTAATTAGATGGGGAAAAATTGGGCAACGCAATTTCTTTATATCTGTATTTGTAAATATGTTTTGGTAGCAGTCATTCCCTTGAACATGGAACTCCCTCAGCATAGCCTCCTTTGTCAGCCTCTCAAATGAACCTTACCATCCTATGTGCTTAGCCTATATACACTGACGTTTCTGCATCCCTGTATCCTAACACTCTTTGGTGTTCATGACTCTAGAGTTTCCTAGTTAAATAGTTGTGTCGTGCCTTCTATTGTTCAAGGGATCCCTTTATCCTATGTTTCCTACATCAACCGTCAATCATATGCTTCCATCTTACCCTATGCCAATTTGACCCATTGATTAATATTTATCTTCAAAACATAATCATTATTGTCTTGTTTCATATCGACTGATGTAGGGCACATTATTTCCTATATTTTGACAGGTCTCTTCCTATCGACTTCAACACCCTATATAGGAAGCAGATCCAGAAACATATTAGTGCCTTGGAAATTGCATACATTATTGGCAGGTTACCTTGTTGGTTATCAGGGGTTTTCATTATTGGCTCCCGGTTGAATGATTCTATGAGTGTTCAATGAAAACATCATTATTCACACTCGCTAGATTCTACAGTGCATCTTGGAGACCATCATCATTATCGATGGCCATCCTCGCGTCTGTTAACATTTTTCATTATTGACTAGTAATTAGACGATTCCATACATATTCGACCTCAACACTTTTATTCACATGTGTCGAAATATGTTGTTAAGATGAAGCATAAATCAAGACCTTGGGTATATGCTTACATCACTCAGCCTTGTTTCCTCTCCCAAGCTGTGTATATGCAGAAAAATGTGTAGATTCACAAGCTCATGTAATCTACTAAAACAAGAGACAAGAATCTACTTCTGCTCTTTACAGTTGAACCCCATAAACATCTAACAAACAATAATCAATAGAGGAAGAGAATAAAAGGCACATAACACAATAAATATCTGGGGAGAGCCACAGCTCAAAACCCCACTATCTGTTTTGTATTAATCTAGAAAATAAAGATGAAATTACAATGCTTGTTCTCTCAAGAACAATCCCAGCACTCAGCAATTTCAATCTCCAACTCATAAGCAAGATCAAGGCCAAATCTTAGCCAATTCACAAGCTCTCCAAGTCTCTATTCCAATGTGTAATTCCTATGAAGGATAGATTTTATTTAAAGGGAAATAAAGCCTCTAAAAATAGTGAATCCCTCAAGGATCAATTCCTGATTGCATGCACTATCATTGCAACTCAAAAAAATCTAAAACAAATAGTACATTGCCCCTGCACTCTAGTCCCAATTGAGTCTTTCTCATAATCAACATGCATGAGTTTCTGGTGGTTGAATCTTTAGTTAATTAGAGTAGCACTAATTAGGTCACTAGTGTCCCAACTGACTATTTACTCACTATTAGTTCCTGAAACTGATTGGAACTAATTTAACTAGACTTAACTCAATAAAGTGAGTTAACTAAATTACAACTCATTCATAACTCATCCTTAACTCCTATCAGTTAGGAAGAACATATACATTTCTTCTAAAAGACATCCAATTCAAAGTTCCTAAATTAATTAATCTAATTAAACTTAATTAATTATTTTCAAATTGATATGAGAAAAGAATTATATTTTATTCACATTTTAATTCAAGGACAAATTAAACTGGAATTTCTTGTTGCCATTTCTCAACACTCCCTCTCAACAAGAAAGGGATTATCCACTACCCCAATCCTGTCTCTGTGAAACTTGAATTTACATCTTGGCAAAGCCTTTGTCCGGATGTCAACATCTTGGTCCTCGGTGGGAATGTAATCTAACAACATGATACGCCTCAATACACAATCTCTGAGATGATGATATTGGATATCTATATGCTTGGACTGATCATGAAAAACTGGATTTTAATATAGTTTTATAAAACTCTAATTATCACAATAAATCATTGTTGAATCCATCTATTGACCAAACAAACCAACCAGAATCTTCCTCATCTAGATAGCCTCACATGTTACTTGACCAGTAGCCATGTACTCTACTTCTACTGAACTGAGTGCAACCGATCTCTGTTTCATTTTGTACTAAGAAATTGTAACTGACCCAAAGCTAAATATCCCTCCTAATGTGCTCTTCTTGTTGGATGGACTCTCCACCCAATATGCATTGGTGAAGCCTTGAAGCTTCACTACCTTTGTCTTTTTGTACCACAACCCAAACAATGTAGTTCCTCTAAGGTATCTCAAGACATCATTTTCCACCTTCCAATACAGCTCGGTAGGCCTAACCATCACTTGACTAAGATGGTTAACTACATAACACATATCTAGTTGTGTGTTCACCAAATACATTAGTGAACCCACAAGATTCTTGTAAATAGTAGCTTCCACTACTTCTATTGAAGTAGCATCCTCCCTCCTCCAATTACAAGCTATAGGAGTCTCCATGGGTTTACTACTCTCCATGCAAAACCTCCTGAGTATCTCATTGGCATACTTGCCTTGAGAAACAAACAACTCCCCATCTCCCTTCCATACCTCCATTCCAAGAAATTAATGCATGAGCCCCATGTCCTTCATCTCAAACTCTCTTTCAAGGTCCTCCTTGCAATATTTGATGAGCTTCTCATCACCTGTCAGTATGAGATCATCTACATAAAGTACAATGATCAACAACTTACCTTCCACCACTATATGATGCAGGTTCGCATCTGCTTCACTCTTCGTGAAGCCCAACCTTGTGAAGTAGCTATCTATCCTAGTGTACCAAGCATGGGGTGCTTGCTTTAGCCCATACAACGCTCTCTTGAGTCGGCACACATGTGACTCACGGTCCAAGGTTTCAAAACCTTCATGCTGCATTATGTACACCTATTCCTCAATCATTCCATTAAGGAAGGAAACCTTCACACCCATCTGATGGATCTTCCAACCCATCTATGCTGATAGTGCCAAAATAGATTTGATTTACGAGTAGCTTGCAATAGGAGCAAATGCCTCATCATAGACAATCCCCTCTACCTGTGAAAATCCATGAGCCACAAATCTAGTCTTATGCTTCTCCACACTACCATCTACAACTTGTTTTACCTTGTAAAGCCATCAGGAGCTCACAACTGACTTGTCCTTCGATCTTGTGACCACATCCCAAACACTGTTTTGAAATATGAAGTCATATGTTGGAAATACTAAGAGGGGAGGGTGAATTAATATTCCTTTCAATTAGTACTATTATTAATCTTTGAGAGCATTAGTTAATCTTCAATTATTATCAGTGTTTGTACAATGATAACAGTAAACAAAAGGAACACAAATGCACATAGTTTTTAAGGTGGAAACCCCCTCCGAGACAAAAACCACCTGAATTCTTTTCTAATAATTCTTTAACATTCAACTTCAATTGAAAATAAAGTTCCAACTTCCTAGAATCTAGAAAAGCATTCTTCTCCAGCTCCCACTGGATGGACGCTCCAATGCCTAAGATTCTTCAATAGTCAACTGAATGGATGCCCCAATACCCAATGAGCTATAATTCACCCTAGCATCACCCTACCCCCCTGAAGTTTTCACAGGCTTGAACCTGTTGATGACTTCATGAACCAACCTAGAACCACCCTGCCACCCTATAGAAGAATAAAAGAAGAATGGACTCTCGTACTTGGGAAAATGGTCCACTTTACAATGATATAGAATGATGTAAAAGAAGAAGACACACTAGACAATAACCCCAACTATAACACAACCACCTAATGATGATCAGAGACCTCCTGACACTGTCTCTTTAACTCTTTGCAAATAGACACTTATACAACTTTTACAATGATGCTTTTACAATGACTCTGTACAATGATACCTTTACAATGACTATATGCAGTGATTCCCACTTGAAGACTTCATGTGGTGAACTTCTTGCTGATGTTAGAATGCGCAAGCAGGGTAGACTGATAAGGAGAGGACCTTGTCCTTGCTTTCCTAACGTCAAGCAAGCAATAATTCCTTTCACTAGGAAGCGCAAGCCCCTTTGGGTCCTTGCCCTGTGCGGGACAAGTAATAAATTCCTTGCACTAGGAAGCGCAAGCCCCTCCGGGTCCTTGCTTTCCTAACTCAAGCAAGAAAAAGTCACTCTTTAGAACATCATATTATGCATTAAGTCTTCTCTTGATGAATATATAACACGTGCAAAAAGTCTTCAAGGAAGTACACATGACATGATAATAACAAAACTTAACTCATCTTGCAGAGCATATGTCAATGCTAAACAAAAACAAAAAATTAGAATACAAATAACCTAATTAAATTAAGAGATGAACATGCATATACAAAAGATACTTACCTGGGGCTTACCTCTAAAGCATCATTTTGTTGCACCTTTCTCATTGCTGCCCTAAAAGGTATGGTCCTTTGCACCCCTTGACAACACTTGATCTACCTTTTTTTTTCTTTCATTCTCGGACCATGATATTGAATTTGATGTATCTGTGTAATTTCAAATCCCCAATATGTGATCTTCGGTGCTATAGTATCCCTCTGAGTCTTCTTTCTAATGCCACGGGTCTGTCCCAATTTGGATTCTTCAAGGCAAAGTTATGCCTAATCTCTCATAATGACCTAATAATGGACTAGTTCAGTAGAGAAAACTTGTACGGCGTGCCAGGTGTCATTGTTTCCTCCTTTGGCTCTGAAATTGATACACTGAAAACTAAAATCCATGCACTCTTTTCTAATTTTTACATAATTCCAATCCGCTTCTCAATGAGAGAGTTATGACGATTTTCCCAAGGTCACCTCTTTGAGATGAAATTCGGGAGCCTGCAAAAACCCTAACATTCACAGATAATATCTCTGAAAATATAGTTCACCAAGATTTGAAATTCGGTCACGAAATTAATCTAGATTTCATCTCAAATGGGTTTTAATTTTCACATCTAATACATCGCATAAATAAAATTATAGAAAATTTCCATGATCACTTCTTTTAGAGTATATATGAGATTTCTTTTTATAGAGTTGAGAGGGGATTCTATAGAGAATGTTGGACGGATTTTAGGAGCTTAAAAAAATTTATTAATTATTTACTATTCAATGACAAAAATCAATGATAAATTCCATGCGACAACCCCATGGGGTTTTAGCCAACTAATTGGGGTTACTAACTTCAATCTTGAGTAACTTACAAACTGTGAAGAATTATGAGGAGAGCTATATACCAATAGAAAAAAAAAATTGAGTAGAGTATTCCTATAATGGTTATGAGACGAGAAACCATAAATTATGAGGCCCAATATGCCATGGATGTTTAGGGTCATCCTTGGTGCTTCTTGGGTTGACATCAATGACAACCTCAGATCACATTTAGGTCAACAATATCCCCCTTTGGCATTGATGGAAACATAGGTACTCCCCCTACAATCAAGGCACCTCTTCATATTGGCTTCTCTCCCCATTTGAAATCAACGGCAAAGGGTAACTCTCCCTGACACACAACCATCCTACAAACCTGTACGCACTTCCACTCACCCTTTTTTTCTGAATAAGGAAAATCTAATGAGAACTTGGGAGAATCCCAAGCTTCTGGTGAAGATATTAAAATGCTTCACGAGGTAAAGATTTAGTGAAGATATCAACGATTTGTTCTTTTGTACGAACATATTCAATTTTGATATTATTTTCAATGACTTGTTCTCTAACAAAATGATATTTTATTGGAATGTCTTTTGTTTTTGAATGCATGATAGGATCCTTGAAGATGCTAATGGCACTAGTTTTATCACAGAATATGGGAATAGGCCCACTGAATTGTACTTGAATATCTTGCAAATTTTGTTTCATCCAAATGACTTGAGTACAACAAGTTTCCACTGCAATGTATTTTTCTTTTGGTCTACATAACAAGATTGAGGTTTTCTTTTTGTTCAACCATGATACAAGACAACCACCTAGATAGAATACTACTCCACTAGTACTCTTACGATCATCAATGCTTCCTACACAATCTGCATCTGTAAAGGCTTGAATAATGAAATTGTTTCCCTTGGGATACCACAAGTCATATTCTGTTGTGCCCTTTAGATATCGAAGAATTCTTTTGACGACAATAATATGTGATTCTTTTGGTGTTGTTTGGAATCTTTCTACTTATCCAACTACTTGTATAACATATGGTCGAGAGGTTTTTGCATATAGAAGACTACTAACCATAGATCTGTACAACCTCTAATCCACATCCTTAGACAAGTTGTCTATGCTCAATTTGCAACCATTTACCATCGGAGTAAGGATGGGTTTGCAATCTTCCATTTTGAATTTCTTGAGAATTTCCTTGATGTACTTGGCTTGACATATAAATATTCCTCTCTTGCTGAGATATTTGAATCCCTAAGAAGTATTTCAACTCACCAAGTAAAGACATCTCGAACTCACTTTGCATCTTTGTAGAAAACTTCTTACCTAGTCGATCATCATTTCTACCAAAGATTATATCATCCACATATACCTCAACGATTATTAAATTATCTTTATCTATTTGTACGTAAATATTGTTATCAACATTACCTTTCTTGAACCCTTGTTGACATAGATATCCATCAAGATGAGCATACCATGCTCTGGGAGCCTTCTTGAGACCATACATAGCCTTATTTAACTTGCAAACATAGTCTTGTTTTTCTAATAGTAGAAAACCTTCAGGTTGTTTGATGTAAACTTCTTCTTCTAATTCGCCATTCAAAAATCTTGACTTAACATCCATTTGGTATACCTTTATTTTTCTTGAACATGCATATGAGAGAAACATCCAGATGGCTTCCTTCTCACAACTGGTGCAAATGTTTCATTGAAATCAATTCCTTCCACTTGTGCATAGTCTTTGTAAATAAATCTTGCTTTGTTTCTGGTAACCTATCCATCTTCATTCAATTTTTTCCTGAACAACCATTTAGTCCCAATGCAATTTTTATCTTTTGGTTGTGGAACTAATACTCAGGTGTTATTCTTCTCAATTTGATGCAATTCTTCATTTGTAGTTGCTACCCAATGTTCATTCTAGTTGGCTTCCTCAAAACTACTAGGCTCAAAGGTTTCTAGAAAAGCAATGTGAGCTTGTTGTGATGAATGAAGCTGCCAACCTTTTCTTGTTCCAATCCCTCCATTTATGTCACCAATGATTTGATTTGATGGATGGTTCTTTTGAATCGATTCTTTTGTTCTCTTTGGAGGAACTTCTTGTTGTTGTTCCTGTATATCTTGTTGATCATTATTTACTTCTTGCTGATTGACAATTGCTTCTTGTTCTAGAATTTTCTCCGTATCTTTTTCGGCTTCTATCTCAAGTTTCAAAGATTTTAGATCCTCATCATTATTCGTTAGAACACCATCTTCACCAAATGTAACATTTATGCTCTCCACTATTTGTTTTTGTCTTAGATTATAACATTTATAGGCCTTTCTTTTGCATGAGTAACCAACAAAGGTACCTTTGTCAACACATGATTCAAACTTACCCAACTTTTGATATTCTTTTTTGATATAACATTTTCTTTCGAAGATTCTGAAATATTTTACATTAGCCGGTTTTTCTTTCCATAATTCATATGGGATCTTGTTGCAATTATTTCTGAGAAGACTTCTGTTGATAATGAAGATTGTTGTATCAATTGCTTGAACCCAGAATTTTTCATCCAATTTTGATTCCTTCAACATTGTTCTACCCATTTCTTGTATGGTACTATTATTTCTTTCAACAACCCCATTTTTCTTAGGTGTTCATGTTGTTGAAATTTATTTTTATTCCATTTTCGTCACAGTATTGCTGAAACAATTTGGAAGTGAATTCTCCGCCATTATCTGATCTTAGACACTTTATTTTCAAACCAGTTTCATTTTCGACAAACTCCTTGTAGATCTTAAAGCACTCAAATGCTTCAAAGTTTTTCTTTAGGAAACTAACGATTGTCATCCTAGTATAATCATCTATCATTAACATGAAATATAATTTTCCATCTAAGCCTTTTTTTCTCATAGGACCACATAGATCAGTATGTATCAATTCCAATGGATGTGATGCAAAGTGTTCTTTTGTTTTAAATTCGAATTTTTTCTGCTTGTCGTGCCAACATGCCTCACATAGTGTGTTGGAAGGTTTTGAGATTTTTGGCATTTCTCGTACTGCTTCCTTTTTGCTTATTGTGACAAGATTGTCAAATTTTATGTGACCCATTCATTTGTGCCATAACCATCTTTCATCTTCTTTAGCTAGTAGGCATGCTTTAGTTGCTTCATCCAGAACATATATGTCATTTGTAGCTCGACTTGTTGTAGCCACAATTTTACCATACCTGCCTTTCTTAATTTCACATTTTGTAGAGCTGAATAGCATTGTGTATCCTTGATCACACTTTTTTCCAACACTGAGCAGATTATGATTCATGTTTTCAACCAATAGAACATTCTTAGCTAGAGCATATTTTCTTCTGAGACTGACGGCACCTGATCCTATAACATTTGAAGATCCATCATTTCCAAAGGACACAGTTCCATCCTTCTTCTCTTCGGAGATAAAAATTTCTTTCTATCTCCAGTCATATGCGTTGGGCAACCACTTTCAACATACCACACATCTCTGTTGTTTTGAACCTTGAGAGCGAGAGCACAATTATTAGTCTTCTTCTTCTTCCATGTTACTTTGTTCTGTGGCTTCGAAGATTCTTCTGGAGGATTTCAAGTCTGTAGTCTCTGGCTATGTGTCCAAAGTTTCGACATTTGTAACATTCAATATTATTTCTTAAATGTTCAAATATATTGATGTTTCATTGAGCCCTGGGAGGTTCATATTTGATAGATCTCCTAGAATTGTATTGGTTCCTAGGGTACATGCGACATTCTACAACTTTATGACCAAATTTTCCACATGAATAACAATAGCCATGAAAAATATGTTGGTACCTAGATGGAAATCTTCGTCGGGGAATTGTCTTCCAAGGTTATTCTTGCGAATCTTGTCCAATGAAGTATACATGCCTATCAGATCTCATGGATTCATTGTATTTTGTTGTAGAAGGTCCTGCTTCTTCTTCTTTGTAACTGAGGCCAGTTCTATTATTGTAAGATAGTTGATTGTTGATGATTTCTTCCAACACCCTTGAGCTATTGGCATAGTTTTGGACAATTTTTCCCTTCTTCACTTCCTTACACAATGAGACTACTTCGGCTTCTAATTCTTCCCTTTCTCGGTTGATTTCTTCCAACTTATTTTGAAGTGACTCTTCAATACATTTGTGTTCTTCAACTTCAATTTTGAGACCTTGAACTTGTTCTTCAAGAGTATTGGAATGGATCTTCTCAGCCTTGAGCTCTTTTACAAGCTTGAGTGCCTCCTTAGAAAATTATTCTATGATCAACCCTTCTTTGTTATTTGATACCTCTTGTTTATTGTGCTTGGCCATAAACAATACCCTCTCATTGGCTTCTTCTTCGTTGTCACTATCTTCATCAAATGATGAGTTATCTTCTTTAGATAGAAAGTTCCTTTTGAATCCTTTCTTATTGAATTTCGTAAAGCCTTTCTTTCCTTTTGAGTTTCCATCAGTTCTGTTCAGACATGTTGCTGCAAAATGCCCAACCTCACCACAACCAAAACATATCAATGGAAGTTTACCTTTGAATTTTCCTTACCAATTTTTAGTTTTCTCGTAAAGTAAGCATATTCTCCATTTGAAAAATATTCTTCATCATCTTCCTTTTCCTCACACTTGCAAGTGCAAGTCTTTTCCCTTGAAGGTTGTTTGTCCTTATTGGTTTTCTTAGATGCAACGAACACAATTTCTAGATGTGAAGTACCCTCTTCTTCATCAAGTCTCATTTCATATGCTATGAGAACTCCATGTAATTCCCCTTTGTGGGTTTGGCCATATTTGCACTGTATTTTAAGACTAATACCTTTGGGTTAAATATTCTTGGTAATGTTCTATTTCGTATAATAGTATTCTCGTCAACAGGGTCTCCCAATCCTTCCAGAGTTTTGGTTATTTCATCAATGTGTTGGAAGTATGCAACAATGTTGTCATCTTCTTTCATTCTGAGTTGCTCAAATTTTTCTCTGTAGATTTGAAGCTTTGCTTCTTTGACATTTGAGTCACCTGCATATATATTCTCAAGCTTGTCCCATACATTTTTAGCGGTTTTAAAACCCAACAGCTTATGATAAGAAAATTCAATAAGTCCACTGATAATAATATTATTTTCTTTTGCATCATTTACCAATTTCTTCTTACCTTGTTCATTCGCAGTTGGTGTAAATCAATTTTAAACATTGTCCCATACCTTGTAACCTTGCACCAAGAGATAGACCTCCATTATTCCTTTCCAAGGTGCATATTTATTTTCATTGAACAAAGGTACACCATTCTTGGTATGCTCCATGATCTCCTTCCAGTTTTTAAACTACTATTGAAGGAACCAAGTTCTGATACCAATTGTTGTAAATACTAAGAGAGGTGAGTGAATCAAATATTCCTTTCAATTAGTATTATTATTAATCTTTCAGAGAATTAGTTAATCTTCAATTATTATCAATGTCTGTATAATGATAGCAGTAAATAAAAGGAACCCAAATGCACACATTTTTTAAGCTGGAAACCCCCTCCGGGACAAAAACCACCTGAACTCTTTTCTAATAATCCTTTAATCTTCAACTCCAATTGAAAAGAAAGCTCCAACTTCCTAGAATCTAGAAAAGCGTTCTTCTCCAGCTCCCATTCGATGGACGCTCCAATGCCCGAGATTATTTAGTAGTCAACTAAACGGATACCCCAACACCAAATGAGCTATAATTCACCCTAGTACCACCCTACCACCCTAAATATTTCACAGGCTTGAACCTGTTGGTGAGTTCATGCACCAACCTAGCACCACCCTACCACCATATAGAAGAATAAAAGAAGAATGGACTCCCATACCGGGGAAAATGGTCCACTTTACAATGATATAGAATGATGTAGAAGAAGAAGACACACTAGACCATAACCCCAACTATGAAACAACCACCTAAGAATGATCCTAGACTTCTCGAAACTACCTCTTCAACTCTTGGTAGATAGACAATTGTACACCTTTTACAATGATAGTATGCAATGTTGCCCACTTGAAGACTTCATATGGTGAACTTCTTATTGTTGTTCTACACCTTCATTGCTACTATTGTCATGCTACCCTTTCTCACTCTTCAGAACATTATATTATGCATTTATTCTTCTCTTGATGAATATATAATACCTGCAAAAATTCTTCAAGTAAATACCCATGACATGATAATAGCAAAACTTACCTCATCCTGCAGAACATATGTCAGTGATAAACAAAAACAACAAATTAGAGTACAAAGAACCTAATGCAATTAAGAGATGAACATGCATATATAGAATATAATTAACTAGAGCTTACATCTATTGCATCATTTTGCTACACCTTTCTCTTTGCTGCCATAGAAATTCTGGTCCTTTGCACCCGTTGAGCGCACTTGATCTAGTTTTGTTTTCTTGCCTTCTAGGAGCACGATTGTTATAGACATATTTGGGCACTGCAACCCCATTCTTATATGTCGATAAAAAAAGGGCTCTTTAACCCCTAAAAGTGTTGTTTCATACCCTAAAGGATCATGGTCAACTGATTACATCATCCCCCAGAAGTTCCACTTGAAAAACCACTCAGAACTAGCCAAAACTAGACCATACTGACTACTCCACTGTCAAGGTGTGATGCATACTGACTCCTACACTAGCCAGGTGTTATGCTTACTGAAGCAGCCTTCTGTGGGGTGCGATGAGCAAGAATGGACAAATGTCTGAGATAATTTGCTAAGTGGATACTCGTGGGATCTTCTAGAAACTTCTCCTATGACACTCGCCTCTCTGAATTCGCCCAGGGATGAGTAAGAGATCCAAGAAATATCCAAGTGGAACCAAGAAATACAAGTGGAATTACACTAATCAAAAACCTAGAGATGATTCACACCCTTGCAGACATCTTTAAATGGATCCCTCATATGAGAGATCTAGAGGCTGGAATTTTGTAATTTATAACGAAGTGCTGATAGTTTGTCTTTGAGAGGGAACATTGTATTCTTGGGTGATCTTGCTTTTCATGAGGTGAAGAGGGCTTTGATGTTGGGAGGATGTTGTTGGATCAGATAGCTGGGTTGTAATCCTCTCTTCTATTATTAATAAAGTTCTTTGAGTTTTCCTCCATATAATCGTGTATTTGTGAATGTTCTTATTTGTAAATGCCATTGTATGCTCATTGTATTTCTAATTCTGCAATGCTTATGATATCATAGATCGATATGCTTTGATGGTGTTGTGTTACTTCATTTCTACATGTATTCTCTAAGTGGGACAAGTAGGAGAAGAGTTGCAAACTCTGTCATGGAGGAGAGCAATCTAGCAAGGAGTCAAGTGGAAGATCTAGGAAATCACAAATTGCATTGATTGTTTTTTTCTAGGATAGCTGCCAATCCTAGTGGGACTAGCAGATCGAAAAGACACTAGTTTTCCCAGAAACAAAATGGCAACTCCATTGGGGAGTGAATAGTTTGTTTGTTTGTTGTTTTTGTTTGCTTTATAAACTATAGACGAAGCCTGACGTTAGCTAGATGAATGCAATCGCAAAGTAGATGAATGCTACTTCAGTCAATCTCCGGTTTAGTTTATGAACTGAAAATCTAATTTACAAGCATCCTAGATGCCCCTGTGGTATCTCATTAACATCTCAATATCATACCCCTGTACTTTTCTCTTTACTGTCCATAATAGCTCAACTTAATCCACTGAAATCAGCTATAAACTTGAGCCAAAACCCATCTCAATTGCGCTCCCTAGCCCATCACGCTATCTCTAACTAGAAGCTAGTATGCATCGCACTTCCCGTGTGTAGTAGGTGAGATGCATCCCTATTTCTATGAAGCACAGGTGCGATGACTGAGTAATCCTATTTCTATCCTTGAAATTTGGGGTTTTTGTCCTTGTTTTCAGCTCTGTTTGATTGTTTTGCTGCATATGAACAGTATCTCATTACTAAAGCCTCCTTGCTTTACATAGTTCAACCTCCATTGATAAGGATTACTAAATGTTTTTATGTATTTTTCCATCATTTACAATCTATTGTTGAAAATTTACTTAAATTGAACTGTCGTCTTTTTGTCAAAAACAAAGAGAAGTGTCATAAAGTCTTCCTTCTCTAGATAGTCGATTGAACTCTTTGCTTTGTATTTTATTTGATTTAATGTTATTTGAAGTGTTGAAAGAATTTTATATTTGAAATTGAAAAGTTTCATTTAGTATTCCTTTCCATTTTTGAAAAAAAAATTGTCGAAATGTCGCTTTGAAGAAAACAGTTCAGATCTGTACTTAGTTTTCCTTTTTGGCATTCCTCACACTAAGGGAATAAAAAAAAAATATATGCATTTGCATTTTCATTTATACTGTGTGCGAAAAATGATTTAGGAAAAGTGTATTTAGTGTGTTCTCTTTGCTCTTTGTTTGAAAGAATCGTAATCTTCTTTCCTTAGTAGGTAGGATTTTCATTGCTAAAACAGCCAACTCCTGGCTGACAAAGTTATGAGGAAATGTCGCACCGATGAGGTACCGACACTAGTGATCATGTTGGCCGAGCAGTGTGTGGAGGGGGTCTAGTTCAACTGGGCCACATTCCTCTGTGAATAAATTTTAATGAACTGTCGTGCAACTCAGGAGCAGGGTAAAACTTTCCACTACACGTGGTTGCTATTATCCATACTGCTGGTAGCAGGAGAACTACCGGAGGATAGTCAGTACCCAACATTGACTGGGAGTTACCAGAGGCCATGAAGTACGCTTCGCTCTAGGCCACAAAAGATGCAAGGCAGATTCGCAATGTCAAAATTTTCTAGATACTCATGGAAGCAAGTATTCGAATGTGGATCAATCGGAGGCCACGCTTGTCACCTATAGTGCACAATAGTTTGCAAAGTTTTGCAGATTTAAAAGCTGATATGCATAACATCTATATTAGGGCGTGAAAGGACCTGGTGCAGTAGTGGGTGAGGCTACCCTTCATAGCCACTGACGATGCGATTTTTACTGTCTTGGAGACCTAGTCTTTGGAATGGCATGCCACAAATCTGGCAGAACTTGAGAAGGCAGCAGCGCAGAAGAAGAAGGATGATGCCAAGCTGTGCGTCATACAATTGGCCAAGAAAAGGCGATAGGAAAAAGAAGTAGCTGAGGAAGGGGTAGCGCAAGAAGTAGCACAAATAACCACGAAGCAAAAGAAGGTTGCAAAAGCAGTAATAGCAGCGCAGGAAGCAGAGCAAGAAACAACACAAACAAAAGAGGGCCAAGCAACATCCTCAGGGCCAGAGGCAGAGGAAACAGGAACAACATAAGGGAGCACCAACCTAGGGGCCATGACCACATGGTTAAGGCGGCCACACATTGAACAAAGATCGGGCCCAAGAAAGAAGATCAAGACCTCAAAGTTGGCTATTGACTCGATCACCTTAATCGAAAGTCATCTCCATGACATCGTTGAGACGGTCTGTGATGTCATAGGTGAGGCATTCTAGGAGTTCATGCAGGAGCATCAAACTATATTGGGGGCCCTCAGGGCATAGCTACAGGAGTTATAGGTGTGGCTCCCTCAAGAAGGCACATTGTTAACACACGTCACAGCAGGAACTTCAGCCACAAAACAGATGTTGCACGCAAGGATGGCCAACACAATAATATTGCCAAAGGGAGCACTCGTATCAACAAATGTGATGGATCAGATGTCAATTAGCCTCTTGAAAGGCCTTGGCCTTAATCTGGATGTCCTTCCCCAGGAAATGCTATATCAACTATAGGATGGGATAACGATAGAACTGTGGGCCAGGAAGAGTTGTGCGATCCAAGTTCTAAGTGAGTAGAAAATAAATATCAAACAACTTAGCTTGCAGCAGTGCGTGTCACAGCATCAATAGTTGGTGCAGACGGTAGATCACGCTTGCCAATGCGTCCCAGAGCTAGCTATTGCAGCTGATCTACCGGTAGAAGTGTGTATCCACCGTTTGGCAACTGGAGTCTGCGAGGCCAGATAAGATGCGTCAAAGGTTCAGCTGGAGCTAAATCTTCATATCACAGAGCTGCAGTTGAAGGTGCAACTTTCCACTCCCCCAGAAGTCTGAGAGCAGCGCACTAGCACTATTTCGGTAGGATTGACAGAAATTAGAGGCGTAGTGCGAGACTATACCACGTTGTTGGAGCAAGCATCTTAGGTCCTCACAACTTTGCAGGAGGACTCCAACATCTAGCACCTGGAGATAGAGGTGCGAGAACTCCATCAACAATATGACAGTGTCAGAGGAACTACATAGACAGTAATCCTCACTCAATGCCTTGCAAGGATGTAGCAAGCCAAGGCACTAAAGGCACAGGTGGACGCGGCGCGGCATAAGGAGGTAGTTCTCAAAGTGCGAGTCCAGCCGTGGATCGATGAGGCTTTCATGATCACAACACTTATCAAAGGAAATTTTGTGCATATACAAGAGATGCACACATTAATGCAAAGAAGCGCCCCAGACACGGAGCTCTTAGAATAGAGAATAAAACAGATCCAGCAAGCAGTGGCTCAGCGCGTTGCCGACATCAGCACAGTTCGAGGACAATTGGAGGAACTCCTGCCAAGATGGTCACACTGATTGAGTGACTCGAGGGCATGTCACGATGTTTGTGTTGGGGGGCTGTTGGGCATGGAATCCCCCAAGGCATGTTTTGGGGCTCAAAGCCCACATTTTGACCAAATGATGTTGTAAAGCTCCACGAAATACAAGCGTGGGGCATAGAAGTAGGTTAGAGTCATAGGGTTGTCTGCCTTGAGTTTTGTAATGTAATTTCAACCTACCCATGGTCGGTGGACCATGGAAGTGTATAAATGGAGCAAGGCTCTAGGTTGTAAAAGATAAGTTTAAGTGAAGGATGAATAGATACTCAAGGAAAGAAAGAGTCTAAGTGTGTAAGTGTGTTCTGCATCATAGAGTAGCAGAAGGTTTTGCAGCTGAGTGTGCAGAGGCCTAGTAGTCTGCAACTGAGTGAGCGGACCCCTATAGCTAAGTGCGCAAGGTGGAGTCGAGTTTGTAACCAAAGGAGAGTAAAATAAAGAGAAGTTTGATCCAAATTTTGTGTATCTGCTCTTGAATTATTACATGTTTGATATCAATTGCAATTGTATGGTTTATTTACTGTGCACACTTGTATGAATGATTTATATTGCTAAGTATACTTTACACATGCAAATAAGCTAAGTTAAACAACTAATGGTGGAATACTGGTAAGAGCTTGAGTAATAGTAGTGTTCAACCCCTGAGTAGAGCTGCGCAAAGGTAGCATCTTAGGCCGCAAGGTATAGATAAGTGCACATAGCGATGGACCACTTGAATTCATCAGGCATCTCCAGGGTGTGAAAAATTGGTTCTAGCACCCTCCCATACTACTTCGAGTGAGACCTTAGTCTGCGCAGTTTGGACTATTGCCAAAAGGGCTAGTAGTGTTAGGATTTGTTTGGATATTTAACTTTGAACCTAGGTCAGGCTCCATCAAGACAACAACGGTCTTCTACCTTCACCATGCTATCAGGGTTGAACTTGATGTTCATTCTCTCTTCTCGCTTTGACATCATTTGTAGAATAGCTAGGAGAACTAATAGTCCCTGAGTCATCCATTCAATATTTGGGTCATCCATCTCTTCATCCTCTTCAGAATCAGATGGTTCTGGATGTGAGTTTGTCAGCTTATCTCCACCTCCACTTCCTCCACTACCTTCCCCTTCACCTCCTAACCGGAGTTTGATCCCAAGACCACAAGAGTGCCTTGTTCGTCTTCAAAAATATTGGAGGTTCCTCTCTGTCTTCAATAGCTTCTTCCAAACCTTGAAGAGTAGCAAGGACTACTTCTTCCACCGACGATATAACAACCCCTTTGGGAGTGGCTTTTGGCTTCTTAGATGCATGTGGAAGATATTATATGCCTGGGATCAGTCCAACTGCTTTCACAAATGGCGAGTGATGGGATGGATGGAGCGAAGGTGTTGATATGAAATCTCATGTTTAATTTTGAGAGGTGATGAGTAACCAACTGCTGAGTCGTGAGAGATGGAGTGTGAGTTACTACCTTGAAGAGATGGTTGATGAGTGAGTGTGAGGGGAATTTCAGCCATGTACAACTGCCTGAACTCCTTCTAGCACCATAAATGTTGATGGTGCTAGACTCACCAACATTCAGGGGATCACCTTGCTATGAAGTCCAAACTAGACCTCACACTATTTGGTGTGGGAATCCCATCTGGTATGATGGAAAAGTTGCTATTATCATAAGGCTTTGCCTCAACTCTTGATTTTTAGCACAAGAGAGTGATTTTCTTTGTCTTTGAGAAGTGAGGTTCATGTGCTTGGTGAGTGTAAGTGTACTTGTGTCAATGGTTCTTTCACTGTGAGGGGAAGAAGGTGAAGGTGAGTTCCAGGTGGAAAGGGCTTAGTCCCAACTCGGCTAGGAACAAACAATACAAAGGACATACACAACTTCTAGTGAAGCAGTCCACACGGATGCAGTAGTCACAACATACAAGGTTAGATAACACGTACAACACTCATGGATCAATTCGAACTAGTGCAACGGTTGTTACAAAAAGGTTCATGTGAAAGGTCTATCTAGTGTCCGACAGAGCAGACTAAATGGACGGGACAAAATTAGCAACATATACAACACATTTCCATTAATATATTATGCATTACAACAAATGAATGAGTTCAGATGTAGAATATAGGTTAAAGCAACATGCATTACAAGTGTTAAAGACCAGTCTTACAAAAAATACAATACATGTGTGAAAACGTGTTGGCTTGTTGACAGGCTTCTAAATTAAGTGAAAGTCCCAAGACACATCATTACACCATACATCACTAACCCCGTTAGCGGGGCATTGGAGCCACTACTTACTCCTCAAAGAAAATATTACAGACTCTCTTGGCTATGTGGGAGGAGCTGAGGTGTAAAGTCCTTTCATGTACAAATGAGGGGGATATTTATAACCAAGGGTGAAACTGACCCTTCTGGTTGTTCAACTACCCTCATGACCGTTCGACTTCCATGACTTTTCAACTTACATGACTCTATGTTCAACAAGTGGGTCTCTTGGACTTCCACATTACATCACGTTGATTGACAGAAAGCCCATAGTGGAGATGTGGGCAACTTGATTCATGACTTGACTCAACATGACTTGGCATGACAATGCTGGTACATTTGTACTGTTGAGTGATGGATGTCTTCATGGTGTACCATAGCTTCACCTCTACATGCTGAAGTGCGCGGAGTCTTTGATGGTCCTTGGTTTATTTTATGAAGCTTTAGCATCTTGTTCCTTGCTTTCATGGTAGAAGGCTTAACAAGCTCACTTGTTCATGAAGGTGCATGTTCATCACGTTCGTCTACTTCGCATGCTTCATTCATTCATTTGTTGGTGAACCTATCTATCTACATGTGCTCCCTTCGTTCATCCCATTCATCATCTTTTCGTGTTCGTTGGTGCACCTGTACCTACAGTCACTCATGACAACATGACATAAAATCCAAAATATCCTAGTATACCATGACACATGATCATTCGGGTGCAGGTGACGGTGAGAGGTAGCAAGGTTGTGATGTGGGATGATGGCTCTAGGAAACTGCTGATGAAAACTATGTAAGACTCACTGAGAGATGGAGATAGGTGATCTGAGTCAACAGTGACTATCTGCAAGGTCTAGCTCAGTTGGTAGGAAAAATTACACAAATTTTGGGGGGAACAGTCCGAGCTGCAGGAGGGAAAGGGAGGCATGCTCTGTGCATTTTATAGAACAAACAATCAGCAAGGGCTTGACAACTAGATTTGTGCAATTTTCTATAGGAACAAGCTAGGCTGCATGAAGGGTTAGCAAGTAGGGATTGCACTGTTTTTTTGGGGAACTGCCCAGGATACTGCCACCTAGAATTGCACAATTCCAAGAGGGAACTGCTAATTGGCTGTTGGGTCACTAGAAGCCGGAACTACACAATTCCCAGAGGGAACTGCCAGTTGGCTACTCG
Organism: Pinus taeda; assembly: GCA_000404065.3. Classification (NCBI taxonomy): domain Eukaryota; kingdom Viridiplantae; phylum Streptophyta; class Pinopsida; order Pinales; family Pinaceae; genus Pinus; species Pinus taeda. The sequence goes on from APFE030777173.1 coordinate 44,949, forward strand.
GGTCACTGGCAGCCAAAATTCTGGGAATTGGCAGTTGGCTGCTTAGGTCACTAGAAGCCAAAACTACGCAATTCCCAGAGGGAACTGATAGTTGACTGCTGGGGTCACTCGCAGCGAAAACTGCACAATTCCCAAAGGGAATTGGCAATTGGCTGCTCAGTCACTAATAGCAGAAACTGCGCCATTCCCAAAGGGAACATGCATTCCACGGCTGGGATATGTTGGCTGGGAAAACTGAACTGAGGTTGGGAGGCTGGCCTGCTGATCATATTTGCACAATTTCTGAGCTGAGCTGACTAATGGGCAGTAGAAGACCTGATCATGAGCACTGCACAATTTCTTAGATAAACAATCGATCAACTGTCTGAATGATTGACTGGGAAAAATGTGCAATTTTCTAAAGGAGACAGGGACGAGCACTTCATGTTTGTCTGACTTGTCTTTGAAAATCCCTCAGTCTATTGAACGGGTGAGGTCAATGGCCTCTGTGCAAATTTTGAGGGGAGTCAGTCCCTAGGTGACTACTGGGTTTGACTATCTGGGTGGCCAGCATGAGATATGATTGATTTCCTTATGGGCAGTGCAACTTGAAAGGACTAGCTTGGTTCTACAGCACTATTCTACTTGACAATCGATCCAGTCGAAAGGAGGGTGATGGTTCAGTTATCAGTGAGGATTCTGGTCATGAGAATTTCAACAAAATTACTAAGTGTGTGAACAGTCGAAAGATGCATAGATGATCATATGAACACACACTCGCATGACTTGACGACAAAACAACCAAGCCATCTAGATACACATGTTCAACATGACTGACTGAAGGTACAAGTGACAAGCAAAGCAATCATGATTAATCATTAATGCTCGAGACGACGATTGCGCGACAGTGAACGTGACTCTATGTGTGAGTGCAATATATGCTTTCATGGTGAACACAACAGACACATATGAAGGAAATACTTTGAGCATAACAAGAACACGATCGCAAGCATGACTTGGTCATCAACATGCAAAGACTTGGATGAAAAAAACAAGCAAGGTGAATGTAAAGACTCACACGAACTCATGAAGTGAACTCGAGTGTGTGCAATCATCAAGTGAAACTCTTTAGGGGAGGCTCCAAAATTGGTGTAGGCCAAAATTTTGGAGGGTGGCTGTAGCCACTACAACATAGCCATGATAGGATTTTCATGAAACATATCACAAATATGAAATCTACAAGTATTAACAACATAACTGAGCATAGGGGTCTCATACTTATTTAATATTTTCTATGAGGCATTGTTTCCTTATCACATTAGTTGCATTATCATATATTAGGTCATAAGTTCATTATTCATTCAATTACAAGTAAAAACATGATGAGAACCATTCATCGCCACTTTCATAATACATGTCCATAACCAACATAATAACAACAAAAATACCAAGGAAACAACAACCATATAATCCACATATGAACTTTTATAATACTCATGAAATAACAAGGATAAATATCCTCATATTAATGAATGCAACGACCAACCAGGTTTGGGACTTCCACAAACCACTTGACCATAGATTGTCTTAACCAAGTGTTTCTTTCAGCCAATCACCCCCATACCATATTCCAAGCATGAATGTGGAACTTAAAACCAAACTCAACTAGGGCTTCTTGAGGCTACACCATCTCACCCTCATCCATAGAACCATTCTTTGCCTCAATCCATCCCGAATCACTAGGCCATAAAACAAACATGGATGCCACCAGATGTCTCCACCTACACCGTGAGGAATTTCTTTGTCTCCTAGTCTCTAGGATTTATTGCAATCCACACTGGATCACTAGGTCCTAACTGATACTCCACCCTCTAGGCTTTACTATATATCCCACCATTCACTGGCAAGGTTTCCTAGGCCTAATTAGGGCAACCACCTCTAGGATTTACCATATATCCCACCATTAACCAATAGAGGGTTCCTATGCCCACCAAGGCACACAATAATTGGCTTTATAGCAACCCATAGCCTAGTTCAAGGGTCACTAGGCCGGTGGGTTTACCGCAATCCATAGTATGGTCTAGGGATCATTAGGCCATGTGTTCTTTCTTTCATAGATCCACCTCACTCAGCTTTGAATCCATTCAAAAACCCATCTCAACCAAAACATGAGAACTCCATCACACCATGGCTACATGGAAATGGCAAGGCTAGGTTGACAACATTGTCACACCTAGAAAAACCCATTCCATGATAATAAAGAACCACATGCAATACAACGCATGCCAAATAGGGCAAGGAAATCACACATGAAAATTGATACCTACAAAGAATCCTGCTATAGCTTCTTGATCTTTATCTTCCTTTCTTGCTCCTTCCTTCCTCTTGCCTTCTTTTCCTTTCTTGATTCAATGCCAAAGTGCTCCAAGAAAACTCTACATCCAAGAGTGAGAGAGAGAGAGAAAATAATGAGAGAGCTCCAAAATTGAAATGACAAAAGGTCACATTGACCAAGCTTGCCCTCTGATCCTCGGAAGCCTTTTTATCAATGAGGCCTCTATTTTCTTCAATCTCCATTATTTTCCTTCATTTTCCTCCTCTCATGCAACATGTCACCTTTCACCTTCCTTTTATCCTAATTTCCATTATTTTCATAAACAAATGTGCCAAAAATGTCATTTTTCCTTTCCAAAGATTTTTCCATTGCCTTTTCTAATTTCCTTAGCCATAATAAATCAATGAACACCCACACTAGGATTTCTTTCCCACCATTCATCTTGGAATATGTGTCCCATGACCTTGGTCTTATTTTTCCTTATTAACTTTTATATGGAATTTTTACCAGGGTTGTTACAATGTGCTTGTTGTCTATGCATGGTGGTGGTCATTGTTTCTATTGTGTAGACATGTGAAATTTGATGGTGTTGTTGTTGGATGTGATCGTCATGAGTGTATGTCAGTTATGCATACGTTATGCATGTCAATGTTTATATGTTTTTTTGCATACATTGACATGGTGATAATTATCATGCACGAGGTCATGGTATGTGGTCGGTATGGTCATGCATTGATAACTGGACAGTGGTTGAAATGATGTTTGTATATTATTATGATTATGATTATGATTATACATGTATCGTGATAATCTGGTTGATCTTGCACATGAGATATCCTCCCTAGAACTATAATGAGGTATGTTGATTATGTTATGTTTTGGTTTAGCTAACATGGTATACTTGCAGGAAAGAGATCAAAGATGAATAGCAAGATGGTAGAATATATTAGATGAGATTCTCCCTATGGATCAGATGAGCAGCGTGGTGGTGGGAATTCTTCTGACTTAGGAGACAATGAGAATTTTGAAGGCACAAATAAGAAGTTCCAAAGCAGATAATGAAAAAATCATTCAGGCACAAGAGGAACAAGCAAAAGTTAACGCAGTAATCCTGAAGAGTTTGTCATAATTGCAAAACAATAACCACTTAGGATCAGCCATGGGAAGGAGGATAGGACCAATGGGGCATATGGAAATATATCTCATGGTGGGCACAGGGCAGATAGAGATGACACAATCAAGGATGGCAGGTTCTTGGATACTCTAGACAAGAGAGGTGATGTACACAGATTCTGTTTTAGTTTTGGTTCTGACAGGTATCATGATCATCATCGTTATCATTCTTACAGGAGAAGTGACAGGGGATATTTTCTAGATGAGTTTAAGAAAGTGAAGCCACCTACATCTAATGGAGATTTGAAGAAAATGGATGATGTTGAGGCATGGTTACTTGGGATGAATAAATTATTTGAGTTACATGAGTACGTAGAGAACATGAAGGCCATAATAGCTATCTTCAACCTCAAAGGGAAAGCATACATTTGGTAGGAAGATGTGAAGCAGGTTAGAGACATCAGGATAGAAGAGTTGAGTTGGAAAGCATTCAAGATACTTTTCTGGAAGAAGTACTTGTCATAGAGTTACTATGAAAATAATGCTAAGGAGCTTTATGAGCTGAATATGGTATCATTGATATATGAGGAGTATACAACCAAGTCCTTAGAGTTATTGAGGTATGTACCATATATTAAGGATGAAAAAGTGAAAGTTCAAATATTTTTCAATGGACTGCCATTAGAATTTAGAGATCAGATTGAGTATGATGAGCCTCGGTCACTTGAGGAAGTCATTGGGAAATTGAAGCATTGTTATGAGCAATCAAAGTGTAAGACAGAATCTTAGCAAGGATGGAAAAGAAAATACAAAGCTAAAGGTAAATGGTAGTCGAAAATAACAAGACCTCATAATGCAGAAGAGAAACAAAATGATGCGCCTTATAAGAAGTTCAACATAGTTAGGTAGGGACATCGCTCATAGCCTAGAGGGAAGAAGAATAGAGGCAATGGTAAGGAATAGTTGCAACATTGAACATGTAGTAAGGATCATCTTAAGAGGGATTTTCCACAAAATCAGTCTGGTAGGCCTCAAATCTATAGTGCAGAGGAAGCACAGACTACGAGGATGGTGAGCAGAGAATTCCTCGAATCTATGCAGATTTGGATAGTCGGTGGGAAAATCAACAGGAATCTATTATGAAGATGGACGTAAAGTTTTGTGATCAAGTTGTTTCTATTTTGATTAACCCTGGATTTAATTAGAGTTATGTTAATCATGACCTGGTGGATAATTGTGGTTTAAACAAATAAGTGCATGCAAATTATTATCTAGTGAAGTTTACTACAGGTACAAAGAAGAGAGTTCATCATTGGTTAAGATCTTGTGCATTTGAGTTGAATGGTATGCCTACTTCGAAACATTTGAATATACTATCGTTGGGATGATATTGTATGCTTTTGGGTATGGATTGGTTATATCTTCATAGGACTAAGGTGGATTCTTATGACAAGGCTATTGAGTGTTTGGATGACAATAGAGAACAAAGGATCTTGTAGGGTAAGAAGAAAGTAACATCAGTTAGAATGGAGACAACTATGCAACCAAAGTGCATTCGAAAGAAAGGGTGTGTGTTTTTTGTAGTATATATTTCTATTGATAAAGGTAAGAAGGGTGAGGATGCAGAGGTATTAAGAAGGTACCCAAGCTTGCAATAGTTTCAAGGTGTGTTTCTAGCTGATATTTCAAAGTTGTCCCCTCATAGAGAAGTGGACTTTTCTATTAAGTTGGTACTAGAACATCACCAACATCAAAGGAAACATACAGGATGAGAACTCTAAAGTTAGTAGAGTTGAAGCTGCATTTAAAGGAAATGCTTGAAAATAGAAACATTAGGCCAAGTGTATCACTGTGGGGCACATCGATATTGTTTGGGAAGAAGAAGGACGGTACTCTCAGGTTATGCATTCACTACATGCAGTTGAACAAGGTGACCATCAAGAACAAGTATCCATATTCGAGTATAGATGACTTGTTTGATAAGTTGAAGGGAGAAGCAGTGTTCTCAAAGATTGATTTGAGATCATGATACCATTAGGTACACATTAAAGAACAAGACATGTACAAGACAAATTTCTAGACCAGTTATGAGCATTATGAGTTTGTTTTAGTTCCATTTGGTTTGACTAGTGCTCCAGCTACTTTTATGTGTTTGATGAATAGTGTATCACATCTTTATCTGGACAAGTTTGTTATTGTTTTCATTGATGATATATTGGCAGATTCTAAGAACGATAAATAACATGTCGAACACTTAGCAGAAGTGTTGATATTACTGAGAGAGCATCAGTTATATGCTAATCTCATTAAATGTAACTTCTATCAAATAGAAGCACATTACTTGGGGCCCATTGTCTCCAAGGAAGGCATAACAATGGACCTAGAAAAGATAAAATATATCATGGAATGGGAAGCTCCTAGAAATTTGGAAGAGGCAAGATAATTCATGGGACTAGCAGGCTATTACAGGAGGTTCATCAAGCACTTCTCTCACATTGCATATCATATTACATCACTACAAAGACAAGGGGACAAAATTAAATGGACATAGGAATGTGCAACGATTTTTTAACAGTTGAAGCAGTTGTTGACAAATGCTCCATTTCTTAATATTGCAAATACACACAAAGAGTTTGTGGTATGTACAGATGCTTTCAAGATAGGGCCTAGTGGAGCCTTTATGCAGGAAGGACATGTGGTATGCTATGAATGAAGGAAACTAAATGAGCATGGGTAGAATTATCTGACACATGATCTTGAGTTGGCAGTGATCATCCATGCATTGAATATGTGCAGGCACTATCTTCTTGGAAAGAGGTTTGTACTAATGAGTGATCACATTGGATTGAGGTATCTATTTGACCAAATGAATTTCAATTCCAGGCAAGCCATATGTTTGGCCATGATCAATCATTTTGACTTTTAGATCAGGTACATTAAGTTAAGGAGAATAGGGTTGCAGATGCTCTAAGAAGGACAATACAAGTAAATCACATTGTTGCTATGAATCCTTATGGGGCAGATATTAAGATCAGATCTTATAGGCAAGATAGTAGGATGAGAGGTACAAGGAGATTAGGCATAAGTTACAATAGGGTATAGGTGATCAGCATGTGGACTATCATCTTACAACAGACCGTTTGGTCAGATTTAGGGATAGGATATATGTGTAGAATCTACTAATCTCAAGAATATTATCTTGAGATAATTTCATGCTAAGTCGTATTATGGTCACCCAAGATATCAGAAGACATTGACAATGGTTAATAATTTTATCATTGGCTAAATCTAAAGAAAGACGTGGCAGAGTTTGTGGCTAGATGCTTGGATTGTCAGCAGGTGAAAGAAGAGTGCAAGCATCCAGGTGGGTTACTTCAGCTGATTCTGATTCCAAAGTGGAAGTGGGAGGTCATTTCCATGGATTTCATCATAGGTTTGTGGAGGAAATCTAGACAACATTATTCCATCATGGTTGTGGTAGACAAGTTAACAAAGGTAATGCACGTCATTCTATTGAAGTCTACATATTTAGCTAATGAGGTAGCACATGTCTTCATCAGAGATGTAGTTAGGTTGCATGGTGTTCCAAGGAAGATCGTGTCAAACAAAGATGTTAAATTCAATTCTAGATTCTAGAAAGAGTTGTTTGTAGGTTTGCGTACAGAGTTGGCCTTCAGCACAACTTATCATCCACAGATAGATGGATAGATAGAAAGGGTCAATAGGATATTGGAGGACATGTTGAGGATGTATGTAATGCATTAGAAAAGGATATGTGAGGAGTACCTTCCATTGGTTGAGTTTGGTTATAACAATGGGCATCAGGAGTCACTGAGTATGAGTTTGTTCAAGGCATTGTATGGTTGGAGTTGTAATACTCCCATAAGTTGGAGTGATCCAGTGAATAAGGTGTTGATAAGACCATATATGTTGGAAGAAATGGAATAGGAAATGTAGATAATCAAGAAGAAACTAAAGGAAACAGAGGATAGGTAGAAAATCTATACAGATCAAAAAAGGATGTTTAAGGAGTTTCGGGTTGGGGAATGGGTATGCTTGAGAATTAATCCCAAGAAGATATCTTTGAGGATTGGATGCTGACACCTCAGTATTGCTAGCCTTTCAAGGTTCTTGAAAGGATTGGACCAGTGACCTACAGACATGCACTACCTCCAACAATGAAAGTCCATGATGTTTTCCATGTGTCATTTCTTGAAAAGTATGTTAAATATGTTGATCGTGTGATTGACTAGTCTGTATTCTAGGTGGAGCCAAAAGGAGGATACTAGCCGGAACCACGACCAAAGAATATTCTTATGCTCCAGAACCAAGAAATTGAGAAGGTTAAATTGTAATGGAAGCACTTTGGCCCAATGAATCTACATGGGAGATGGTGGATCATATGGAAGGATATTTTGCAAAGAATATTCTCATGCTCCAGAACCAAGAAATTGAGAAGGTTAAATTGTAATGGAAGCACTTCGGCCCGATGAATCTACATGGGAGATGGTGGATCATATGTGGGCTATTTATCCTTCTCTATTCATTGGTTGAGTGAATGTTTTTGGCATATGTTTTGGTATATGTATATATGTATATGTATATATGTATATGTACATATGTATATGTACATATGTATATATGTATATGTACATATGTATATATGTATATGGATGTAAATACTTCCATGAGATGTGTTATAAAGCTCCAATAAGTGGGATGGGTGTCATGTCATTATGGTTGTTATGTTGTATTGTTGTCATGTTGGTTTGCCTTTTAACAGGTTGTTCATTGTAAATATCACATCTACCTATGTTATAAAGCTCCATGGGTAGTATGTTTTGATTTTCATTGGTCTTGTTGGTTGTAGGTGTCACTGACTATCGAGGATAGTCTTCCCCCAAGCAAGAGGGTTCTGTAACAACCCTGATTAAAATTCCATGTAACAAAGTTAATAAAGGAAAAATAATAACCAAGGTCATGGGACATATATTCCAAGCTGTATGTTGGGAAAAATTATCCAAGTGTGGGTGTTCGTTTGGTTTATTATGGCTAAGAAAATTGGAAAAGGAAATGACAAAGGCTTTGGAAAGGAAAGAGGCATTAATTGGCATTTTATTTATGAAAATAATGGAAATTGAAGAAGAATATAGGCCTCATTAATAAAAATGCTTCTGAGTATATTTGCATACCATTTGTCAATTAATTTTTGGAGCTCTCTCTCTTTACTCTCTCTTTCTCACACTTTAGGACACATAGAGAATTCTTGGAGAATTATAGCATTGGATCAAGGAAAGAAAATGAAGGACAAAGAAGGCAAAGGGAAGAAAATAACAAGAAAGGAAGAGCATAATCAAGTGGCTACAATGGAATTACTTGCAAATATTGATTTTCACGTGTGATTTCCTTGTTAGATTTGGCATGGATGATACATGCATGTGTGTATTTTGTTATCTTTCTATCATTGGCATGGGTTTTTCTAGTTGTGATAGTTTTTTCAGCCTTCTCTTGCCATTTTTGGATAGCCATGGTGTGATGGGTTCCCTTTTACTTGGTTGAGATGGATTTTTGGATTGTTTAGAAACTATGTGTGGTGGTCTCTGAGGAAGAACACAAGGCCTAGGAATCCCTACACCAGTGAAGGTGGGATTTTGGTAAATCTAGATTTTGTGTACCTCAATGGGCCTAAGAATCCTCGACCAGTGAATAGTAGGATATATGGTAAAGGCTAGAGGGTGGAGTCTTAATTAGGCCTAAGAATCCTTGACCAATGAATGGCAGGATATATGGTAAATCCTATAGACTAGGAGACAGGGAAATTCCTCATTATGTAGGTGGAGAGATCTGAAGGCATCCATGCTTATATAGGCCTAGTGATCCATGGACCAGTATATGGTGGGATTGTAGTAAAGCTTGGTATTGTATGTTTAGTGTTCGGGCCTAGGAATCCCTTAGTGGATTGCAGTAAAGCCTGAGGAAACCTAGTTGGTTGTGTTGTGAGTCCCACATTCATGCTTGGAATATGGCATTGGGGTGATTCGTTGAAAGAAATATTTGGTTCATCCCAATCTATGGTCGAGTGGTACGTGGAAGTCCTAGACCTAGTTGCATTTTGCATATGATTAATAATATTTATTTTCCTCTTGATCTTTATGTGTAAATTTACTTGTTATTATGTGGCTTTAATGGTTGTTCTATCATTGATATCTTTGTTTATTTGTTGGTTATAAGCTTGTTTTATAACAGACTTGATGTATGGCTCTTATCATGTTTTTATTAGTAAATGAATGAACAATGAATATATTACCTAATAGATGATAATGTAGCTATTGTGATCAGGCATGAATGCTTCTTTACGAATCTCAGATAAGTATGAGACCCCTATGCTCAAATCTATTTTTATGACATGCAGATTACATATTTGTGACATGTTTGATGAAATTTTTGTCATGCCTAGTAGGGGTTAGATCAAGTATTTGTACCAATTATTTCATTGATAGCCTTATTCCATTGTGTTTTATCATTTCTGAAAGTTCCATGAAGTTCTGGGCAGTGGCATGAGACCTGTCCCTGAAAAAATGGCTTAGAATATGAAGTCGTTGGCTCAAAATTGTTTGAAAAATTCCACAGTACTTGGCATACCTTCTTGTGGGTGTGGTTGGAAGGCCTCAGTCGCATGCATGGCTTATGATGGGAGAGGTTGAGGGTCCATATCAACAAAATGACAATTTTTCTCAGGGGTTAAGCACCTAGAAGGGTTGGTTGCCTCCTCAAGGGTCTGTAGTGCCCGAGGAAGGTCATATTGGTTTGGTTTTGTCGGTTCCTCTTTCTTAACTGTACATGGGGAGTTGAATCACATCATAGTAGCCTCTTGTCACATGTTTACCCCAACAGACTAGTTAAATTGGGTAAATGTGGGAGGAGGGTGTTGCATGCATGAAAAACACATTCTGCCCCATTATCACTCCTCTGGATCTCCAAGGCTAAGGATGAGTCTAGCTGAGGTAACCATAGACCAATATTTTGACTTGGTAGCTAGCCCTACCAAGCTAGAGAGGGCTTTGTCCAAAGGATCAAAGCCAAGAGGTCTGGATAGATTAGGGTTCTATGCTAGCTATAAAGTGTAGAGGGTTGTTTGATTTGATTTTGATTCGGGTAGTCACTCGATGAGCGAATTAGGTCAGAGAGTGAAATAGGTCGGGACAAAAGAGAGTCAAAATTTTAGACATATAATGGGGCAAGGTAGGAAAGTTAATTTAAAACTTTGTAGTATAGTGATGAAATGGTTTAGACTGATGAGATGCTAAAAAGAGCATGAAAATCACAAATTCTTTTTAAACTGAAGAAATTAAACAAATTATGATGATTTTCCCACTTAAAAATCAAACATATTTAGAAGTTAAATGGATCATGGAAGATACAAAACATTCATGCACATGTAACTGAGGAAGAAATAATATCAAAATACCACGCCACAGGAATTCCACCAAAATAGTTGCAACTCATCAAATATATTCCATGCCAAAGTATGAAACACTAATACAACATCCAATGGAGTCCAACCAGTAAAATGACTGAAAAATTACATAATATAGGCCTAAAAAAAACTACTCCCAACCATTAGGGGTCGAATCCATGAGAGGAGGAGCAGTTACAACAAAAACTGAACTGATAGCTAGAGTGTAGGGTGGTCAAAGTGCCTCATCCCTAACTTAAGTAAATTGATTCATTACATCTCATGGAGGCCATTTTCCTGATGTAATTACCCTAGGTAACACTAAAAACATGATAATTACATCAATCATATGAATTATAACAGTAAAATATTGATTTCCCATAGGTAAAAATCAAATTTGGAGAAGAACAGTGAAAAACTAGGACAACTGTCAAATGCGCAATGCCATTTTCAGAACCACTTTTTCCTACTTTCCTGGTGTCCAAATTGATCCCAGTATATATTTTTGGAAATATTATCCTTTCTAGTTTCCATATCTACCCTTATTTTTCAAAATGGACTTGATTTAACCCTCGAAAAGTTCATTCTCCCAAGACTGGTCAAAAAGTGCAGAATGAGGGTACAAAACTGAAGTGTGATCGTGAAGGAAACTGTTGGAGGTGTTCCTCAACTCCAAATTGAGATCAGAATATCTCATTGGAAATATAATTATGTCTAGTTATCATTTGAATCATCAAGAAAGTTATTTGGATAGTTCATCTAGGAGAAAAATTAATTTTCCCAAGGTCACTCCAGAAGTGCAGCAACTCTCTTGTAGAAACTGTATTTTTGACATTTCTCCAAAACCATAACACCTGTGTAAATTTTGAAGGATTTTTTTCATCCTTGGACTATTATGGATAAAAAAATCTCTCACTTTTGTAAAATTCATGTCTTTTTGGTTGGAAACACACTTTGAAGCAAAAATGGCCCTATGTGTGGCAAACGATTTGTCCCTTGGAATGACTTTTTGAAAAATGATGGAGATATGATGTTTATGAGTTGGAATGGTCTCATAATTTCAGAAATGACCTCCATTAGGCCTCCTCTTCTCAGATGTCTCTGATTCCATAGCCAACCCTAGCTCAGTGGGAGAGGAAATTAGGGTTTAGTGTAGGGAAAATAGGGGATTTGGGAAATTTATAGGAATGAAGGGAAATAAAGGGGATAGGTGGCTTATAAATTCTTAGGAAAATTTTTGGAGGTAGGGAGGGATGTGAGGAAGTAAGGGAAACTAGAATGTTAAGGATTGAGTGAGGGGAAGGGGTCCAAAAGGGCGAAGCACAAGCCTAGTCTAGAAAAGTATCAAAGGCATAGCAATAGGCTAGGGTTTGTAGAAAAATGATGATTTTGAGGGATAGGAGTGATGGGAAGTGTTTAGGAAGGCATATTAGGGATAGGGGAAGGTGTAAGAGCATCAGGATACAAGTTTTGATGATGCTTTGACCATGGAGGTCAGGAAACTAAGAAAGATGTCCTCAAAAACCCTGGGAGAGGGAAATGAGAGGAATGGGCATGGGAAAAGGTCAAGGGAGGTAGATGGAGTGTAGGTGAGTGAGGTTTTTTTACTAGGACTACCATCAGTGATTAAATTTTTAAATGAAGTCCTAGTTGGAATGACAAAAATTTCATAATGTGACCCTAATATGAGATAAAAGAGGAGTTTTGATCACTGATGGCAGTATGCAAACACTGAAACTAACATGCTCATCCAGTCCAAGGAGTGAACCACGCTTTGATACCACTCTATAACACCCTCCTCCCACATCTACCCAATATAACCTGTCCACCAGGGTAAAAATGTGATGAAGAGTTACTATGATATGATTCAACTGCCCAAGTACAATTAACAAAGTGGAATTGATAATCCAAAACCAAACTAACCTTCCTCATAAGCTATAGGACCCCCAAGGGCTAACCAACCACTCCATTTGCCAAACCCCTAATTTAACCTAATTACTAACTTAGATAGACCCCCAATCACACCCATGAAAAGCCATCCATGCGACTAAAACCTTCCAACCGCATGTGCATTTTGGGCATCCATGCGACTGCAGACTTTTTCAGGCAGTTTTGTGCCAGGGACCTGTTGATGCCCCGAAAATCGTTACATCAACATCGGGGGATAACCACCCAGTCAGGACCTTAATACAACTCCTTTTCCGTTTGGGATGGTGGCTCTGACTGGATATAATAGGACCAGTTTCCCAGTTATGAATAAAAGGGGGTGGATGAATGATTGGTTTTCTAATAAGTGATAATAAATGGAGGACTTATTCTATGAGCGAAAACGTAAATGACTATTTTATCCCGGGAAGCTTCTACTCTTAAGTGCAACGTTTAGTGATCTGTGTTCGTTGATAGGCATATAGATGACACTATTCAATAAACAAAGACATTCATTTAAATGATAATTGCTTCGTTCAAATAGTTGAACGAAGTAATTGATAAAACATTGTTACACTTCTCTTTTTATATTACTGATACATGCATGATTGAGAGAATATCAAACTGTAAACATCCAATAGTGGAAAGTATAAAGCTTACTGTTAAAACACATTCACATATTCAATAATAGCAAAAATGACCAAACAACAATTCACATAAAAGGAATAAATTCAGACATAGATATAGTACCATATGAGCTGCGAATTATTCCCAACACTAATCGCAATTTGAATTCCTTCTTCCGACTCAGAAATACTTTTAGATAAAGGAAGTAGTGCACATTCACATCAAAGCTTCGTTATCAAAATTTGGAAAGATTGGTCTAGTTTTCATAAAAGAATATGCCTAAAGTACAGTAGTGCAACTTCAGGCTTAAGTCATATACAAAAACTTACGACCCTTTCTAAATACATGAAAGGGTCTATAAATGCTAAACTAAGCTAACAAACTACAAAATTAAAAT
>APFE030777174.1:12288-71816 GCA_000404065.3 Pinus taeda
AGGAAGCCCTGTAGTGATCTGCTACAGTATCTTCAAGGCTCCATGGTGAAGGTGACCCAATCTCCTGTGCCACAACTCGCCATCATCCCAGCTCACCAATCCTTCTACCTTGCCTACCATTGTTGCGCATCCATCTACATGCAACTGATAAAGGTTCCTTACTCGAACCCCTATCTTCTAGGTCTCACCAGTTGTCTTGTTGCACAGGAAATCTTTTCCCTTGCTGAAAAAAACATCATACCCCTTGTCTTCTAACATCGCCACAGAGATAATATTCTTCTTCAATCCTGGAACATGCATGACTTCCTTCAATACGAAGGGTTTACCAGACTCCCTCTCAAAGGAAATGGTACCGATACCAGTCACACTGTATCTATCATCATCGCCCATCTCGATGTGCACTCCAAGATCTTTGTCCTCTAGATCAGAAAACAAATCTTTATCTCCCGTCATGTGAAAAGACACACCACTATCCAAGAACCACACCGATCCCATCACACTTGAAACCAAGCATGCGATCAATGAAAAATCAAGCTCAAACTGTGAGGCTAGAGCCTCTCTCGCTATTAATCCAGCAGCTTGCTTGTTCTTCTTCTTCTGCGGACAATTAGTGGCATAGTTTCCGTGCTGGTGACAGTGAAAACACTTCACCTTGGACATGTCCTCCTTCTTGCCTTTTGCACCAGACTAAGAAGCTTTCTTTCTCTTCCCTTTCTTTGCTTTAGCAGCCAAAGCGCAATTTTCTTTATCATCTCCCTTTGATGAAGATCTGTCCTTGGTACTCCGCCTGATCTCCTCCTGCACAAGATCTGACCACAAGCTTTCCCATCCTGGCAATTTCTCCCGACCATTGACAGAGTCCTGATAGGAATGCCAACTCTTCGGAAGACCAAGGAGAGCCAAGATCACCAAGTCCTCATCATCGACAGTAATCCCCACACTTCCCAGCTCATCTCGCACTGAGTGAACTTCGTGAGATACTTGGGCATACTGTCACCCTTCTCGCATTTGATGTTTCTGAGTTTATCTTTGAGCACCACGTTCCTCTGATCGCTCTTGCTTTGGAATAATTCTGTTAACGATTTCCACATCAAATATGGAGTAGCCTTTCCATGGAGGCTGGACACAATGTGATCCTTCACGCCCTCCAATAGAATCCTTCGACATTTTATGGTCTTCTTTTGCCAAAGCATCAGCTTGAGTAGCATCAGTAGGCTTTGGGACATCCGTCTCTATGAACTCGTTCAGCCCGTTATCATCCAATACTACCTCCATCCTGTCCTTCCATGCAATATAGTTTGAGCTGCCCTCAAGAGCATACTCCAATCGCAATCCGTTGAAAGACATTGCCTCGTTGACACCAAGAAATCACTGCTGCAAATTCGAATTCCACCAGCTCCAAACCGACCACTTCCGATCTAGAATTCGTGAGAACAAGGTATTTCTTGTACAGAGATCGACTGTATGGGCATTCACCGGATATCTCACCTTCCAAGGGAAGGATGAATCCAGAGGCTACCTGGCCCGATTACAGACTCTGCCTGAAGAAATAGAATGTAAACACTTCCTGAATTGTAGATCTGATGATCAATAGCTCTGATACCATGTAAAAATTTTGAATAATAAACACATATTCAATGGATATTATCCTGATCATGTACTATTTCGGAATACATACACAATACATAAGCTCCTCTACATTGATCATCAATATAGCAGCATCAATAACAATAAAACATCAAGAGCATGCACACATTAACACAGTATGTAACCCATGGAAAGCTTACAGTTGAAAACCCCACACTATCTGTATATTAATGATTGAGAACATGTAACATTATAATAGTCAATACTTCTCACAAGTATCCAGCACTATCTCCACCTGTTACGCACAATACAACT
Source organism: Pinus taeda (assembly GCA_000404065.3). Classification (NCBI taxonomy): domain Eukaryota; kingdom Viridiplantae; phylum Streptophyta; class Pinopsida; order Pinales; family Pinaceae; genus Pinus; species Pinus taeda. The sequence goes on from APFE030777174.1 coordinate 14,191, forward strand.
TAGATATGATCTCTAAATCTATTCCACTGCTTGCCTGCCTCCATTGCTCAATACCTGCACAAGAATGGATGAGAATGGTTGAACCAAACTCGTATTTACCTCAAAAGAATCACTCACGTTGGGAATCACGTGAGAATAAACTATAATCACTTGGTATTGGCCAATTCTCATTGGCATAACTCAATCCCATTGATTGTGCAAATCTTCATGCACAACTATAGTCACAACTGATAGCAATCTGATCCTCTAACACCTGTCCCTGCTGAACTGAACATGCACTGACATGCAACTGAGTTAACTGATGTATTCTTTAGTTGCATTATGAGTTAATAATTAGTTTAACAACTCATCATTAGTCTATTGCCAGTTATACTAATTACAACTAGTTTAACCAAGTCAAACTGAACACAACTCCATCAACTCCACAATTAACTCCACCAAACTCAACTGATTGAGTTCTAACTGAAGTCATGCATGCAACAAATCAACTGACCCACAAAGAAAATGTATTTCCTTCTGACAGCTGCATGTGCCACATCTGTAGCTCAAACTGAAGTGCTCCAAGAGAATAAGATAAAGTTTATAGTCTAAATATTATTATAAGCTGATAATATTTGACTGCTCTATAATTAGACTTGACAGTGTCACCGCTGTTGTCTAAAAATAGAAGTCCATCTATTTTTTCCAACTTGACCAATCATCCATAAACATCATCCTACAACTCATAGACATGATCCATATGTCTAAAAATAGACATAGTCTAAAAATAGACTTTGCTCCATAATTTGCTTGCGGGCCCACTTAGTGAAGGCGACTCTTTTCACTAAGCTCCATCATCTTGTTGCAATCTCAACATTCCCTCTCGACAAGATATGGATTATCAGAAACCCCTATCTTGCCTCGGTGGTATTCGAATTTTCTCCTAGTGAGAGCCTTCGTCAGAATATCAGCATCCTGATCCTCCGTTGGAATGTATGAAAGTAACATGATCCTCCGCTGCACACAATCTTTGATATGATGGTACCTGATGTCGACATCTGCATCCGTTGGGCTCCCTGCCCAATCTGCATCCTCCTATCTGTACCAAGATCCATATCCCGATGTGCCTCTCAAATAACGCAATACATGCTTGCCCGCCTTCCAGAAGAGCTTGGTAGGCTTAACCATAGCTTGTGAAAGCTGGTTAACTGCATAGCATATATCGGGTCATGTATTGACCAAATACATCAACGACCCCACCAACTATCAATAAATAGTGGCATCCACTTCTTCTCCCGAAGTGGCATCCTCCTTCCTCCAACCTCCAGGAAGAGGAGTAACAACAGGCTTGCAGCCATGCATGTTGAACTTCTCCAGTATCTCCTGAGCATACTTACCCTGAGAAACAAACAATCCACCATTGCGTTGCCATATTTCCAATCCTAAGAAATAGTGAAGGAGGCCCAAGTCCTTCATCTCAAACTCCTTAGCAAGATAATCCTTGCATGAAAGTATCAACATCTCATCACCCGTTAGAATCAAATCATCTACATACAGTACAATGATAAGCAACTTACCCTCCACCACAATCTGGTATAGGTTAGGATCCGCCTCGCTCTTGGAGAATCCAAGTCTGGTGAAATAGTTGTATATCCGTGTGTACCAAGCACGTGGTGTTTGCTTCAACCCATACATCACTCTCTTGAGCCTGCACACATGCGACTAGCTGCTGAAGACCTCAAAGCCTTCGGGCTGCTCAATGTACACCTCCTCCTCAATGACTCCGTTGAGGAACGTAGTCTTCACATCCATATGATGAATGTGCCATCCCATCTGCGCTGAGAGAGCAAGAATCGTTCGTATGGAAGAATACCTTGCGACAGGTGCAAAGGTATCCTCATAATCGATCCCCTCTATGTGTGAAAAGCCTCGGGAAACGAATCTTGCCTTGTACTTCTCCACACTCCCGTCAGCTTCCTGCTTAACATTGTAGATCCATCTCGAACCCACCACTGATTTCCCTTCCGGTCTAGGAACAATCTCCCATGCACTGTTTCTGACAATAGAATCATACTCTTCCACCATGGCATCTACCCATGCGGGATCCCCCATAGCTTCCTCGAAAGAGGATGGCTCAGTCACAACACACTTGCTCATAAGAGCCATGTATCCAGTGTACTGATCAGGTGACTGTCTCTGTCTACGTTGGGTTGTAGGTGGTCCTACAACTTTCTCTGCATCTTGAGCCAGTCGCTCAGCTTCTATCAAGTGCTTTCACCCTTTGATGGTTGGCGCTGCTTGAGTGGTCTCTTCCACTCCATGAACCTCGTCCTGTGGCTGATCCACATCCTGAAGCTCATCCTTAGGAACTAATAGCTCCTCATCTGTATGCAAGTGTAGATCCATCTCAAGCGAACACTTCATGGCTTTCTCCTCCTAAAATTTTATATCCCGTCGCACAACATTTTTGCCACTGTCTGGAAAATACACACGATAGTTGTGGGGCGTATTAGTGTACCCCACAAATATACCAACCTTTGTGGTCAGCTCCAACTTCTTCCTGGCATCCTTCGTCACATGCATGTAAACGTTAGCACCAAAAATCCTCAAATGAGAAAGATCAGGCTTCTTACCAGAATAAGCCTCCTCGGGTGTACTCATGCCAAGTATCTTATGAGGACAACAGTTATGCACATAAACTGTTGTATTGCATGCTTCCACCCACAAGTGAAGGGGTAGGTCCTCATCATGCAACATCGCCCGTGCAGCACCCATGATCGTTCTGTTCTTCCGCTTAGCTACCCCATTCTGCTGTGGGTTATGGGGAGCTATGAGCTCTCTTCAAATCCCTTCTGCCTTGCAGAAATCCTTGAACTTGTCCGAGATGTATTCACCACCATTATCACTCCTAAGAGCCTTCACCTTCTTCCCCGACTCCTTCTCGACCAGTGCTTTGAATTCACAGAACTTTGAATACGTCTCTCTCTTCTTCTGCATGAAGAAGATCCAGCACTTACGAGAGAAATCATCAACAAAAATCACATAATACCTGTGTTTTGCTGTCGAAGCAACTGAGAAAGGTCCACACACGTATGTGTGAATTCTCTCAAGGATCGTCGTGGTGCGACTATCCTTCTCATGAAAGGTGGCTTTCAAAAACTTCCCCAAAGTACACCCCTTGCACTAATATGAATGCACAAGTGTGCCTTTAGGAACCCTTGTAGTGATCTGCTGCAGTATCTTCAAGGCTCCATGGTGAAGGTGACCCAATCTCCTGTGCCACAACTCGCCATCATCCCGGCTCACCAATCCTTCTGCCTTGCCTGCCATGCTGCGTATCCATCTACATGCAACTGATAAAGGTTCCTTACTCGAACCCCTATCTTCCGGGTCTCACCAGTTGTCTTGTTGCACAGGAAAGCTTTTCCCTTGCTGAAAACAACATCATACCCCTTGTCTTCTAACATTGCCACGGAGATAAGATTCTTCTTCAATACTGGAACATGCATGAATTCCTTCAATACGAAGGGTTTACCAGACTCCCTCTCAAAGGAAATGGTACTGATACCGGTCGCATTGTATCTACCATCATTGACCATCTCGATGTGCACTCCAAGATCTTTGTCCTCCAGATCAGAAAAAAAATCTCTATCTCCCGTCATGTGAAAAGACGCACCACTTTCCAAGAACCACACCGATCCCATCACACTTGAAACCAAGCATGCGATCAATGAAAAATCAAGCTCAAAATGTGAGCCTAGAGCCTCTCCTGCTACAGATCCAGCAGCTTGCTTGTTCTTCTTCTTCTGTGGACAATTAGTGGCATAGTGTCCGTGCTGGTGACAGTGAAAACACTTCACCTTTGACATGTCCTGCTTCTTGCCTTCCGCACCAGACTGAGAAGCTTTCTTGCTCTTCCCTTTCTTTGCTTTGGCAGCCAAGGTGCAATTTTCTTCATCAACTCCCTTTGATGAAGATCCGTCCTTGGTCTCCGCATAATCTCCTCTTGCACAAGATCTGACCACAGTCTTTCCCATCCTGGCAATTTCTCCCGACCATTGACAGAGTCCTGATAGGAATGCCAACTCTTTAGAAGACCAAGGAGAGCCAAGCTCACCAATTCCTCATCATCGACAGTAACCCCCACACTTCCCAGCTCATCTCGACACTGAGTAAACTTCATGAGGTACTTGGGCATACTATCACCCTTCTCGCATTTGATGTTTCTGAGTTTATCTTTGAGCGCCAGCTTCCTCTGATCGCTCTTGCTTTGGAATAGATCTGTTAAATATTTTCACATCAAATATGGAGTAGCCTTTCCATGGAGGCTGGACATAATATGATCCCTCACGCCCTCCAACAGAATCCTTCAACACTTTTCTATTTTCTTTTGCCAAGCCTCAGCTTCAGCAGCATCAATAGGTTTTGGGACATCCGCATCCACGAATTCCTTCAGCCCATTATCATCTAACATCGCCTCCATCCTATCCTTCCATGCAATATAATTCGTACTGCCCTCAAGGGCATACTCCAATCACAATCCTGTGAAAGACATCTTAGTTTTGACACCAAGAAAACACTGCTGCAAATTCGAATTCCACCAGCAACCAACTCAACCGCTTCCGATCTAGAATTCATCAGAACAAGGTATTTCTTGTACAGAGATCGACTGTATGGGAATTCATCGGATATCTCACCTTCTAAAGGAAGGATGAATCCAGAGGCTACCTGGCCCAATTACAGACTCTGCCTAAAGAAATAGAATGCAAACACTTCCTGAATAGTAGATTTGACGATCAACAACTCTGATACCATGTAGAAATTTTGAATAATAAACACATATTCAATTGAGATTATCCTGATCATGTACTATTGCAGAATACATACACAATACATAAGCTCCTCTACGTTGATCATCAATATAGCAACATCAATAACAATAAAACATCAAGAGCATGCACACATTAACACAGTATGTAACCACGGGAAAGCTTACAGCTGAAAACCCCACACTATATGTATATTAACGATTGAGAACATGTAACATTACAATACTCAATACTTCTCACAAGTATCCAGCACTATCTCCACATGTTACACAGAATACAACTCAGATCTGATCTCCAAATCTATTCCACTGCTTGCCTGCCTCTGCTACTCAATACCTGCTCAAGAATGGATGAGAATGGTTCAACCAAACTCGTATTTACCTCAAAAGAATCACTCACACTGGGAATCACATGAGTAGAGGCTATAATCACTTGGTATTGGCTAATTCTCATTGGCATAACTCAATCCCATTGATTGTGCAAATCCTCATGCACAACTATAGTCACAACTGATAACAATATGATCCTCTAACCCTTGTCCCTGTTGAACTGAACATGCACTGACATGCAAATGAGTTAACTGATGTATTATTTAGTTGCATTATGAGTTAATAATTAGTTTAACAACTCATCATTAGTCTATTTGCAGTTAGACTAATTACAACTAGTTTAACCAAGTCAAACTGAACACAACTCCATCAACTCCACAATCAACTCCACTAAACTCAACTGATTGAGTTCTAACTGAAGTCATGCATGCAACAACTCAACTGACTCATAAGAAAATCGTATTTCCTTCTGACATCTGCATGTGCCACCTCTGTAGCTCAAACTGAAGTGCTCCAAGAGAATAAGATAAAGTTTATAGTCTAAATATTATTATAGGCTAATAATATTTGACTGCTCTATAATTAGACTTGACAGTGTCACCGCTGTTGTCTAAAAATAGAAGTCCATCTATTTTTGCCAACTTGACCAATCATCCATAAACAACATCCTGCAATTCATAGACATGATCCATATGTCTAAAAATAGACCTTGCGCCATAATTTGCCTGCGGGCCCACTTAGTGAAGGCGACTCTTTTCACTAAGCTCCATCGTCTTGTTGCAATCTCAACAGTAATATATTTACACATTAATTTGGTCATTACTTTAGTCATTGATTTATTCATTAATTGCCACAATTAATGACCAAATATACAACAAAATATATTTCTATATGATCATCCAAGAAAATTGATCAATGACTAAAAAAATATTACCAAAATGTTGGTCGTATTATAAAATACTGTAAATTAGATACTAATAGTCATATATATGCAAATTTTAGTCATTGTTTGAAACCAAATAATGACTAAAGAATCATGCCTAAATTTTAGTCCTATTATAAGATATTGTAAACTAACTACTAATAGTTGTATATATACAAAATTTAGTTGTAATTTGTAATCAGAAATTTATCATTTTTAGTAGTCATTTATCTTTTTTTTGTCATTTCATACTCATTATATAAACAAGTAATTTAGTAGTTTATATTCATTTTATTTACTTTCATTAATAATCTTTATAAATGACAAAATCATATGTTAATAACAATGTTGTTATAACAAAAAACCACTAAAACTTCCTCTAATCTCGAAAATGGGGACAAAGGGTGCTCTGTAGCTTAGGGTTAGGGGTAATCTACACAACATCTAACCCTCTCTGAACATCAACAGACCTATAGAACCTTAGCTACTCTAGGAATTGCACAACCCAGCATTCAGATCCATGGCTACGAATCCCCTTATGGGGGACATTGAGCCTCCGGCCAGCGGTAGTTGCGAAACACAGATTCATAATGAGAAGGAAAGGGATTTTGATATGGTAGAGGCCATAAGTGTTGCAAAGAAGATTGACCCAGCAGAGCGAGGAAAGCAAAAATCACCATAGGGCATGGAGGCATGGCCTTAGACCCAGCAACAAGACAATCCGACACTGAATAGAGACATCCCCAAAGCCACATCGGCCACCTGCAAACCTATTACAGTAGGGAAACCCATGATAGAACTACCTGGTCACTAGATCAATGCCCAAATCCAATTTATGAAAAACCACACTATAATAGGGAAATTTATTGGCTTCTAGCCGACAGAGAAAGCCCTGTAGGGCTAGGTTGCAGCCAAATGGAAACCCAAAGGAAATGTAACCCTGTATCTATGACCTAAAGGCTTCTTCACAGCTATCTTCAACTGCATATAAGACCTAATAGAATCCTAGATGGCGGACCCTATTTCTTCAACTCTGTCGGCTTGTATCTTAGAGACTAAATAGAAAGATTCAATCTGGATAGGGAGGATTTCAGTTGTGTGCCTATTTGGATCCGCCTATACTCCCTTCCATTAAAATACTGGGATGAAGAATCTTTAAAAGACATTGGAAATGGTTAGGCGACTTCATAAAGATAGCTGAAGAAATGAAACTAAGAAGGTACACTTCCTATGCTTGCATGTGTGTTTACATGCATCTAAACAAGGCACTTCTGGACTTGGTAAGTCTATATCACGATGATTTTGAATGGATTCAGCCAATAGACTATGAACATGTCCCTTTTTTATGTAGAAAATTCCATGCACATGGTCATCTCTTTCGTGACTGCCCCCTAAACGTAAACCCAAAAACCAATACCACCTCCGAAAAAACTGATCAGGAAGGATTTACTAAAGTCAACTCCTAGAAAAAGCACCATAAAAGATCTACTTTAGGATCCAAAAATCCGTCACCCAACTCATCCCAACCCTACACTAGCAACAACTTTGATATCTTAGCTCAACCAGCTTTAAATGACTCTGATCCCTCCACCCACATTGAAGATATCCTCAAGCCATCTTCAGTTTTTTAGCCATAAATCACTAGGAAAGACCCAAAGCCGTCTCAAATCCTAACTAGCCCAACATCCAAGCCCACCAAGGAATCCGAAGCGAGGTACAATGAAATGGAAATGGAAATCTATCACCAAGAACTCATTCATTCCAATACTTAGTAGCAAGAAGCAGTGAGCCCAAACATATGGAAGAGGAAACTGAAAGTATTGACATTGGGGATCTAAATATATTTAGTCTTGAGCAAGCTTGTAGAAGGAAAGAGTTTGATAAAATCCTAGACAGACAACTAGAAAGTTTAGAGGTAATTCCCTCTAGAGCACATTAGCAGTGAACTCTAGGGATTCAACCAGGAAGTCAATGGGATGGGAAAAACCTCCCCAAAGATACCATGAAACGAGGAAGAAAGACAAATCTGCAAAGAACCATCATCATTGGGGAAATGATGGTGGATTCATGAAGATATTCCAAGTGAACAAAGTACTACAGGCCATTATCCAATCTTGAAACATGAAGCTCACATCTTGGAACATAAGAGGGTTAAATAGCCCTGCGAAGTACAGAATGATCAGAAACATGATACAGCAGAAGAAACCTCACATTTTGTTCATGCAAGAAACAAAATGTAACAGTAATACCATCGACACCATTCTCACAAAAGCCTCACTAGGAAACCATTCAGTGGCAGTGGATGCTTCAAGAGCTTTAGGGGGACTAGAAATAACATGGGACACACAAGCTATTTTTCTGACTAATTTTCATGTGAATCAAAATCTCATTCAAGCAACTTCTCATATTATCAGGACCAATATTCATGGACATCTCACCAATGTCTACTTCGCTTAGGATACTACGAATAAACTGTCATTGTTGAGCACAATTGAAAGGATTAATTCCACCAGAGCCCATCGTCTCTAGATTGCAGGGGGTGACTTCAATATGATCACTAAGCTTGAAGAAAATAATGGAGGTTGGGTCAGACTAGATATTGAAAGCAGCCACTTCAAGGACTTCATACTGTTGGGTTGTGTTATATTCTTTCCATGACTACCCTACATAGTGAACCGAGGGGTTAGAGGGGGGGCAGAGCCCCCCTTTCGTTGCACTAATTGTGTAGCGGGGGGGTCACAGGGGGGCGGCAGCCCCCACTATCTGGGGGGTTTGAGGGGGGCAGGTATCCCCCCTCTACGGGGTCCGGGGCAATGCCCTAGCAAATGTTTTTTTTGCACCCTATATTAGGTTGGGCGAACCTACCTATGGTTTTCAGTCCATGGTTTTGGACACGATGGTTTTCGATGCATGGTATTGAATGCTTCGACATGTATAAATATGTATTGTAACATTGAAAGGAACATAATGAAAAATCAAGTTGGTAGACCCAGTTTTGGGATCTAGTGGAAAATCTTTGTGTATATGTGTTTTATGTGTTATGCTCTCACATTTTTATTTTTCCTGTGATTTAGAATTCATATGCAGGTAATTTCTGTACGGGGTTAAAACCTACACAAACAAAACGACTAGCTCATCAATCTGCCATTTAACAATGGAATTTACACTTGGAACAATAGAAGATCAGCCTCGTAGCAAATTGCCTTGAAGTTGGATCGCTTCTTGTTATCTGACAATGAAATTCATGTAGGAGGAGATTGTACTGCCTCCATCTTGGCACTTTCGGGGTCAGATCACTGGCCCATATCTTTGCAATGGAAAAGACCTGACAACTCCACAAGGAGACCCTTCCACTTTGAAGCATTTTTGCTTACCCATCTGAATTTCAATAATATGGTCACCTCAGTTTGGAAAAGCTTCAAACCCCCAGAAGGATAAAAAGTGTATCAATTTCAACAATGACTTAAACATCTCAAAGCACATATCAGGCAATGGAATAAAATGAACTTTGGAAATATCTTTCAAGCCCAAAGAGCTTTAGCACAAGAAATGATGGAAATTCAACACACAATAATAACAGATGGAAGGACAGAAACTCTGAAAGAAAAAGAACAGAACCTACAGAAGTGACTAGATGAAAGAAGAAAGTAAGAAGAGATCCTATGGAGGTAGAAATCCAGAGTAAAATGGTGAAAATAAGGAGAGAAAAACACAAAATTCTTTCACCCCGCCATTCAAATAAGAATTCACAACAAAATCTCACAAATTCAAAATCAGCAAGGAAAAAGGATGGAACAACACGACGATATTGAAATATAAATAGTAGAACATTTCAAAAGTGTTCATCAGGAACCACAAATCAACAGATAGCTAGCAATAGAAAGGATTCTCCAGCATATACCTAAAATTATCATAGAAGAACATAATCAATTACTCCTTAGACTAGCTACTCTATCGGAAGATGAAACAACAATGAATCAACTCAAAGAGGGGAAAGCTCCTGGACCAGATGGATTTACCTCCAACTTCTTTCATAAATTCTAGGATCTCATCAAAGTGGACGTTTGGAAAGTTGTGGAAGAATCTATAACTTTGCATTGAAGGCTTCCTTCTCTAAATGCCACCTTTATTACAATCATACCCAAAGAAGAGCATTTTATGACTCCATACAAATTTAGGCCAATAGCTCTCTACAATGTCATCTACAAAGTCATATCCAAAGTCATAGCCTCTCGTCTAAAACCACTACTTCGCTTGCTAATATCACCAGAACAATCAGGATACATAGAAGGATGGCAAATCATTAACGGCATCATCCTCACTCATGAGATCATCCATTATTTAAAGCACAACAAAAAAGAAGGCATGCTTCTAAAAATTCATCTCTCAAAAGATTTTGACAAATTAAGTTGGATTTACATGCATAGAATGCTTTCTGCCTTTGGTTTCTCTCCTACATGGGTCAGATAGGTTATGAGTATGGTATCCTCTACTTTTTTCTCCATTTTAGTAAATTGTGTTCCCTCTAGTCCTTTCCACCCCTCAAGTGGCATTCGCCAAGGACACCCTCTATCTCCCTTGCTTTTTGTGTTAATGGTTGAAGGGCTAGGACGTCTAACAAGGAATTCTCTTCTTACTCAGCAGCTTAGAGGCATCTCTATCCATGATTCCCCACCCATCACTCATCAACAATTTGTAGATGACAACATGCTATTTGGGCACCCTTCATTTCAAGAAGTTTTTCAATTCAAATCTCTACTTGATGGATACTTGGAAGCTTCTGAAGCCAGCACCAATACTACAAAATCCCAAATTTTCTTTTTTCACACCACCTATCCACTCAATTCTCTATATCTCGCATCCTTGGATTCTCTAAAGCATCTCTTCCCTCAAAGTATCTAGGCACCCCTTTGATTGATTCAGCTATTAAACATGCTTCATGGCATTTTCTCCTCAAAAAGCTTTAAGCTAGCCTTTCCTCCTAGATATATAGAACCCTTAATATGGCCAGTCGTATGGTGCTGGTTAAGGCCATTTTAAAATTGATGCCTCTTTATCTTTTCTCTATGTTAGCAACACCAAAATGGGTGCTCAAAAAAATAAAAAACTTGCAACGCAACTTTCTATAGGGATCCTCAGGCCAAAATAGAAAATGGGCATTGGTTAAATGGATGATAGTTTGCCTGCCTAAAATATATGGAGGGCGGGTCTCCGTGATCCTAAACATAGCAATGCTATTGTGGGAGCAAGGATATGGTGGAAATGGCTAACAATGCCACACACACCTTTGGCAACATTATGGATTGCCAAATATGCAAATAACAAGCCACCATATGAATTAAAGACACTTCTTCCCACTGAAAAAGGATCTTTAATATGGAATGCAACAAAACAACATAGCAACATGATACAAAAGCACAATTTATGCGAAATCAGAGATGGCAGTAATGCAAGGTTCTGAGTGTACTCCTAGCATCAAAGACGACGACTCAACAATTTATTTAACCCTCCACTTACAGAGAATTGGGAAATCCAACAGGAGGAAACAGTCAATCAGCATTGGACTCTAGGCCTCAATCAGGGATATAGGCAATGGCTGAATGCGGCACAAATAACTTGACAAGGAACAGAGCAAATCCATAACAAACTTGACACAAAACTCATGAACAGGAAAATCTGGTTCTGAGACAATAAGGATATCCTATGATGGGGATACACACTACGAGGGACCTTCACTACTAAGGAGGCGTACAATCTCTTGATTGGTTATTAGGATGGAAAGGACCCAATGTGGGACAAAATTTGGTCTCTGGTTATTTGGCCCAAAATCTCAACGTTTCTCTGGCCACTATGTCAAAAAATGATTCTCAGTTAGGACAAGCTAAGGAAGAAAATCTTCCATGGGCCCTATCGATGCCCCAATTGTAACCATCGGGAAGAGACAATCCAGCACCTCATGGACACATGCCATCTTGCCAATAAACTATAGGAGAAAATTGAATTCAGATGTCAAAAGAGGGGCAGAGTAATAGAGGATATCATAAACACCATTAGAAATTTAACTATAGATCCTTATAAGAGCAGGCTACTAAACTCTCTATGGAAAATTATTCCAGACCTACTTTTTGGCACTTTATGGAAAGAAAGAAACAAACACATTTTTTTAAGAACCACTGTACTCCTCTAGATATCACATGGCATAATTTTTGCAACAATCTACAAGAGAACTTTTCCTTTCAAAATTGGTATGAAGAGTACCTACCTACCCTTCCTCAGGAGAACATATAGGAGAATTGGCATGTTTGCATTTCCCAGACCCACGAGCACTCTAACAACATCTCTCAAAATTCCAATGCTTCGAGACAATGGAAACTTCTGTCCCAAGGAATGATACAATTAAATTTTGATGGAGCCTCTAAAGGCAACCCAGGTAATGCAGGCTATGGAGGAATCTTCAGGAATCATGAAGGCATACCTCTCCTAATTTTCTATGGATCAATAGGATGGGATACAAACAACTAAACAGAATTAGAAGGACTATGGCAGGGTATGTGCTTAGCTCAGATGCATGGTTTTTTTCTGATAATAATTGAAGGAGACTCACAAATCCTTATCACCATGGTCAATCACATCTTGCAAGGTACACATGCCTACAAGGTTGCCAGCAGCTGGAGATTAGTGGCTCGTTTAGAGCTCATTGAAAAATGGCTCTTAACCAATAGAGAAATCACTTTCCAACATATCAAAAGGGAAGGCAATAAAGTGGAAAATCTCATAGAAAATCTACTGGTGGATAGTGATAAAGTTCTAAACGTTGGCTCACTTGAAATTTTAAATGACAGCTCTCATTTACAAGATTGCATCAATCTGGTGCAGAGATGTGCAAAACTCCCAGATAAGGGTGATATTTAGCGTTGGTACAGTGAAATATATCCGAGCCAGCAAGTGGCGTCACCACATGGACACCCACACTGCAACCGAGACGCCTACCACCACAACTAATGGCGCTTTAGTGCTTGCTGCAAGTGAAAAAAAATTATTGCAGGGTGAAGGCCGAGGTTGCCTTACTCTGAACCATAAGATGGAGAATTCGAATGACCTTCTGTTATAGACATATTTGGGCACTGCAACCCCAATCATATATTTCCATAAACCAAGGGCTTCTGAGTCCTTAAAAGTGTTGTTTCACACCCTAAAGGAACAAGCTTTAGCTGATTACATCATCTCCCAGAAGTTCTCCATGGAAAACTTCTCAGAACTGGTCAAAACTGAACCATACAGACTGCTCAGTGCTAAGGGTGCGATGCATCTCACCTATCACATGCACAAAGTGCAATGCATACTAAAAACCCCTTTTGTAGGGTGCGATGGGCGAGAGTAGACAAATGGTAGAGAAAATTTACAAGGTGGATGATCATGGAATCTTCCAAAAACTTCTCCCGTGACACTTGCCTCTCTGAATTCCCCAAAGGATGAGTAAGAGATCATGAATCTCCAAGTGGAACCAACAACTATCAGAGAGAGGACACTAATCAAAATCCCAGAAGCTGACTCACTACCTACAAACATCTATATACGGATCCCTCATCGTAGAGATCCAAAGGCTAGAATCTTGTATCTTGTAAGGAAGTGTTGTTGGTTTCTTGGTGGAACATCATAGTCTTGGGTGATCTAAGCTTTTCATGAGGTGAAGAAGGGCTTTCATGCTGGTTTGATGATGTTGGGTTAGATCAATGGGTTGTAATCCTTTCTTCTACTCTTTCTATCAATAAATCTATTCAAGTTTTCCTCCACATTATTGTATGTTTGATGATATATGCATTTGTGTGGTCAATATATATCTGGTCCTATATTCTTTATGATGGTAGATCTCTGTACTTTGAAGGTAATATGCTACTTTGACTTTACAGGTGCTCTTTGAAGCAGCATAAGCAAGGAAGGAGTGGTAAAGATCTATCAGAGGGGAGAGGGAAAAAGCAAGGAACCAAGCACAAGATTGAGGTTGGTATTCTCTGCTTCTCTCCTATCTACTTCTCATAAAGGAAAATGAAAGTAACTTTAGCTTGTTTGTTTCTAAGATAGCAACCCGTCTTAGTGGGACTAGTAGATCTGAATGGACACTAGATTTCCCAATAACAAAATGTCGACTTCGTTGGGGAACAAATAGCTTGTTTTCTTGTCTATATTTGTTTGCTTTATAAACTACGGACGGATTCTGAAGTTAAGCCAGCTAGCCTTCGAACTGAATTTTCTATGTGAGTGAAAAGAAGATCAATGCTGCTTCAGTCCATCTCCGAGTTTTGTTTATAAACTGAGCAATTGATTTTGCAAACATCCTAATTTCCCTAGTGATGGCTCAAGTAACCTCATTAGATTAACCCCTATGATTTGCATTTACTGACTATCATTAGCTCGGCCTAAATCCCTTAACTAAGCTATAAACTATGACTAAAAACCAAGTTTAAGTCTCGTCCCTAGACCATTGCACCTTCTACTCTTAGCACTCTCGATGCATCGCACCTGTTGTGTGCAGTAGGTGAGATGCATCCCTGTTTCGCTGGGTTACAGGTGCGATGATCAGATTAGACTATTTCTGCCTCTAGATTTTGGTTTTTTGTTCACTATCTTCAGCTTTATTTAGGAGTTTTGCTATCTATGATCACTATACCACTGTGGAAAATCCCCTCCCTTACATTATTTAGCCTCCATTGTACAAGGAATTGTGAATTTTTTTATGTATTTTTCACCATTTACAGTTCTCCTTTACAAAGAAGTAGCTTAATCGAACTGACGTCTTTTGATTTGGAAGTGTCGCAAGTGTCGTTTTCAGTCAAAGAAAAGAATTATACTCTTATTGATGGTCGATTACACTGTTACTCTTGTATTTGATTTGAATTAATAGTTTTTCAAGTGTCGAAAGAAGTTTTCAATTCAAAATCGCAAAGTGTCATCATTGTCTTCCTTTCGTCTTTTGAAGAGAAAATTGTTAGTACTGTTGCTTTGAAAAGATAATTCAAATTTGTACCTAGAATTCTTTTTGTCATTCACACATTAAGAAAGTGGAAAATAAATACATGCATGTGCATTTGCATTTAGACTGCTTGTTGATTTTGATTTAGGACAATGCATCTAGTGTGTGCTCTCTGCTCTATGTTGAAAGAATATCACTTCTCTTTCCTTAGTAGCTAGGATTTTCATTGCAAAAATAAGAGTAAACAACTGTTTATCATCTTAGATTGCATTTTAGGAATTGTATATCTACATCATGTGGTGAGCCTTAAAGACAAACTTCTTAATAAAGATCAACTGTAAAATAAATTCAATGAACATAAAAATTCTTTGGAACCTAACGAACAACATTTAGAAGTCTAGGCTAGAGACATATTCCGGTGTCGTAAAGCCTGGTAACTATCACTTTCATCATAGGTTGGGTGATTCCTCCTCTTTGAGACGACAAGTGCCAATACGATCTTGTGCTCCCACATACTGTCGAGTATATATTGGGAGACCACAATAGGCTATATCCTTTATCCTTAGGAAGCCATGTCTACTTCCCTATCGATCACAATGCACTAAACATAGCATTCGGGAAGATTGACTATCGTACCGTAAAAAGTATTCTGCAGTTTTGCAATTGGTTTGGTAATCCCTCTATCTAGATTTCTAGAGTAGTCTCTTTCATTCGTTTTGAGACTCCTTAAAGGAAAAGGTCCATCTAAGCACTTGTCACTTCAGGCTCATTAAAAATTGAAGGCGACTAGAGTCATCTTTAGCTTTTTCTCAACTCTTAAAAATTGAAAAAGTAAGTTGTGTCAAAGCATCTAAAATTCATTTAATTCGGAATCACTTTTTCCCCTTTATTTTGAGTTGATCGAGTAATCCGAAATCGTGGAAGAAAGTCAATCGAAACCCCGTCATTTGCAGAGACTAACAAGTCAACAATCTTTGACTCTAGAAATGAAACTATTCCAGACCAAGCAAACTAATTTAATTGGATCAAAGTCTCCTGGTTTTCTTGGAACTTGTGTTCCAACATCTTCAGAGACTCCGGTTACTCCAAAAATTTCTGGTATCCCTGCCTTTACAAAGGAAGCGCCTTAGCCACAAGAGAACATTAGAACTGATCCTAGTGTAATGGTAAACACTTCTATTCCTGAACTGGCTCCATCTACAGCTGTTCAGAAGGTGTTATCCCTCCAACATCTGTTGCTGCAAAGTCTATACCTTCTTCGGCAACAAAAATATTTTACGAACCTGATGATCTACCTATTCCACCTGGATTGATTGCTATAGAAGAGATTGTGGAGGATCTCCCATCTAGTACTCCATCGCATTTTGGAGCTGGGATCATCCTATATCCTTCTTCATCAGAAGTTAGTCTCCCTTCATTGTAGGTTCCTGTAGAATCGCTAGGAAATATTTTGGATAGACTAGATATGTCTGAACAACTGTCGACATCCAAGACTGTGTCATCTGATGCAACAGCGGCAAAAACTCCTGCTGCTTCTCCCATGATGTTTGCTGGCATACCATCTGTCCCAACTAGCTCTCAATTGCTAGATGGAGTCCATCCAGGGACTGTTTCGGCAGTATGGTCTGTTCTTGTTTGCTCGTCCGGAATAATATCTAGAATCTCTTATGTTGAGTCTCAATGAATTGATCCTTCGCAATAGTATCAATTTGGGCAATCCGTTCCTCAAAGGAAAATCTTTTCTTTGAGCACTAAATAGCCGCTGTATGGGGGGCAATATGCCCTTTCATTGTTACCTCCAGGAGAACAACCATATGAGAGTTCACAACAGAATTTGGGTTATGCTGGAATTACATCCTACGGTTGGGTGCCAATACTGCCTCAATAACCAAGAGTTGTATACTCAATGCAACAAAGTCTACCTGTGTCGAATATCCCCACTACACCGGCTATTGTGACGGTGTCGCAAGTACAGGTGCTACCTATTGTATGTCAACCTCAAGTTTCTCAGGTCATAATACAACAGCCTCTTGTCCCCATGACAGAGCCACAATCACCGATTAGTGGCTCCCTAACTAGAGTGACCCAGGTTCAAATGAGTACTATTACCCCTCATCTTGGTCACATAGCTAGTATTGGACAACATCAAATGGCTTCACAACCATGGCTGGTACAATATCAACAACCATAATTCCAACAAGCTTACCGAGGACCTGAGCAACAAAGCTTTGTGGGTAATGGGCAGCCGTTTATTCAAAATGGTCAACAACAATCATATCATAATGGTTATGCCCATCAACCTTACCAAAGTTATCAGCATCAAACACATTATGCTGGTATGAAAAGACCCACTGCTCAGGCAATCCCATCTTATCCTGGGTATGCTTTGCTGAACCTGAATCAACAGTTGCCCTTTGTGGCGACTTTAGAGTTACTAGTTCTAAATCGGCTAACAAACGATCCAATTGCTTATGCCCCTTGGTGGCCGAAGATTCCTCATAAACTTCTGTCAAATATTCCTAAATTTAATGGAAATCCGGGTGAAGACCTGTCGAATCATGTGATGACCTTTCATCTGTGGTGTTCATCTAACACTCTCAATGATGGTTCGATTAGGCTTCGCCATTATCAGTGAACGTTAACTAGTCAGGTAGCAAAATGGTACATCGAATTGCCTAGAGCTTCATTTGGTAACTTCAGTGCCCTTGCCACAACCTTTTTAACCCATTTTCAGTTACCAATAAGGTATGAAACAGGAACAGATCTTCTTACCAATTTCAAGCAAACGATGACCACTCACATATCTGATCATATTCATCAGTGGCGATGTCGTCGTAGAATGGTAAAAACATATGTTCCTAATCAGTTACTAGCTGAACGGTTTATTAAGTCATTGTTGCCTTCTATTACAGAAGATGTGGCAAAGGGAGGGGTCATCACTAAAGAGCAAGTCATTGCTCATGCGCAATATCTAGACTTGATCTATACTCAGTATGGCATGCTCTATGACAAAATCCCTGATGCTCCTAGACCGGAGTTTTCTGTTCCTCCTCCTCCTAAATCAAGCAAAGACTCTCATGCCATCGATTAAGTGATAGGCATGAATAGATCGAAAATCGTAAAGGCTACGTCAAAGAAAGCTAATACGGTTTCTAGTTAAAATTGAAATGAAGAACTTCTCACCTCGGAGGTAAATATTGTGTCTACTGACAAAGGCAAAGAACCAAAGACACCAGTAGGCAAGAAGAAAAACAAAGGGAAAAAGAAGAAATAGGAGGAGTTGTCTCTTGAAAAATCTTCTGTAAACCCTTCTGGAGAAAGGAAACCAAGTCATCCATGCTTTAGATGCGATGAGGATCATTGGACGAAACACTATCCACATAAAGCTGAGCTTAGGAAACTCTTAAAGAATTCAAAAACCTCAGTATTATTGACTAATTTGTTTCCAAACCCAAGAACCAATCTGGTTGCCAGTGACAATGCTTCCCCATCCCAAGTGCTTATGTTGTCCATTTTGAAATAGCAAAATGATGCTTTGATATCGACAAGGAAGAAATATTACAGGAATCCACAGTTGTCGAACAACAAGGCTACTAATCAACCTACTAGTTCGACAACAACTTCGACTGAAGTTTTGCCACCCATCATTCCTAAGCTAACGATAAAGCTACCAAAGGGAGTAGTACACAAATTGACATTTAATCCTTGTACCAGAGCAGCATAGAATTATAATATAGTAGAGGACCTAGCCCAATCGTTGTCTGCTATGTCGACACTTGAAATACTCCAAAATTGCCCCTCCTAGAAGAAAGCTCTATTATCAACAATAGGTGGGATTGACCCAATGAATTCCAACCTTGTGGCCTTTAATCATAAAGAATATGATCTGCAGTTACCAGCTCAATTCTCTTTCCTTATTCAAGTGAAATCCCTCATAAAAACTATTCATCGAACAATTATTGATAAGGGGGCATCTACATGTATTATATCAATGAGTTGCTGGAAAAATTTTGGCTCACCACCCTTGTCACGATTGTCAACGACATTAAAATCATTTGATGGATTAAAATACACTCCTTACGTAATTTTAAGTAACTTGCAAGTCGAACTGGGGGGGAAAAACAGTAGAAATTGATGTTGAAGTTATCGATGGAAACCTTAATTACAACATCCTACTGGGAAGGCCTTGGATTTATGCTATGGCCACTATTGTGTCGACATACTTCAAAAAGATTGTGTTTTCTTTCGAAGGAGGAATTACAATCATCGAGCAACAAATATTTCTCCCCAACAGTTCACAAGTTATAGGAAGCATTCCGATGATCCACAAAAGCTCTCAGTCCCTTCAAAATATCGGAGTAGGCCTACTAAAAGACCCTACATTGATGAGTACTTTTTCCCTATCGCCTCCAAACAATTTGGCAGAAGTGGCCATGGTGGGAACTTGCAATATGGTGTCTTCCATTCAGAATATGTCCGAACACGATGTTAGTATGGATCATCACTAGGTTTTTCCTCCAAGCCCAATAGAAATATTGTAGAAATCAATGTTTTCGGCATGGGAGGCAAACCCAAATCAAAACTTATCAAGAGTTTGGATAGATAGGTCTAAGGAATATGGTACCTCTTCAGATCCTTGGTCACATGTACATTCTACAGATGAAGGAATCGTTCAGCCAATGATGATTGATGGGGCACCATGGGAATATTACCACCATCGTTCCCATCTTCCAGAATACAAAGAATATTGTTCCAGCGACCTTAATCATCCTTCGGTTTTTTATTTCCTATCAAATACTCTAAATATGGTGGACTCCAAGTGAAACTTGTCGACTATTGAAGAAACTATCACCATCAATATCTCGACCAAACCAGATGTTATAGAGAATATTCATGTTGGAAAATCTTGTTATTCTTCAGAACTGGAAGTATATTATGCTCTCTTTCGCGAGTTCAGAGATGTCTTTGCATGGTCATATGAAGAAATGGCAGGCATTGACTCAAGCATAGTTGAACACGAAATCAAGATGCATCCAGATGTCAAACCAGTACGACAACAACTTCGATAGGTGCACCCCAAGAAAGCCACTACCATCAAGGCAGAAGTTGAAAACCTTATCCATGTTGGTTTCATTTACCTCATTCCTCTAACCGATTGAGTATTGAATATTGTTCCTGAAATGAGAAAACAAGGAACGATTAGAGTGTGTGTCGATTATAGGGATGTAAATCAAGCTTATCCACAGGATAACTACCCTACACCCTTGATTGACCAGATAATTGATGAATGCACCAGATGTGAAAAATTTTCATTTATGGATGGATTTTTCGGGTATAATCAAATAAATATCCACCCACAAGACCAATCTAAGACTGCATTTATTTGTCTGTGGGGAAAATTCGCATACCGCAAGCTACATTTTGGTTCAATGAATGCAGGGGAAACCTTTCATAAGGAAATGAATTATGCCTTCCATGACATCAGAAACATCATTCAACCGTATCTTGACGATCCTCTAGCTCATTCACGAAAGCGGACCGATCATTTGCAGCATTCGAGAGCGATATTTCTACGTTGCCAACACTACAATATACGACTCAGTCGACACAAATGTGTGTTTCCTATCAGTTCTGGTCACTTTCTTCGCTTTTTAGTTTCAAAGGATGGGATTCACCTGGACCCTTGTAAGGTTCAGGTGATCATCGATCTGCCTCCACCTTCAAATTTGCTTCAGATTCAGAAACTCCAAGGGAAAGAAAACTTTCTAAGGAGGTTCATTCCAAATTACGCCAAACTTGCTAAAAGGTTATACGTGTATGTTGAAAAAAGGAGTACCCTTCATCTGGGATCAGGTCACGCAAGCTTCCTTTGATGCTCTAAAGGAATCCCTAATAAAAGCGTCATTAATGTATGCTCCTGATTATCAAAAAGTCTTTAACATGTATCTAGCTGCAACAGATATGACCATAACAATGGTTTTAGTTCAAGAAGACAATGGAATAAACATGATGTGTATTATTTAATTCGAAACTTAAATGATATCGAAAGCAAGTACTCTTATGTTGAAAAGCTAGCTCTTGCAGCTGTTCAAGTGATACAGAGATTTCGACACTATGTCCTCTTTAAAAAAACTACCATTTTGTCAGATTGCAACCCCATGACCTATATCTTGTCACGACAGTTGCTTGGGGGCAAATATTCAAAATGGATAGCGATTTTGCAAGAGTTTGATTTGGAATTCGTAAAATCCAAATCAAAGAAAGCCATGGTTTTCGTAGAGTTAGTATGTGACTTCCCATCATCGTCCAATGATTCAACATCCAAAGCAACAATCATGGATGAATCTTTGTTTCTGATATCTTCAAGCGATCCGTGGTATGGAGATATAATCATCTATCTCCAGACCCAAACATATAGGTCTAATACCTCCCTCTCAGAGCAACAACGTACTCGCTACCAAGCAAAAGACTACATGATTGTCGGTGATACATTTTACCGTCATGGTATCGATATAGTTCTACGGAGTTGCCTCACCCATGAGGAGGCCGAAAAAGTCCTAAATGATTATCATTCAAGCACATGTGGGGGGCATCAATCTGGTTACGCTACGGCACAAAAGATTTTACGAGCAGGATACTTATGGCCAACAATGTTTAAGGATTGCATAACCGCAGTCATAAGTTGCCATGCTTGTCAAATCTTCGATCGCAAAACCATAATACCACCCGCACCTCTATAGCCAGTAGTTATTGTTGGGCCATTCGCCAAATGGGGCATAGATTTTGAAGACATGTAACCCCATCTCGGCCAGGGGGCATGGGTATATCATAGTCGTAGTTGACTATTTTACAAAATCGGTCGAGGTGATGCCTATATTAAACAACAACAGTGAAACGACTTCTCTTTTCTTTTTTAATCATGTAGTCTCCAGATTTAGTGTTTCACAAGCTATAGTCACAGATCATGGATCTCATTTTTGCAATCACATGATGGTTGAGTTGGCTGCCAAATTAGGACTGTCCCACGACAGCTCTACTCTGTATTATCCGCAAGCTTACGGGCTAGTTGAGGCAATCAACAAAGTCCTGAAGCACACGCTGCAAAGGGTGATTGGAGTCCATAAACGGAGTTGGCACCTAATCCTATACTCAGCCTTGTGGGCATACCAAACATCGATCGAAAATGCAACCGGGTTTACACCCTTTCAGCTGGTGTATGGCCTGGAAGCAATCTTACCAGTTCAGTGTGAAATCTCGTCCCTCAAGCTCTCATTCGACCTTCTCCCTGGAACTTCAGAAAAGGAGGCTCGTTTCTTAGAATTAATCCAACGGGATGAAACCAATTATGATGCTGCCTTGGCTAAAGAAGCCGATACAAAATGAGTCAATGCACAGTTTGACAAGAATGTCAAACCTCGTGTCTTCTCAGAAGGTGACCTGGTCTTACTTTACAACCAGGAATCCAACAAGTTGGGAGTAGGTAAGTTCCAGTATTTATGGATGGGCCCCTATATTGTTAAGCATGTATTAGCAAAAGGAGCCTACAAGTTAGCGGGTTATGATGGGATTCCACTATCACAACCCCTGAACGGGTTGTACCTTAAGTGTTACTATGCTTGACTCAGTGTAGTAACCATTTCATATGCTTTTGTTACATTTTTGTTTTCACTAAGAGTAATCGTTTTGGTTAGGTAATCCAATTTTGCATTTGTTGCAGATGTGAAACCTACTAGAATCATTGGTTGGATATGCCAACAGAGCGAGCTGTAGTTCGGGGAACTTATCTTTTGTGGCCTGGGCCATATTTGATCCAAGCGGCGAGTTAGTGAGTTTCAAAGGGGTATGTATTGGTCGATCAATGAACAACATCGCCAAATAGAACACATTGATAGAGCTCCTCTCTGATGGCACCGTGCATTGCATACGATGACTTATCATTAGGCTAGAATCACAATTCATCATTCTACAACTCCCCATCATCTATTCCATGCAAAATCCAGCTATCTATCACATGTTCCTAAGGGTCGAGATTTTGGAAAGACAGTTCGATTCTATCCAATATCAACATATTTCCATAAACTTAAACACATTAACAAATTCATTAGCAAATTATGTGTTAGATAGAAATTTGCAACATTTATAAAAGAAAAACATTTCATCAGTATTTGCATTAGGATCATATAACTTAACCAAAATAAAGCTTCGAAAATCAAAAATATATATAACTGTTTATGGTTTACACATAGTGTTCTGTGTCCAAGACAAAATTGGTCAAATGACCGAAAAACTCAAAGTGCTAGGGCGCATCCTAGTCTAATGGTGCTGGTGATAACAAGTCACCGACTATGCAATCATGCATAAAAGCCTTGTCCATCGACTCGGAACGCTAGTAGTATGTCACTGTAATATCAGAGGCAACTCGTCGGTCCTCACGTCCGGGATACCAAGAGTGAGACCGTCGATCTGATCCTTGTTATAGACATATTTGGGCATTGAAACCCCAATCATATATGTCCATAAACCAAGGGCTTTTGTGTCCCTAAAATTGTTGTTTCATACCCTAAAGAAACAAGGTCAGCTGATTACATCATCTCCCAGAAGTTCTCCACAAAAAACTACTTAGAACTGGTCAAAACTAGACCATACAGACTGCTCAGTGCAAAGGGTGTGATGCATCTCACCTGCCACATGCAAAAAGTGCGATGGATACTAAAAATCCCTTCTGTAGGGTGCAATGGGCAAGAGTATACAAATGGTAGAGACAGTTTACAAGGTGGATGATCATGGAATCTTTAGAAACTTCTCCTGTGACACTTGCCTCTATAAATTCACCCAAGGATGAGTAAGAGATCATCAATCTCCAAGTGAAATCAAGAAATATCAAAGAGAAGAAACTAATCAAAGTCCCAGAAGCTCACTCACCCCCCTGCAATCTTCTATATATGGATCCCTCATCCTAGAGATCCAAAGGCTGAAATCTTGTATCTTTTGAGGAAGTGTTGTTTGTTTCCTGGTGGAATATCATAATGTTGGGTGATCTAAGCTTTTCATGAGGTGAAAAAGGGCTTTCGTGCGGGGAGGATGACGTTAGGTCAGATCAATCAGTTGTAATCCTCTCTTCTAATCTTTATATCAATAAAGCTATTCAAGTTTTCCTCCGCATTCTTGTATGTCTGGTAATATATGAATTTGTGTGGTCAATATATATTTTGTCCTATATTGTTTATGATTGTAGATCTCTACACTTTGAAGGTATTATGTTGCTTTGACTTTACAGGTACTCTTTGAATTGGAGTGGACAAGGAGGTAGCGGCAAAGATCTGTCAGAGGGGAGAAGGAACAATCAGGGAACCAAGCAAAAGATTGAGGTCGGTATTCTTTGCTCCTCTCCTATCTACTTCTCATAAAAGAAAATGAAAGTAACTTTAATCTGCTTGTTTCTAAGATAGCTCCCAGTCTTACTGGGACTAGCAACTCTGCATAGACACTAAATTTCCCAATAACAAAATTGCGACTCCACTGGGGAGTGAATAGCTTGTTTGCTTGTCTATATTTTTTTGCTTTATAAACTTACAAACGAAGCCTGAAGTCAAGCCAGCTAGCCTTCGAATTGCATTTTCTATGCAAGTGAAAGGTAGATTAATGCTTCTTCAGTCTATCTCTGGGTTTTATTTATAAACTGAACAATTGATTTACAAACGTCTTAATTTCCCTGGTGGTGGCTCAAGTAGCCTCATTAGATCAGCCCCTGTGATTTGCATTTACTGACTATCATTGGTGCTGCTTAAATCCCTGAACTAAGCTGCAAACTGTGACCAAAATCCAAGTTGAAGTCTCATCCCTGGACCATCGCACCTTCTCCTCTTGGGAATTTGGATGCATCGCACCTCCCATGTGCAGTAGGTGGGATGCATCGCTCTTTCCCTGTGTTACAAGTGTGATGATCAGATAAGACTTCTTCTGCTTCAAAATTTTGGTTTTTTGTTCACTCTTTTCAGCTTTATTCAGGAGTTTTGTTGTCTGTGATCAATATACCACTATGGAAACCCCCTTCCTTTGCATGATTTAGCCTCCATATTACAAAGAACTGTAAATGTTTTTATGTATTGTTCTCCATTTATCGTTCTCTTTTACAAAGAAGTATCGTAATCAAGCTTTCGTCTTTTGATTTGGAAGTGTCACAAGTGTCGCTTTCAGTCACAGATAAGAATCTTGTTGTTCTTGATGATCGATTACACTGTTACTCTTATATTTGATTTGAATCAATAGTTTTTCAAGTGTGGAAAGCAGTTTTCAATTCAAAATTGGAAAGTGTCATCATTATCTTCCTTTCGTCTTTTGAAGAGAAAATCGTTAGTACTGTTGCTTGAAACGATTCAAATTTGTATTTAGCATTCTTTTTGTCATTCACACATTAAGAAAGTGAAAACAAATACATGCATGTGCATTTTCATTTAGACTGCTTGTTGATTTTGATTTCGGACCATGCATCTATTGTGTGCTCTCTGCTCTATGTTGAAAGAATCTCATTTCTCTTTCCTTAGTAGCTAGGATTTTCATTGCAAAAAGAAGATTAAACGATTGTTTATCATCTTAGATTCCATTTTAGGAATTGTATATCTACATCACGTGGTGAACTTGAAAGGCAAACTTCTTAAGAAAGATCAATTATAAAATAAATTCAATGAACATAAAAATGCTTTGGAACCTAACGCACAACATTTAGAAGTCTAGGCTAGAGATGTATTTTGGCACCGTAAAGCCTAGTAACTATCGCTTTCATTGTAGGTTGGGTGATTCCTCCTCTTTGAGATGACAAGTGCCAGTACGGACTTGTGCTCCCACGAACTGTCAAGTATATATTGGGAGACCACAATAGGCTATATCCTTTATCCTTAGGAAGTTGTGTATGCTGCCCTATTGATCGCAATGCACTGAACACAACATTCAGAAAGATTGACTGTTGTACCATAAAAATTATTCTGCAATTTTGCGATTGGTTTGGTAATCCCTCTATCTAGATCTCTAGAGTAGTCTCTTTCATTCCTTTTCAAACTCATTAAAGGAAAAGGCCCATCTAAACACTTGTTACTTCAGGCTCATTAAAAATCAGAGGCGACTAGAGTCATCTTTAGTTTTTTCTCAACTCTTAAAAATTGAAAAAGAAAGTTGAGTCAAAGCATCTAAAATTTATTTTAATCGAAATAATGTCATTATTGCCTCGTTGGTCTTAGGTTGAGAAAAATGGAGTCCACCAACCAAGGATTTACACTTGGAGGATATCCTAGTCCTTTCTCCTCTTGGGGAGATGTTGGTGCACCTCATATGGCCACATTGTCCCTCCCAGGACTCACAATTGGCTTTCCCATATGGTTCTTCTCGACCTCTATCGTTCCAACCACCACGATTCCTGAGCAATCAAGTCAACAACTAGATGATACTAGAGTTACGCCCCAACCTTCTGCTTCACTTATTTCCCCCTCCCCTCCTTCATCTTCGGTTGGTGAAGTTGGTAAAGCTAAGAACCATGTAACTGAGAACAAGAAGAAAGGGAAGGAGAAAAAGAAGAAGGATCCAAAGGCAAAAAGGGGCAACCGTGCACCATCTAGTGAAAATCCACACACTGCACCATCCAAACCCAAATCTCCATGTGTCATTTGCAAAGGGGACCACTATCATCGAGATTGCCCTTGCATCTCTCAGATATTAAGGGACTGGTCTCCTCATTTTCAGAATCCAGTTTCATCAACCTCTGACGATCATGTTGAGAGTACACCATCAACTAGTGAAAACAAAGTATCTAGACAGAAAGGAAGGTCTAAATTTCCTTGCAAACTGTGTGAAGGCAATCATGCCGTCCACCATTGTCCCTTCCTAGATGAAGCTAAAAAATTCTTGGATAGTTGTCCTGCTTCACCGCTACGGCTTCCTCCTGGGTACAAGAAACTCTTGCCGAGTCCATCGCTAGTTGAAAATCTGACTGACACAACTTTTTGGTCGGTCCAAGCATCTGTTATTCAGGATAAACCCTCTGGATCCACACTAGATGAAAGTCAAAAGGTTGAGGCAGCAGTTGACCTGGTCTTGTCTTCGAAAGGTCCATCTTCAAATGTGTTATAAATATTTTTGGGAACTGCAACCCCAATCATAAATGTCCATAAACTGAGGGCTCCTATGTCCCTAAAAGTGTTGCTTCACTACCTAAAGGAACAAGGTCAGCTGATTACATCATCTCCCAAAAGTTATCCACAAAAAACTGCTTAGAACTGGTCAAAACTAAACCATACAGAATTCTAAGTGCAGAGGGTACGATGCATACTACCTTCCCAGTGTAAAAGGTGTGATGCATACTGGATGGCCCCTTTGTAGGTTGTGATGGGCAGGAATGGACAGATGGTAGAGATAGTTTGCGAGGTGGAGGATCGTAGAATCTTCCAGAAACTTCCCCTCTGACACTTGCCTCTCTGATTTCACCCAGGGATGAGTAAGAGATCATCAATCTCCAAGTGGAATCAATAACTATCAGAGAGAGGACACTAATCAAAATCTGAGAAGCTGACTCACCCCCCTACAATCATCTATATATGGATCCCTCATCACAGAGATCCAAAGGCTAGAATCTTGTATCTTGTAGAGAAGTGTTGTTGGTTTTCTGGTGTAACATCATAGTGTTGGGTGATATAAGCTTTACTTGAGGTAAAGAAGGGCTTTCTTGCTGGAGGATGATGCTGGGTCAGAACAATTGGTTGTAATCCTCTTGCTATTCTTGATATTAATAAGCTATGCAAGGTTTCCTCCACATTCTTGTATGTTTGATTATATATGCATTTGTGTGGTCAATACATATCTGGTCCTGTATTGTTTATGACTATAGATCTTTGTTCTTTGATACTATTATGTTGCTTTGATTCCACAAGTGCTCTCTGAAGCTGTGTAGACAAAGAAGGAGTGGCAAAGATCTATCTAGAAGGAGAGGAACCAAGTGCAAGGCAAAGGTTGGTGTCCTTTGTTCCCCTCTTGTCTATTTTTCATAAAGGAAAGTGAAAGTAGTTTTAACTTATTTGTTTCTAAGATAGCTACCAGTCTTAGTGGGAATAGCAGCTCTAAGTAGACACTATTCCCGGTAACAAAATGGCGACTCCAATGGGAAGTGAATAGATTATTTTATGGTCTATTTTTGTTTGTTTTATAAACTTATAGATAGAGCCTGAAGTCAAGCCAGCTAGACTTCGAAGTACGTTTGCTATGCAAGTGCAAAGTAGATCAATGCTTCTTCAGTCTATCTCCAGGTTTTGTTTATAAATTGAAAAATAGATTTGCAAATACTCTAATTACCCTAGTGGTGGCCCTAGTAGCCGCCTTAGATCAACACCTGTGATTTATATTTACTGAACATCACTTACTCGGCCTAAATCCCTGAACTGAACTGTAAATTGTGGTCAAAGACTAGATAAAAGTCTTGTATTGGTAACATCACACCCTCTCTTCAAGGTAGTCTGTATGCATCACACTTCCCGTGCATAGTAGGTGAGATGCATACTGTATTCCCTGTGAGATAGGTGCGATGGTCAGAGAAGGTTGATTTTACCTTCAGACTTTGGTTTTTCTTCACTCTTTTCAGATCTATTCAGGAGTTTTGCTAGTTGTGGTCAGTATATCTCTGTGGAAACCCTCTTCTCTTCCATCATTCTACCTCCATTATGCAAAGAACTGTAAAATTTTTTATGTATTGTGCGCCATTTTTAGTTCTCTTTAACAAAGAACTAATCAGATTGTCGTTTCTTGATCTGAAAGTGTCGTATGTTTTGTTTTTGGTCATAGAAGAGAATCCTATTGTTCTTGATAGTCGATTCTACTATTACTCTTGTACGTGATTTGAATTAGTAGTTTTTTCAAGTGTCGAAAATAGTTTTCATTTCGAAATTGCGAAGTGTTGTCCTTATCTTCACTTCACTTTGAAAAGAAATTTGTTAGTATTATCGCTTTGGAAAAAAATTTAGATTTGCACTTAGCATTTTTCTTGTCATTCATACATTAAGAAGGCTGAAAGACAAATACATGCATGTGCATTTTCATTTAGACTGCTTGGTTTGATTTGCGACAGTGCATTTAGTGTGTGCTCTGTGCTCTTTGTTGAAAGACCCTCAGTTCTCTTTCCTTAGTAGCTAGGATTTTCATTGCCAAAAGAAGATTAAATAGTTGTTTATCATCTTAGACTGCATTTTAGGAATTGTATATACATCACGCGGTGAAACTAAAAGGCAAATTTTTAAACACAATCAACTATAAAATAAATTTAATGAATCTAAAAACGCTTCGGAACCTAACGCAAAACATCTAGAAGTCTAGGCTAGAGACGTATTCCGACGTCGTGAAACCTGCTAACTGTTGTTTTCATTGTTGGTTGGGTGATTCCTCCACTTTGAGACGACAAGTTCCAGTACGGACTTGTGCTCCCACATACCGTCGAGTATATATTGGGGACTACAATAGGCTATATCCTTTATCCTTAGGAAGTTGTGTTTTCTGCCCTATCGATTGCAATGCACTAAACACAGCATTTGGGAAGATTGACTGTCGTACCATAAAAATTATTCTGCAGTTTTGTGATTGGTTTGGTAATCCCTCTGCCTAGATTTCCAGATAAGTCTCTTTCATTCCTTTTCAAACTCCTTAAAGGAAAAGGTCCATCTGAGCACTTGTCACTTCAGGCTCATTAAAAATCGAAGGTGACTAAAGTCATGTTTTGTTTTTCTCGACTCTTAAAAATTGAAAAAGAAAGTTGTGTCAAAGTGTATAAAATTTATTTTAATCATAATAACATCACAAGTTCCCTTGTTGGTCTTTAGGTTGAGGAAAATGGAGTCTACCAACCAATGATTCCCCCTTGGAGGAAATCCTAGTCCTTTCTCCTCTTAGGGAGATGATGGTGCAACCCATATGGCCACATTGTCACTTCCAGGGTTGACGATTGGCTTGCCCGTGTGGCTCTTCTCTACCCTTGTCGTTCAGAATACCGTAATTCCTGAACAGTCGAGTCAGCAACTAGATGACACTAGAGTTACCCCCTGACCTTCTACTTCATCCGTTTCTCCCTCTCCTCCTTCCTCTTCACTTGATGAAGCTAGCAAAGCTAAGGATCAAGTAATTGAGAAGAAGAAGAAGCAGAAAGAGAAAAAGGAAAAGAAGAACAAGGAGCCAAAAGTGAAAGGGGGCAACCATGTGTCATCTAGTGAAAATCCTGACACCGCACCGTCTAAACCTAAATCTCCATGTGTCATTTGCAAAGGAGATCACTATCATCAAGATTTTCCTAGCATCCCTCGGATCTTAAGGGACTGGTCTCCTCATTTGCACAATCCGGTGTCGTCAAAATTTGATGATCATGCTGAAAGTACAGTGTCAACCAATGAAGGTGAAGTATTTGGACAGAAAAGGAATCACAAATTTCCTTGTAAACTGTGTGAAGGCGATCACGCCATCCACTTTTGTCCCTTCTTAGATGAAGCTAAAAGAGTTTTGGATGACTGTCCTGCTTCACCGCTACGACTCCCTCCTGGATATAAGAAACTCTTGCCAAGTCCATCACTGGCTGCAAATCTGGCTAGCACGCCATTGTGGTCAGCCGAAATGTCTATCATTAAAAATGAACCCTCTGAATCTAGACCAGACAAAATTCAAAAGGTCGAGGCGGCAGTTGACCCGATCTTGCCTTCAGAAGGTTCATCTCCAAATGATACCGTCACTAAAGAGAATGAGAACGACATCATTCAAATTCATTTCATAAACACAGACTCTGACGAACTTGGAGGCAGTCTACCCGTTCCTTTACCGCAGGAAGGAAGCTCATCAGAGTCGTATTCGGCCGTCTATTCGGTCCCACTTCCAAGCAACCTAGTCATTTAATTCGATTGGAATCTACTAGACAGACCCCGTTTAGCAGCTAGTGTACCATTCCAAATCATTGTATAAGCTTACAGAATGGTCATGGCTGGTACCATCATAGATGAAGGGGCTTCTGTGAGTATCCTTTCCTCAACTGCTTGGAAAGCGCTTGGTTCATCATCGCTTCTACCTGAAATGAGAAATCTAATAGGCTTTGACAAAGGAACCAGTCGACCGTTAGGGATCCTTCCCAATGTGCCCATCACTTTGAGAAGGAAACCCGTTCACATGAACGTGATGGTGGTGCAAGGACCCTTAGATTATAATCTACTCCTTGTGCATGACTATATTTATTGCATGGGAGCCGTTGTCTCCTCACTCTTTAGAGTAATGTGTTTTCCGCATGAAGGCAGAGTGGTCAAGCTCGTAGACCAGTTGTCATTCCCCAGTTCACACATAGCAAATACTCAAATGCCATCCCTAAATGGTCTTTTCACGCAAGGAATGTCTCATCGATCTCCAGTCTGTCCACCTGATGAGCGCGAGTGGTTCAAGAGCATATTACTAAAACCCAGGGGGCATGCACCCCGGCCTGCTTCGGCAAGGAAACTCTAGGTATAATGTAGGTTTCCATGGAGGAAAATGACTAATCTGACACCCGTCCTTATAGGAAAAGGGATTTAGGCTAGAATAACATTCCCTCATCAAGGTTAGGAGGTTGGGATTTACAACCACCCTGGTCCAAATGGACTAAGCCAAGAGGTGTTTCTATCTACAGTGTGGATGGAAACTATCTGGAAAAGGAAAGAGCTTCTACATGGTAACCTGGAAATTATTCATTATACCTGGGGACATGAAAACCTTTTTGCATGCAAGTGAAGAGCGACCATTTATTTTTTAAATTTGTAGGTCCTCTAACCCTTCAAACTCGTAGGATTGGTCATTTCCTAGCTTGCATAAAGAAAGGATCCAGGGAAAAGCTTTAAAAGGTACAAGCTCCACAAAAAATGGCATCTGAGATAAGATATCCTTATTATATGACTGGTACGAGTATTTTTAACACGAAATTCAAGCTTGTTAAAAATTAAACATAAGCAACGAGTAGTTTTAACCCAGAATTCAAGGTCGTTAAAAATTAAACATAAGCAATGAGCAGTTTTAACGTGGAATTCAAGCTCGTTAAAAATTAAACATAAGAAATGAGCAAATGTTTCCCCCAGAGTTTAAGCTCATTAAAAAATGAACCAATCTCCGGTAAATAACCATTGTAAATGCATTATCATCAGCTTTTGAGCCTTGGTCATGTTCTCATCATCACCTCCACTCTGTTTTAGCTGATCATTTGCCTCCATTTGATTGTTTACTCCTTTTGAGGAACATCTGCAAAGAGTGATTTTGTTAGCCATCCTTGTGACACTACCATGAATGGAAAATTCCAAACCTTACCTGGAATCAGCTGCTACCCAAAATCATCACTGGTTCCTCAAAAATGAGTCTCCTTTAAGCTCTTTTCAACTGAATCACGAAATATGAAAATATTGTTGAGCGATTAGCCTCTCCAGCTCGTTAAAGCTATCGGAAGTTCTATCGCTCCTCTAGATTTTAATATTTTTGGACCTGAGGGATTATTACACAAAAATATCGAGCGCTTGTCTTGTTCGGCTCGTTAAAACTATCGAAAATTCATCCCTTTCGTATTATTTTACACTTTTTCAGACTTAAGGGATTATATGACGAAAAAGAATCATTGGATTTTCCTTTCCATCCCTTTCAGACTCTCTAAAATTGAAAAGGACTGAGTTATCTTTGTCGTTAAACTCGTTAAAACCGAATAGCGACAAACTTGTCCAAATAGATGAGAACGAGTTTCACTGTTGCTAGACTCGTTAAAACACAGCGACAAGTTCGCCCGAAGGGCGAATTATAGAACAAGCATATGTTATCCTCCTCAAGCTTGACAAAAATAAAGAGGTACTAGTTAGCATTGACTAGGGAAAATTGGGAAGAAAACTTGAAGAAACTTTATTGGTAGCAAGTCGCTCTTGAACATGACACTTTCACTCCTCATCCGAGTCGAGTTGGGTTGTTCCGTTCATTGGTCGTATCACCATTGGTCCGTCACACCATCCATCTTTGGGGTTAACACCACCAATCCATCATCAGTGTTGCCAGTATGTTCAAGAGAAGTCGCTCAGAGAAGTCACCTGTGTCTCATCCACTGTAATACGTTCACGCTCCATTCTTTTATGACCGCCACCCTAAACCCTGTATCATCAAATTTTTTTCACCTCCAATATTATTTGCTCGGTTCTGTCTCATAGATGTGGGATTCATTAAGGCTCTCCTACGACGAGTCACTTCTTGCTGACTTCAGCTCATTATCCAAGAAATCGACTTAGGAACAACCCCTTTCAGTACTTTGACGCTTGCATGCCTTAATGGAAAGTTTCTCACTTTCGATGATAGGTTTATATCAATGGCCTTCGACCAGAAGATTTTGCGTGGTGTTCAATGACAAGTCCCTTTTTCACACCACACGAATTTTACTATAGTACCTTGAGGATCATTGACATTATTGGTGATCCCTCTCATGCCTGTTAGTAGCCTACATCATTGGCCGGTAATCAGGCGATGTCTTTCCATGTTCGACTCCAGAACATTTTTCACATGGATCGACTTGTACTCTGAGTGAAGATTGAATGCATTTTGAAGACCCTGGATCTAGTTTCGTCCATTCGGGCTGCGATATATTAAGGAATATAAAGACATCAAATGTACATCATTGCCAAACAGATGATCATCCAAATCAAAGGATGATGACTCCATCCGAATCATCAGTCTGCCACATAGACAATTGTCTGTCCTATGTACATGAAAATGAATTTATAAAGTTGAGCATGGGAATGCCTGCCTCGGCTAGATCATGAAAAATATTATGAAGATAATGTATTGTATTGTATCTTATTACAGGTCAACTCCCCGCTAAAAAAAACTTCGGATCCTCATGGTAAAGCATTTCACCCGACATCAAGAGATCAATAACCTCATGCTTTAGGGGGCAACTATTATAGACATTTTTGGGCACTACAACCCCAATCATAAATGTCCATAAATTGAGGGCTCCCAAGTCCCTAAAAGTGTTGCTTCACTACCTAAAGGAACAAGGTCAGCAGATTACATCATCTCCCAGAAGTTCTCCACAGAAAACTACTTAGAACTGGTCAAAACTAGACCATACAGAATACCCAGTGCAGAGGGTGCGATGCATACTGGATGGCCCCTCTGTAGGGTGCGATGGACGAGAATGGACGAATGGAAGAGATAGTTTGTGAGGTGGAGGATCATAGAATCTTCCAAAAACTTCCCCTCTGACACTTGCCTCTAATAACAGAGATCCAAAGGCTGGAATCTTGTATCTTGTAGAGAAGTGTTGTTGGTTTTCTGGTGTAACATCATAGTGTTGGGTGATCTAAGCTTTACTTGAGGTGAAGAAGGGCTTTCTTGTTGGAGGATGATGCTGGGTCAGAACAATTAGTTGTAATTCTCTTGCTATTCTTAGTATTAATAAAGCTATCCAAGTTTTCCTCCACATTCTTGTATGTTTGATTATATATGCATTTGTGTGGTCAATACATATCTGGTCTTGTGTTATTTAGGACTATAGATCTCTGCTCTTCGATAGTATTATGCTACTTTGATTTCACAGGTGCTCTCTAAAGCTTTGTAGTCAAAGAAGGAGCGGCAAAGATCTATCTAGAAGGAGAGGAACCAGGCAAGGAACCAAGCGCAAGACAAAGGTTGGTGTCCTTTGTTCCCCTCTTGTCTATTTTTCTTAAAGGAAAGCGAAAGTAGTTTTACCTTTTTTGTTTCTAAGATAGCTACCAATCTTAGTGGGAATAGTAGCTCTAAGTGGACACTATTCCCGGTAACAAGATGATACATTCACTGAAGAGAATGAAAATGACACCATTGAAATTCTTTTCGTAAACACAAACTCCGATGAACATGGGGGCAATCTACCCATTTATTCCGTCCCAACCCATGGGGGAAATTCCAACCGTTTATTCGGTCCCAGCTTCGAGCAACCTAGTCATCTCCTTTGATTGGAATCTACTAGGCAGACCCCGTTTACCGTCTAATGTACCATTCTGAATCATTGTACAAGCTTACAGAATGGTCATGGTCAGTACCATCATAGATGAAGGGGCTTCTGTGAGTATCCTTTCCTCGACTGCCTGGAAAGCGCTTGGTTCGCCATCAGTTCTGCCTGAGATGCTAAATCTAATAGGCTTCGACAAAGGAACGAGTCGACCATTAGGGAACCTTCCAAGTTTGCCTATAACTTTGAGAGGGAAAACCATGTATCTGAATGTAATTGTAGTCCAAGGACCTTTAGATTATAATCTACTCCTTGGGCGTGACTATATTTATAGCATGGGAGCCATTGTCTCCTCACTCTTTCAAGTAATGTGTTTTCCGCATGAAGGCCGAGTGGTCTAGCTCGTAGACCAACTTTCATTCCCATGCTCACACATAGCTAATAGTCGAATGCCATCCCTAACTAGTCTTTTGATGCAAGGAATGTCTCATCAATCTCCAGTCCGTCCACCTGAAGAACGCAAGTAATTCGGTGGCCATGACTGAAACCTAGGGGGCATGCACCCTGGTCTGCTTTGACATGGAAATTTTGGGTATAGGGTAGGTTTCCACAAAGGATATATGACTAATCTGACACCCGTCCATTTAGGAAGATGGGTTTAGACCGGAATAAGATTCCCTCGTCAAGGTTTGGTGGTTGGAGCTAGAATCACCTTTGTCCAAATGGACTAATTTGGGAAGTGTTTCTGTCTGCTATGCAGATAGAAACTATCTTGCAAATGTGAGAACTTCTATATGGTAGCATGGAAACTCTATTTCACTATACCTAGGGGCATGCAAACCATTTTTCATGAAAGTGAAGAGCGACCATTTATTTTCTTAGTTTGTATATTCTCAACCCTTTAAACTTGTAGGATTGGTCGTTCCTAGCTTACATAAAGAAAGGATACAGAGCAAAGCTTTGAATGGTGCAAGATCCATAAAAATGGAATCTATCGATGAGACATCCTTATCATGTGACTGGCACGAGCAGTTTTTATGTGAAGTTTAAGCTCGTTAAAAATTAAACCCAAGCAATGAGCAAATGTTCCCCCAAAGTTTAAGCTCATTAAAAAATGAACCAAGCTCCAATAAATAACCATTGTGAATGCATTATCATCAGCTTTTTAAGCCCTGGTCGTGTTCTTACCCTCACCTCCAATCTGTTTTAGCTAATCATACGCCTCCATTTGATTGTTTACCCTTTTGAGGAACAACTGTGATTAATGATTCTATTAGCCATCCTTGTGACACTGCCGTGATTGGAAAATTCCAAACCTTAAATTAGCAGCTACTCAAAAATATCACTCGTTCCTCAAAAACGAGTCTCCTTTAAGCTCTTTTCATCTAGCTCATAAAATATGAAAAGATTGCTGAGCAATTGGCCTCTCCAGCTCATTAAAGCTATCAGAAGTGCTATCCCTCCTCTAGATTTTAATCTTTTTGGACCTGAGGGTTTATTACACAAAAATATCGAGCACTTGTCTTGTTCGGCTCATTAAAACTATCGAAAATTCATCCCTTTCATATTATTTTATACTTTTTCGGACTTAACGGATTATATGATGAAAAAGGATTACTGGAGTTTCCTTTTCATCCCTTTTCAGACTCTCTAAAATTGAAAAAGGACTGAGTTGTCTTTGTCATTAAACTCGTTAAAACCAATAGCGACAAACTTGTCCATAGAGACAAGAATGAGTTTCACTATCACTAGGCTTGTTGAAACATAGAGACGGGTTTTCCCGAAGGGAAAATTATAGAACAAGCATATGTTATCCTCCTCAAGCTTAATAAAAATAAAGAGGTATTGGTCAGCAATGACTGGGGAAAATTGGGAAGAAAACTTGAAGAAAATTTATTGATAGCAAGTCGCTCTTGAACATGACACTTTCACTCCATCAACATGATTGAGTCGGGTTGGGTTATTCCGTTCATCGGTCAGACTACCATTGGTCTGTTGTACCATCCATCTTTGGGGTTAATACTACCAATCCATTTCAGTGTCGCCGATATGTTCAAGAGAAGTCGATCAGAGAATTCACCAACCCAGCTTGTGTCTCATCCGTTGCAATACCTTCACCGTTCATTCTTTCATGACTGCCACCCTGAACCCTGTATCATCTGATCATTTTCACCTCCACAAAATCATTTGCTCTGTTCTATGTCGTAGATGTGGGATTCATTAAGGCCCTCCTATGATGGGTCACTTATTGTTGACGATAGCTCATTATCCAAGAAGTCGACCTAGGAACAACCCTTTCAGTACTTTGAAGCTTGCATGTCTCAATGGCAAGTTTCTCACTTCCAGTGATAGGTTTACATCAATGGCCTTCGACCGAAAGATTTTGCTTGGTGTTTAACGCCAAGTCCCATTTTTAGACCACGTGAATTGTACTATAGTACCTTGACGGTCATCATCATTATCGGTGATTCCTCTCACACCTGTTAATAGCTTACATCAGTGGCTGGTAATCAAGTGATGTCTTTTCATGTTCGATTCCAGAACATTTTTCACATGGATTGACTTGTACTTCGAGCGAAGATTGGATGAGTTTGAAGACCCCGGATCTAGTTTCATCCATCCGGGCTGCTATATATTTAGGAAAATAAAGACATCAAATGTACATCATTGCTGCATAGATGATCATCTGAATCAAAGGATGATGGCTCTATAAGAATCATCAATCTGCCACACAGATGGTTGTCTATCGTGTGTATATGAAAAGGAATTTATAAAGCTGAGCATGGGAATGCATGCCTTAGCTAGATCATGAAAATGTTATGAAGATAATGTATTGTATTGTATCTTATTATAGGTCACCTTCCAGTTCGAAAAACCTCGAATCCTCATGATAAAGCATTTCACCCGATATCAAAGATCTATGACCTCATGCTTTAGGGGGCAAATGTTATAGACATATTTGGGCACTGCAACCTCAATCATATATGTCCATAAATGAAGGGCTTTTGAGTCCCTAAAAGTTTTGTTTCATGTCCTAAAGGAACAAGGTCAGCTGATTAGATCATCTCCGAGAAGTTCTCCACAGAAAACTGCTCAAAACTGGTCAAAACTAGACCATGCAGACTACTCAGTGTACAGGGTGTGATGCATCTCACCTGCCACATGAAAAAAGTGCGATGCATACTGAAAAGCCCTTCTATAGGGTGCGACAGGCTAGAGTAGACAAATGGCAGAGACAATTTGCAAGGTGGATGATCATGGAATCTTCCAGAAACTTCTCTTGTGACACTTAGCTCTCTCAATTCACCCAACGATGAGTAAGATATCATCAATCGCCAAGTGGAATCAAGAACTATCAGAGAGAAGACACTAATAAAAATCCCAGGAGCTGACTCACTCCCCTGCAATCTTCTATATATGGATCCCTCATCCCAGAGATCCAAAGGCTGAAATCTTGTAACTTGTAAGGAAGTGTTGTTGGTTTCCTGGTGGAATATCATAGTTTTGGGTGATCTAAGCTTTTCATGTGGTGAAGAAGGGTTTCATTCTGGGATGATGACGCTGGGTCAGTTCAATGGGTTGTAATCCTCTCTTCTAAACTTTATATCAATAAAGCTATTCAAGTTTTCCTCCACATTCTTGTATGTCTGGTAATATATGCATTTGTGTGGTCAAAATATATTTGGTCCTATATTGTTTATGATTGTAGATATCTGCACTTTGAAGGTATTACGCTACTTTTACTTTACAGGTACTCTTTGAGGTGGAGTGGTCAAGGAAAGAGCGGCAAATATCTATCAAAGTGGAGAAGGAACAAGTAGGGAACCAAGCGAAAGATTGAGGTTGGTATTCTTTGCTCCTCTCCTATCTACTTCTTGTAAAGTAAAACGAAAGCAACTTTATTCTATTTGTTTCTAAGATAGCTACCTATCTTAGTGGGACTAGCAGCTCTGCATAGACACTAGATTTGCCAATAAAAATCCTACAATAATGCAATAGTCTCGGCCACATCCAGGTCACGAAGTACAACCCTCCCTACAGCTTCTCCTGCTGGAATGGTAGTTGGTGCTCTCAGGAACACTGTTGGTTGCACTAGTCTGATATCTGCATGAACACATCAGTTTTTATTATTCTTGATAAAAGAAAGCACAAAAACATTATAAAAGCTATAAACAAAGATATTGTAAGAGATTTTACATATAACACTCCACTACTCGCCAGTCGACAGTGCCAAATCTGGGTCACCCCGGAAATCCATGCCAGCATATGGACACTCGACCTAAACCATCTCCTGACGGTTGAACCACTCGAACAAAGCATCAGAGAAAGAAACATGCGGCTAAGCAACATGTCAGGCCATAAGGTCAAGCCATCTCTGCATCTGTGGCTCATTCGGTGGTGGCAGACCAAGTGAAATGTACTGTGGCTGCATCAGTGGGATCTTCTCCAAGGTGAAAGTGGTCAAAATAGAACCATAGCCAAAGTTTTTTGATCGTCCATTTTTCACCTTGGTAAGTTGTTCTTTTATCACTGGAAGTACTGCATCACACCAGTTCAAGACCTTTGGTTCGAGGCATTCCAAGGCATACTACATATAGGACCTGTTGGCCAAGTGAAGAGCTGAGCTACGAGCCAATCAAGCAAAGGTGAATAGAATAGTCCTCAAGGACCAGTCAGTGACATCTCAAATATTAATCTTTCCATCCTTGCTCGACTGGGTTCCTTCTCTATAGTATCAGCGAATATAATCCCTCACGGATTTGCCCCCATGGGTGGAACCTGATAGTGAGAGAGGGGCACAACGCCTCGATAAACCAGTCAAGAAGTAGATGTCTACAATAGTCAAGGGGATGGATTTGCCTCTGATCTGAAACACTTGGTTGGTAGGATCCCATGCATCGAGGAAATACTGCAACAAGTTGATTTGTTGCCTCATGCTAGATATGCAGAAGAACTTGAGCAAACCACAGTTCCATAATGCAGTTACTGTACCCGGATCATGTAAAAAGACTATGTCCTCTTGTTCATGCTCACATTATCACCATGTAGCAACCATTTTGCTCTAATGAATCTTTGAAAAACAAACAAGAGAAGAGTCACGATCCTGATTTGGCGAAAAACAGGGAAAATTTCCATAAAAAAATAGTGCACAAGTTTCCCTCTTTGCACCCATCGCACCTCAGCTGTGTACTGGGTGAGATGCACATTGACTGGCCAATGGCCAGCTTAGTATGCATCGCACCTTTCAATGTACACAAGGTGCGATGGGGGCAGAACGAATTGTTCAAACCCTAGAGGCTTAGAAAAGTAGGGAAGCATGCTCAGAATTCAAAAAGGAAAGAATGCAATTGAAGATCTCAGGTTTAGCTTCTACCTATTCTAGACGGTGCCAAAAATCGTCCACAGAATCTCTCAAAATCAGTGAGTGAAAATCAAGGGGGAAAACACCTCCAAAGCTCCAAATCCCAAATTCAAATGAAATGGTAAAAAGAGGGGTAAAAAGCCACTTTTAAATTACTTTTCACGTAATTTGAGTAAAGTATTAGTGTTTTAACTTATTTTCAAGTATGTATTCTCATTTCTAATTAGTTTGATGGGGCAATTGAATAGGTAGTATGATCGTCAAGAGAACATAGTGTTAAAGGTGAATTGAATATCAATGACCATTATCACGAGCAATTTTACGCAAAGTTCAGTCTTGTTAAAAATTGAACCTAAGCAATGAGCATATGTTCCGCTAGAGTTTAAGCTCATTAAAAAATGAACCAACCTCCGGTAAATAACCATTTCAAACACATTATCATCAGCTTTTGAGCCTTGGTCATGTTCTTAGCATCACCTCCACTCTGTTTTAGCCAATCATACGCCTCCATTTGATTGTTTACCCTTTTGAGGAACAACTGCGACGAGTGATTCTGTTAACCATCCTCTTAACACTACCATGATTGGAAAGTTCCATACCTTAATTGGAACTAGCTGCTACCCCAAAATATCACTCGTTCCTCAAAAAACAAGTCTCCTTTAAGCTCTTTTCATCTGACTCATAAAATATGAAAAGACTACCGAGCAATTGGCCTCTCCAGCTCATTAATGCTATTGGAAGTGTTATCCTTCCTCTAGATTTTAATCTTTTTGGACCTGAGGGATCATTACACAAAAATATCGAGCACTTGTCTTGTTTGGCTTGTTAAAACTATCGAAAGTTCATCCCTTTCATATCATTTTATACTTTTTCAAACCTAAGGGATTATATGATGGAAAAGGATTAATGGAGTTTACTTTCCGTCCCTTTTCAGGCTCTCTAAAATTGGAAAAGGACCGAGTTATATTTGTCGTTAAAATCGTTAAAACCAATAGCGAAAAACTTGTCCATGCAAACAAGAACGAGTTTCACTATCACTAGGCTCGTTAAAACATAGTGATAGGTTTTCTCGAAGGGAAAATTATAGAACAAGCATATGTTATCCTCCTCAAGCTTGACAAAAATAAAGAGGTACTGGTCAGCAATGACTGGGGAAAAATTGGAAAGAAAACTTGAAGAAACTTTATTGGTATCAAGTCACTCTTGAGCATGACACTTTCACTCCATCACCGTGATTGAGTTGGGTTGGGTTATTCCATTCACCGGTCATATTACCATTGGTCCACCGTACCATCCATTCTTGGGGTTAATGCTACCAATCCATTTCAGTGTTGTCGATATGTTCAAGAGAAGTCGCTCAGAGAATTCACCAACCCAGTTTGTGTCTAATCTATTGCAGTACCTTCACCCTTCATTCTTTCATGACCACCACCCTGAACCCTATATCATTAGATCGTTTTCACCTCCACAAAATCATTTGCTCCATTCTATGTCATATATGTGGGATTCCTTAAGGCCCTCCTACGATGGCTCGCTTCTTGTCGACGACAGCTCATTATCCAAGAAGTCCACCTAGGAACAACCCTTTCAGTACTTTGAAGCTTGCATGCCTCAATGGCAGGTTTCTCACTTCCTGAAACAGGTTTACATCAATGGTCTTCGACCGAAAGATTTCGCATGATGTTCGATGCCAAGTCCCTTTTTCACACCACGTGAATTGTATTGTTGTACCTCGAGGGTCATCATCATTATCGGTGATTCCTCTGGTGCATGTTAATAGCTTACATCATTGGCTAGTAATCAGGTGATGTCTTTCCATGTTTGACTCCAGAACATATTTTCACATAGATCGACTTCTACTTCAGGTGAAGATTGAATGAGTTTGAAGACCATGAATCTAGTTTCATCCATCTGGGCTGTGATATATTCAGGAACATAAAGACATCAAATGTACATCATTGCTGCATAGACGATCATCCATATCAAATGATGATGGCTCTATCAGAATCATCAGTCTGCCACACAGACGTTTGCCTGTCCTATGTACATGAAAATGAATTTATAAAGCTGAGAATGGGAATGCCTGCCTCATCTAGATCATGAAATATTATGAAGATAATGTATTTTATTGTATTTTATTACAGGTCGCCTTCTAGTTTGAAAAACCTCGGATCCCCATGATAAAGCATTTCACCCGACATCAAAAGATTTTCGACCTCATGCTTTAGGGGGCAACTGTTATAGATATATTTGGGCACTACAAACCCAATCATATATGTCCATAAGCTAAGGGCTTCTGAGTCCCTAAAAGTGTTGTTTCACACCCTAAAGGGACAAGGTTAGCTGATTACATAATCTCCCAGAAGTTCTCCATGGAAAACTGCTTCGAACTAGTCAAAACTAGACCATACAGACTGCTCAGTGCTAAGGGTGTGATGCATCTCACCTACCACATGCAAAAAGTGCGATGCATACTGAAAAGCCCTTCTGTAGGGTATGATGGGTGAGAGTAGACAAATGGCAGAGACAGTTTGCAAGGTGGATGATCATGGAATCTTCCAGAAACTTCTCCTGTGACACTTGCCTCTCTAAATTCGCCTAGGGATGAGTAAGAGATCATGAATCTCCAAGTGGAACCAAGAACTATTAGAGAGAGGACACTAATCAAAATCCCAGAAGCTGACTCAGCCCCCTGGAAACATCTATATATGGATCCTTCATCCCAGAGATGTAGAGGCTGGAATCTTGTATCTTGTAAGGAAGTGTTGTTGGTTTCTTGGTGGAACATCATAGTCTTGGGTGATCTAAGCTTTTCATGAGGTGAAGAAGGGCTTTCATGCTGGGAGGATGACGTTGGGTTAGATCAATGGGTTGTAATCCTCTCTTCTACTATTTCTATCAATAAAGTTATTCAAGTTTTCCTCCACATTCTTGTATGTTTGATGATATATGCATTTGTGTGGTCAATATATATCTAGTCCTATATTGTTTATGATGGTCGATCTCTATACTTTGAAGGTATTATGCTGCTTTGACTTTATAGGTGCTCTTTGAAGTGGGGTAAGCAAGGAAGGAGCAGCAAAGATCTGTCAGAGGGGAGAGGGAACAAGCAAGGAACCAAGTGAAATATTGAGGTTGGTATTCTCTACTTCTCTCCTATCTAATTCTCATAAAGGAAAATGAAAGTAACTTTAGTTTGTTTGTTTCTAAGATAGCTACCTCTCTTAGTGGGACTAGCAGCTCTGAATGGACACTAGATTTCTCGATAACACATTCCCCCCATTCTTCCTCCTGTAGCCCATAACTGCATCCCCATTTCCTTAGAGATGAGCTTTATAATGACTATAGAGAGAAGGTGCCAGATCCTCTATTGCATTGAAATGGTCGAAGGTACCCATTTCTCACACAACCTGTTTTTTTGTCTCGGAGATAATGCTACAACCCTAAATTCTGCTTCTGGTAACCAGATTCCCCACTTTCCTGCCTCCACAAACCATTCCATCCATCCTCATACCTCCATGAACCACTCCATCCCTCCTCCTATTCCTACAAGCACCCATCAGATCAATACTCACCAGGAAAATATGCCTTGTTTGCAGCATATAATGAGATATAGAAGGGGTAGCAGCAGAGGCAGAGCCACCCACCCTACCTCAATGATCTCTTTCTCACTTTCACATTGGAGGGTGGTATAAAATGTTACATGTAGATATTGAAGATTGATAATGAAGAGTGATACAAATAGTTACAAGATTCATAATTAAAGTGACAAGAGGAACTCATCTATTTCTCAACTTAATGGCACCTACCTCAAACCCTTATAGGGTTCCACCCATAGATTTCACAAGGCCTTTGGATTACAAAGAAAAGTAAGGAATTCAATTATTTAAAGGAAGAAGTAGAGACATTACACCTCTAAATATCATAGATTCTTGTTAGGCAATTTCTATAACCAAACTCAAAGGATTTCTCTCATGTTTTATGTGCTTTTCACAATAATTCTACCTCGTAGA
The DNA here is from genome assembly GCA_000404065.3 of Pinus taeda. Lineage (NCBI taxonomy): Eukaryota > Viridiplantae > Streptophyta > Pinopsida > Pinales > Pinaceae > Pinus > Pinus taeda. Next base: position 58,580 of record APFE030777174.1, read on the forward strand.
CCTACGTCAAAGGCACATTACCCTACATAACTTAACAACCTTTCAATGATGGAAATAGGAATGTGTATTTTGATGATACTGGTGTCCATGTGTTTTTTGTGTATCCTATTGAGGGTGACGGAAAGTGTGTTACGTTTATGGGACCATGCATGTGTATTGCATTGATGGTATATTGACCTTATGTATTTTATTGATATTGCGTTGATGTATATGTTGATGATGGTGAGCTCTTCGTATGGGCATGGATATTTTTCTCATTGTGGTTCCTAGTGGCTTTGCTTTCATTGAAATGTAGCTTATTGTACATAATTAAAATGACTAACATAAACCATTGATTCATATTATTGTAGTAAGTTTTAGGTAGTCATATTTTGTTCCTAGACTAAATTGGTCATTAACATTATCCATTTTGAGTTTTATTACTTGTCAGCTAGTTGTATATTTTATCCTGGGACTAAATTCATCATTTATATTATTCGTTTTTAATTCGGTCACTTAATATTGCTAATTTTTTGTAGTATTTCACTTGGAAAAGTTGTGGTGACTAATGTTTTTAGTCACCTAATCACTAATTTTTCATTTTCTACGAGTGCAAGTTCCCATTTATTGTTATTATTAAGCTCCCTTGCTCCAACACAATTTTTACTCATGATCTCAGAAAAAAATATTTACACATAGCATTTATTATTCTTATTGGAACACACTAAACCACTCATCACCTAATTCACTAGTAGATTGGAAGAAAAGAGTAAGTATTCATTGTTCTATGGCAGGGGAAAAAAACATGTGTGTGTTCAGGTACATTATCGAAGTATATCCTTTCAACCAATCTTTAACAGGATTTGAATTCCCTATCACTTATAAGTTTATATTGTTGAAGTGACACAATTAAAATGAAAAACATAAATGACTGATTTGTATTATTATAGTACTTTTTAGTTAGTTGTATTTTGTTCCTAAACTAAATTAGTCATTCATGTTAGTAATTTTTAGTTGTATTACTTATTATCTAGTTGTATATTTTAACTCGAGACTAAATATTATTTTATGCTAGTCATTTTTTGTTGGCTCACGTAAGGTTTCTCATTTTTCGTAGTATTTCACTTGGAAAAGCTATGATGACTAACTTTCTTAGTCACCTAGTCACTAATTTCTCACTTTCCACTAGTGAAATGACATGATAAGTTTATTAAAGAAAAGTTGTTTCAAAAGGGTGACTGGACCTTACTTTATGATTCTAGGTTCAAGTATTTTAAGGGAAAGTTGTGCATCAGGTGGTTAGGTTCTTATGACGTAGAATAAGTCTTTGACAACAAGATTGTAAATTTGACAACCATTGATAATTCTAAGGTATCATTTTTAGTTAGTGGACATCGTCTCAAGTTATATTATAAAGCTACCTCTAAGGATTCATTTGTGACTTTTGTTTAAATTTCAAGTTTATACCTTCAAATTGTTGGGCAAATGGAGGGTCCTCCTATGCTAACAATTACTTAGTTATTTAAAAATTATTTGGAAAAAAAATAAAAAGAATGTTCAATGGTGAAAACCTCTTTGGGGCATTATTGGATGATTATCATGACTGAAAAAAGGTTTGGTTTCTCTGTAACATCACTCTAATAATTATTTCTATTATTAATTTATTGTTCTCAATTTTTTTATTATAGTCTCAGCTAGTGACTTCAAATTCAGATTCAGTTTTTGATGTCACTATTGTTTATACAATTCCACCTATTTGTATTCTCATAGTAACATTTCTACTAAAGTTGAATACCTTTTTTACATATTCATGGTTAAAATTGTGGTCTCAAGCCTGATACATTGGATATGTTGTCACACGAATGGATCTTCCATCTCATTATACCAATAGAATTTTACCTATGAACATATTCCACAAGGATATTTTCACAACATCATTTTCCCTGTAAAACCCCATGTCATGATAATCGTAAGCCAATGATACATTTGTTCAAATGTCATTTACTTGAAAATTTTGGATTTAAGAGGTGACATTATTACTTTATTGCACAAACGCTGAGGATGATTGTTACAATAAGTAGTGGGGAGTGTATCATATTAAACAATACACTATGATTTCAAACTAATTAATTAATAAATTGATGCATGATTGGACCATGTAATTGCCATTATTTTTACCATCATTTTTTATTAGACCCCTTTAACTATCATTATACCTATCACCATTTTCAAAAATTAATGTGACTGCCTGAGGCCCTTTCTAATAAGTACCAAAAATAGTTAATTTGATAAAAAAATGGGGTAATTGTCATTAATTCCAAAATCATTAAATTCTCTTCTTAGCAATTGTATTTGTGCACCAAAAAGAAACTCTATAATAGGTCCCAACCAACGCTAAGTAGTTATAATCTTGGGAAAGCATGGGTGGAGTGCTAGTAAGGCATAAGTAATACTCTATTGACATGTTATTTCATCACACAAAACCTTTGGATTTTTTTTTGAAATGCAATGTGGTTGAGTTACTTTGAAAAGTTGTAGGGTTTTATCAAATTGGCTGCCCTAGAATTTGCATGGGCCCACATTAGAGAATTTTTAAGGTCTAAAACAGGCTTGAAAACAAAAATGTACAAGAAGAAATAACTATGTAAGAACCAATATCATTCAAGATGATGACATCAACCATGGGGGATGATTCACCAAGTTTGGAGTAATAAAGTAGAAGATCAAGAAATAAAAATAAAAATAAAAAAAACGTTTTGAACTCGTATTTTAAACTTATCTCGAGACAATTTTACTCAAATTTTGAGTGAGAGAACCCATTGGATGTGGAATTTAATTCATCATCCAAAGAGTTCTGATCTTGCATATGATCAATGGACCCCACTACACAAAAAATGAGAAATACATGGAAACGTTGATTGCAATCATGTTTTTTCATGTATTTCTCATTTTTCGTGTAGTAGGGTCCATCAAAAGTATGCAACATTGGTACTCCTTGAATGAGAAATTAGATTGTGCATCCAAGAAGTTCCCCAACTCGAAATTTGTGTAAAACCATAGAGAGATAAGTTCTAAATACAAGTTGAAAAAGTAGTTTTTTGTATTTTATGATGCAATCTAATATTATTTTATTAATTCCACAATGATTTTATAATATTCCCTAGGAGAGCCATTTTAGACCTCACAATTTCTCTAATGGACTTAACAAGGTTATGAAGTTAGAGGTCTTAGAATTTGTCATTATAAAAGAGGAAGTTGCAAGAGTAATAGGGCTTCCATAGATAGGGGCTCAGTGGTTTTGAAGGAAGGTGGTGATTCCATCAGTGAAGGTGTTATTGATGCTACAACACCCTCCAAAAACCTCACTACATTCAAATTTTGGAGCCTCCCTCATTGTCACATCAATCATCACCTTGGTCTTCAAGTGTCATTTAAAGTCATGTTTTAAGTGCTCTTGATAATTCTTAAGTGTTGTCACATTGATTTGAACAACTGTAATACATTTAATGTTCATGACACCTTCGTTCATTGCAAAATGATAATTTTGGTCGCAGTCGCACACACTTTGATTGTTGTACTTGGGGAGCATATGTGAACTAGTGTTTTGATTTTTATTTATCATTGTTCAGGCATGTCTAAATTTTATTGATGAGTTAGTATGTGTCACACATGATTTCATGTCTAGACTAATTTTGTTCACCTCTTGTTCTACCCTACATACTTGGACAAATTTGGGTTGTACAAGTGTACCAATTAAGGCAAGGAGAGAAAACATGCACCCTCATGCATTGATTAGGAATCCTTCATTGTTTAGAAGTGAACCCTACACCCTCCAAGAGGGCATATCAAACTCCTAAGCATCAATCCCCTTCCTTTTTCCAATTTGGGGCGTCAAAATTTAAGTCTTCCTTTGAGTGCACTCCTTCGACTGAAAGAATTGTCCGTCTTTGAGCATATGAGAACAATCTGAAATCTTGAAGCCTAACCCCTTCATCCTTTAGCAGTGCACCTTGCGCCCTCCTTTTACCTCTTGATTACACAACTACACCACAAAGCCCTAAATCGTCAAGTTTTGTTATTTGACAATGCATGCTATGCACTCCTTGTCTCCCTTGAGTGGACGACGCACTTGGGAAGGCTGAATTCCCTTCCTTCATCCTTTGGATTTATGCCCTACAACCTCTCTTGAGTTTCTATCTCTCCTCCAGAGTGCATGAGTGCATTCTAAAGCCTTGAAGATTCATCTCTTCAACCCTTCATCCTTTGATAGTGCGACCTTGTGCCTAGAAGTTCTGCTTCTTTTTTGCAAGTGCATTGTTGAGTCACGAACAATTTTTTTATGAAACATGTCAAAAAAGGACATTTTTCAGGATGATGTTTTGTTTCCATGAACGATTGTAGCCATAGGTATTTCAACAACAAAATGGAAAATATGCATGAAGAAGACCGGGAAAAGAGGGCAACCAAAAGGAAGCATTTGAGGACAAAGGAAACAATGAAATATTTATTGTCAAAGCATCCGTAAAGACTCCATAAGATTAAATACCCTTCAGAGGGTGAAGACATCAACAATCAAAAGTTCCATGCAAGAGAAAAGACACAAGTGGAAACCATATCACCCATTAAAGAAACTCCATGTAAATAGCCATTAAAACTCCAAGTAAAAAATGATAGTGACTTGTCATGTCCTCACCAAATGATGATGTGGAAGTTATGATGTAATCGTGTAATTATTGTAAATAAAAATAAGTGGAATTCCAAGAGTCATATATGGACAAAAGAGTATAGAAGTCCAAAAGACATGCAATTCCAAGACTCATATGTAATTCCAAAAGTCATTTGGAAATACAAGGATTCTACAAGTCTAAACATCATTAGCATTTGGAAAGTCAAGGATCATGAGGATATGAAAGGTCATGCCTAAAGTAATAAAAGGATCCTCATTACTCAAGAAAATGACTTTTAACCTTGGATTCTACCGTAGGCATTAGAGAGATAGATAGTACTTTTGGTGAGAAAGTAGTGGCTCTAATGCTCCACTATTGGAGCTAGTGGTGTTCATTGTACTTACGTATCTTGAAAGTTTTCCTTAATACTTGAAGTCTTTCTTCCAAAAAAAATTTGATGGAGGAGAATTCTGCCCAAGGAAAATCATTGTAAATAGTAGACATAGGGGGTCATGCATTTTAGGAATTAGTTTCCTAAGTTCCAAGTCAAAGTAATATTTAGGCCTTTAAGTGTGATTTAATTAGATGCTCTCAAAATAAATAAATAAGAACATGAGTAGTTCCATGATTCTAGGAGCAAGGGAGATATTTTAGGCATAAAAGGAATAGATGTGGACCGAGGAGGCTTTTCTATTTTAAAGCATAGAAAATATGGAATAAAGTCTCAAGGAGGCTTTTCTGTGATGTATGCATGCATGTAGAGCTTTAGGCTTTTGTTAGAGGATTGATCGGACCTCTAATGATCTGATCCAATGTTTTCATATATATATATGTATGTAAGCCTACGGGAAAAGAGGAGGCCACTAATCGGAGAATCAGGCCTGTGTATGTGTATGCATGGGACTGAAGTGTCTCAAATGTAACCCTACTTTTACATTAATATATATTCTGAGTTATTTCCTATCTGTGTCAATATATTTAAGAAGGATTTTGTGAATGAATTACTATGAATTTGTAGGCTCTGCAGGTTGCAGACAGAATTCTGCAGGACGTAGAGGGACAGAGTGATTCAGAGGAATCACAATGGATTTCGAATCCAAGTAAATAATAAACAGAGGAGAAGTTACACAATTTAGCGGAATTGAAATGGACCATCTAGTCTAATTGAAGCAGTAGAGTGGAGCTCTGGAGAAGGAACGAAACAAAGAGTTATAATGGACTTTTGAATCCATTCAAGGAGCGATTAAAGGCTCAAAGGACAGTGATTGAAATAGTTCACAGGGCTAAGCTCAATCGAGAATGAATTAAGTAGCAGAAGAACAAAAAGATGAAACCTCGTGGAAACCCAGAACTACAAGAACCATTGGAAATGGCAGAGAATTTCTAAGTAAAAGGAACTATAGAGAATTGAATTATTAACACTTAGCAACCATTGGATCAGTCAGATCAACGGTCATGATTAAATCACATATCAGCGATCAGAGGGGACAAAGGCCAACAAGAAACAACGATTGCGATATTGTGATTCAGTGACCATCGTCGGATCTAACGTCAGATTGACGGTTGAGATCTTATCGCTAATTGACAGTTGGTGAAGGATCAATCGGTGATCAAAATAGTTGAATTGTGAAGGGCGATTCACCGATGGAGATATCAATGATAAAGCATATCAGCGATCAGAGATTGGAGTAGTGCTATGGACGAGGAATGGTGTGGACCTGCCGATATTTATAGAGGCGAGTCTATTATTTTCGAAGTCTGACTATCGACGATCGGGCGTCGGGGTAAATCGGTGTTCGGTGGAGGAACTTTATAGTGTCGGACCTGACGATACATCGATTCGGACCTATACATTTTGAAATCCGTAAGGTATGAACAGAGGGAATTTCATTCCCAAGAAGTTAATGATTCTGATATTGTTGGCCTTTTCACATAAGCATGTGTTTGTGACTTATGATAGTCATATCAGAGTCGAAGGAAGGGAAATAGCATATATATATGACTACCGAACATTACGATGGGCGATTGCGATGAGGTTCTAACCTTTTTCAGCCTGATGAACATCCTGTAGAGGATAAGAATGGGATCAAAAGGACAATTTTACCTTATCCATGGGGTGAGGTCAACTACTAGATCATGAAATATATCTCTTGTGAAGGAAGATTCAGTATAGTTTATGGTTATCACTTCAGATTATTGTATGAATTAAGATATGGAATGGACTTACTTGCAGCTAGAAAACTCAGTCTGCCATATTTTCTCCTCTAGTCTTTGACAGAGTGTGGCACCCAATTGAATGCAGGGGTTCCAGACCAGATGGCCCACCATGGCCTCATTAAATTATTGGTAGAGGATGCCTTCCACACATACACCATCCCTATAGCCTAGGATATTTTCAGGAATATGACTAGGGAAGACAACATAAAAACTTTCACAAATGAACTTAGTCCATCTGGCAGTGAAGAGGAGGAGCAGACAAGGGAACTTGAAAAGGAAATCCATGAGGAAGCAAAAGATATTTAGGTAGAAGAAGAAAAAGAGGAAAAATAGAGAGAAGAAGAGAAAAATGACATAGCCACAACTGAACCTAAGGAAAAGAAGGAAACAACATCAAAAGCAGAAAAGAAAAAGAATAAAAAAGCTGGAAAGAAGAAGACCAAGACAGCTCATAAGAAGATTGCCATTGGAAAGGCAGAAACTCAACAAGAAAGGGAGAAAACACCGCCTCAAACAACATAAATTAAAACAGAAACAATAGACACAGGAAAAGCTGCAGAGGGTGAAGAAGAAAAAAAGAAAGAAGAAATATCCCCTGAAACACTGGCAAGGGAAGCAGCAGCTGTTCTTGTTGCATTAAGCACTCCAACTAAGCGAAAGAGAAAAACAAAAAGATACACATTGATGTATTTAAAATCCCGGAGGAGCACCAGAATCAAGGTGGGCAAGCCCCAACCACCATCGAAAAAACCCATTATCATTGAGGATGCGCCTACTATAACAAAGGAGGAAACCCCCTCCAAAATCTCTACCACCTACGAGAGAGGGAGTCCCAAGACCTCTACCTGGAAGGAAAGGATCAAATTGATGGACTCTAAAGTAGTCCTACAAGAGGCACAAACCTCTCTATAGGAGACACTGGCCAAGCTTAAAGAAACTGAAAAACTGGAAAGGAAGGCAGAGGAATAGTCCCAAGAGAAAGGTAAGGCAAAAGAAATACCAGAACCTAGACCTCACCCTAACTTAGGCTCCTATTACAATCTTCTGGAGGGTGGGAAGATCATCCCACAAAAATTCGTTGTGCCTCTTGTTACCGGGAATAGTGTCCACTCGGATGCTGCTATTCCCACTAAGACTGGTAGCTATCTTAGAAACAAACAAGTAAAGTCTACTTTCGTTTTCCTTTATGAAAATAGATAAGAGTGGAACAAAGGAGACCAACCTTAGTCTTGCGCTTGATTTCCTTGTTTGATTCCTCTCCTTCCTCATAGAGCTTTGCCACTTCTTCTTCATTTGCCCAGCTTCAAAGAGCACCTGTGGAATCACGACAACATACTACTATCAAAGAACAAAGATCTATATTCCTAAATAACACAGGACCAGATATGTGTTAACCATACAAATGCATATATAAGCAAACGTACAAGAATATGGAGGAAAAATTGAATAGCTTTATTAAGATCAAAAGTAGCAAGAGGATTACAACCATATGTTTTGACCCAGCATCATCCTCCAGCAAGAAAGCCCTTATTCACCTCAAGTAAAGCTCAGATCACCCAACACTATGAAGCTACACTAGAAAACCAACAACACTTCTCTACAAGATATAAGATTCCAGCCTTTGGATCTTTGTGATGAGGGATCCATATATAGATGATTATAGGGAGATGATTCATCTTCTGGCATCTTGATTAGTGTCCTCTCTCTGATAGTTCCTGATTCCACTTGGAGAATGATGATCTCTTACTCATCTCGGGTCGAAAATAGAGAGGCAAGTGTCAGAGGGGAAGCTTCTGGAAGATTCCATGATCTTCCACCTCGCAATTTGTCCCTGCCATTTGTCCATTCCCAACCATCACACCATACATAGGGTCCATTCAGTATGCATCACACCCTTTACACTGGGAAGGTGATATGCATCGCACTCTCTACACTAGGTTTCCAGTATGGTCTAGTTTTGATCATTTCTGAGCAGTTTTTAGTGGAGAACTTCTGGGAGATGATGTAATCAGCTGACCTTGTTCCTTTAGGCAGTGAAGAAACACTTTTAGGGACATAGTAACCCTCAGTTTATGGACATTTATGATTGCGGTTGAAGTTCCCAAAAATGTCTATAACAATTGCCCCCTAAAGCATGAGGTTGTTAATCTTTTGATGTCGGGTGAAATGCTTTACCATGAGGATTTGAAGTTTTTTCGAGCTGGGAGGCGACCTGTAATAAGATACAATATATAACATTATCTTTACAACATTTTTTTCATGATCTAGCTGAGGCAGGCATTCCCATGCTCAACTTTATAAATTCATTTTCATGTACATAGGACAAATGATCGTGTGTATGGCAGACTAATGACTCGGATTCATCATCCTTTGATTTGGATGATCATCTGTTCGAGAATGATGTACATTTGATTTCTTTATATTCTTGAATATATCATAGCCTAGATGGATGAAACTAGATCCGGGGTCTTCAAAACACGTTCAATATTCACTCAGAGTACAATTTGATCCATGTGAAAAATGTTCTGGAGTCGAACATGGAAAGAAATCGCCTGATTACCAGCCAATGATGTAAGTTGTTAACAGGCGCAAGAGGAATCACCAATAATGACAATGACCCTCAAGGTACTACAGTACAATTCATCTGGTGTGAAAAAGGACTTGGCCCCACGTAAAATCTCTCGGTCAGAGGCCATTAATGTAAACCTGTCGCCGAAAGTGAGAAACTTGCCATTGAGGCATGCAAGCTTCAAAGTATTGAAAGGGTTGTCCCTAGGTCAACTTCTTGGATAATGAGCTAATGTCGACAAGAAGTGACCCGTCGTAGGAGGGCCTTAATGAATCCCACATCTACGACATGGAACAGAGAAAATGATTTTGGAGGTGAAAACAATCTAACGATATAGGGTTCAGCGTGGCGGTCATGAAAGAATGGAGCATGAATATATTGCAGTGGGTGAGACATAGGCGAATTGTCTTAATGAATTCTCTTGAACATATTGGCGACACTGACGATGGATTGCTAGCATTAACCCCAAAGATGGATGGTGTGACGTACCAATGGTGATGACCAGTGAACGGAACAACCCAACCCAACTTGGATGCGGAAGGAAAGTGTCATGTTCAAGAGCGACTTACTACCAATAAAGCTTTTTCAAGTTTTCTTCCCAATTTTCCCCAGTCATTGCTGACGAGTACCTCTTTATTTTTGTCAAGCTTGAGGAGAATAACATATGCTTGTTCTATAATCCACCCTTCGAGCGAACCTGCTGCTATATTTTAGCGAGCCTAGCGACAGTGAAACTTGTTCTCGTCCATTTGGATGAGTTCGTCGCTAGTAGGTTTTAACGCGTTTAATGGTAAAGATAACTCGGTCCTTTTCAATTTTAGAGAGTCTGAAAGGGATGGAAAGGAGACTCCAAACATTCTTTTTTGCCATATAATCCCTTAAATCTGAAAAAGCGTAAAATAATACGAAAGGGATGAATTTTCGATAGTTTTAACGAGCCGAACAAGACAAGTGCTCAATAGTTTTGTGTAATAATCCCTCAGGTCCAAAAGGATTAAAATCTAGAGGAGGGATGGCACTTCCAATGACTTTAACGAGCCGGAGAGGCCAATCGCTCGGCAATCGTTTCATATTTTACGAGTCAGTTGAAAAGAGCTTAAAGGAGACTCTATTTTCGAGGAATGAGTGATGATTTCGAGTAGCAGCTGATTCCAGGTAAGGTTTGGAATTTTCCGATCATGGTAGTGTCAAAAGGATGGCTAATAGAATCACTCTTCGCAGATGTTCCTCGAAAGGGTAAACAATCAAATGGAGGTGAATGATCGACTGAAAACAGAGTGGAGGTGATGATGAGAATACAACCAAGGCTCAAAAGCTGGCGATAAGGCATTCACAATGGTTATTTACCGGTTCATTTTTAATGAGGTTAAACTCTGGGGGAAACATTTCCTCATGGCTTATGTTTATTTTTTAATGAGCTTGAACTATGCGCTAAAACTGCTCGTGGTGAGTTTATTGTTAAACGAGCTTGAACCCTGCGGTAACACTGCTCGCCAGTCGTATAATAAGGATGTCTCATTCAAGATGCCATTTTGAAGGGGCTTGCACCTTTTGGAAGCTTTGCCCCATATCCTTTCTTTATGCAAGTTAGGAAACGACCAGCCTTACAGGTTTAAAGGGTTAGAGGGACTACAAATTTAAAAAATAAATGGTCGCTCTTTGCTTGCATGCGGAAAGTTTTGCATGCCCCTAGTTATAGCAAAAAATTCCCAGGTTCCCATGAAAGTTCCATCCGCGTAGCAGATAAAATGCTTCCTTGGTGATGTCTACCGAAATAGACAAAGGTGAGTGGCAGAGACGCTTTTACTCACACAACCTTAATGAAGGTATCTTATTTTGGCCTAATCCCATTTTCCTATGAGGACGGGTGTGTCAGACTAGTCATATATCCCCGGCAGAAACCTACTCTATACCCAAGGTTTTCCTGCCGAAACAGGCCAGGGTGCATGCCCCCTGGGTTTCAATCATATCGTCCTGAATCACTCGCGCTCATCAGGTGGAGGGACTGGAGATCGATGAGACATTCCTTGCATGAAAATACCATTTAGGGATGGCATTTGAATATTTGCGATGTGTGAATCAGGGAATGACATTTGGTCTATGAGCTTGACCATTCTGCCTTGGTGTGGAAAACACATTACTCTAAAGAGTGAGGAGACGATGGCTCCCATGCAATAAATATAGTCACGTCCAAGGAGTAGATTATAATCCAAGGGTCCTTGAACTACCATCACGTTCATGTGAATGGTTTTCCTTCTCAAAGTAATGGGCACATTTGGAAGGATCCCTAATGGTTGACTGGTTCCTTTGTCAAAGCCTGCCAGATTTCACATTTCAGGAAAAAGTGATGGAGAACCAAGCGTTTTCCAAGCAGTTGAGGAAAGGATACTCACAGAAGCCCCTTCATCAATGATGGTACCAGCCATGACCATTATGTAAGCTTGTACAGTGATTCGAAATGGTACACTAGCTAGTATACGGGGTCTGCCTAGTAGATTCTAGTCAAAGGAAACAACTAGGTTGCCTGGTGCTGGGACCGAATAGATGGTCGGGTATGACTTTGATGAAATTCCTTCCTACGATAAAGGAACGGTTGGACTGCCCCCCAGTTCATTGGAGTCTGTGTTTATGAAAAGAATTTGAACGGTGTCCTTATCTTTCTTTTTTAGTGACGGTATCATTCGAATATGAACACTCTGAAGGCAAGACCAGGTCAACTGCCATCTCGACCTTTTGACTTTCATCTGGTATGGATTCAAAGGGTTCATTTTCAATGATAGATGCTTCGATCGACCACAATGGCGGGCCAGCCGGATTTTCAACCGGTGGTGGACTTGGCAAGAGTTTTTTTATATCTAGGAGGGAGCCGTAGCAGTGAAGCAGGACAATCATCCAAAAATATTTTAGCTTCGTCAAGGAAGGGACAATGGTCGATGGTGTGATTACCTTCACACAATTTACAAGGAAATTTGGGATTCCTTTTCTGTCCAAATACTTCACTTTCACTGGTTGATGGTGTGAATTCAACATGATCATCAAAGGTTGACGACACTGGATTGTGCAAACAAGGAGACTAGTCCCTTAAGATTTGAGGGATGTAGGGACAATCTCGATGATAGTGGTATCCATTACAGATGACACAAGGAGATTTAGGTTTAGATGGTGTTGTGTGAGGATTTTCGCTAGATGACGCTTGGTTGCCCCCTTTCGATTTTGGTTCCTTTTTCTTCTTTTTATTTTTCTCTTTCTGCTTCTTCTTCTTCTCAGTTACTTGATTTTCAGCTTTACCAGTTTTATCAAGTGAAGAGGAAGGAGGACAGGGAGAATCAGACAAAGTAGAAGGTTGGTGGGAAACTCTAATATCATCTAGTTGCTGACTTGACTGTTCAAGAATTACGGTATTCTGAATGACAAAGGTAGAGAAGAGCCAGATAGGCAAACCAATCGTCAACCCTGGAAGTGACAATGTGGCCATATGGGGTGCACCAACATCTTCCCAAGAGGAGAAAGGACTAAGATTTCCTCCAAGGGGAAATCCTTGGTTGGTAGACTCCATTTTCTCAACCTAAAGACAAACGAGGGAATTTTGGATGCTATTCCAATTAAAATAAATTTTAGATGCTTTGACACAACTTGTTTTTTCAATTTTAAAGAGTCGAGAAAAAACAAAAGACGACTCTAGTCGCCTTCGATTTTTAGTGAGCTTGAAGTGACAAGTGCTCAGAGGACCTTTTCTTTTAAGGAGTCTGAAAAGGAGCAAAATAGACTTCTTTGGAGATCTAGGCAAAGGGGATTACCAAACCAA
>APFE030777174.1:72162-281688 GCA_000404065.3 Pinus taeda
ATCGTCAACCCTGGAAGTGACAATGTGGCCATATGGGGTGCACCAACATCTCCCCAAGAGGAGAAGGGACTAGGATTTCCTCCAAGGGGAAATCCTTGGTTGGTAGAATCCATTTTTCTCAACCTAAAGACCAACGAGGGAATTTGTGATGTTGTTTCGATTAAAATAAATTTTAGATGCTTTGACACAACTTGTTTTTTCAATTTTAAAGTGTCGAGAAAAAAACAAAAGATGACTCTAGTCACCTTCGATTTTCAGTGAGCCTGAAGTGACAAGTGCTTAGAGGACCTTTTCTTTTAAGGAGTCTGAAAAGGAGGAAAATGGACTAATCTGGAGATCTAGGTAGAGGGGATTAGCAAACTAATTGCAAAACTAAAGAATACCTTTTACGGTATGGCAGTCAATCTTCCCGAATGCTATGTTCAGTGCATTGCGATCGATAGGGCAGCAAACACGGCTTCCTAAGGATAAAGGATGCAGCCCATTGTGGTCTCCCAATATATACTCGACAGTACATAGGAGCACAAGTCCGTACCGGCACTTGCCATCTCAAAGTGGAGGAATCACCCAACCAACAATGAAAACAATAGTTACCAGGTTTTACAAAGCTGGAATATGTCTTTGGCCTAGACCTCTAGATGTTGTGTGTTAGGTTCCAAAGCATTGTTGGATTCATTAAATTTATTTTAAGTTCATCTTCCTTAAAAATTCTCCTTTCAAGTTCACTGCGTGATGTGTATAAAATTCCTAAAATGCAGTCTAAGAAGATAAACAAACTTTTAATCTTCTTTTGGAAATGAAAATCCTAGCTACTAAGGAAAGAAAGTTGAAAGTCTTTCAACAAAGAGCACAGAGCACACACTAAATGCACCGTCCTAAATCAAACCAAGCAGTCTAAATGCAAATGCATGTGCATGTATTTGTTATTAGCCTTCTTAAAGTATGAATGATGATAAGAAAGATATGAGAAAATCTGAATTATTTTCAAAGCGACAATACTCAACAAATTTCTTTTCAAAATGAAGTGAAGGTAAGAGAGACACTTTGCGATTTCGAAATGAAAATTGCTTTTCGACACTTTAAAAACTACTAATTCAAATCATATACAATAGTAACTATATAATCGACTATCAAGAACAACGGTTTTGTTTTATATGACTGAAAACAATAGTTACGACACTTTCAGATCAAGAAACGACAGTTCGACTATGCTACTTCTTTGCAAAAGAGAACTGAAAATGGCACACAATACATAAAAAAACACTTAGAGTTCTTTGCACTATGGAGGTGGAATAATGTAAGAGAAGGGTGTTTTCACAAAGATACATTGACCACAGATAGAAAAACTCTGGAATAGGATTCACAATAGTGAGGAAAAAACCAAAGTCTGAAGGTAAAGTTAACCTTACCTGACCATTGCACCTGTCACACAGTGAATTCAGTATGTAGCGCACCTACTTCACTCGGGAAGTGCGATGCATATAGAATGAATTGAAGGTAGGGTGCGATGGTACTTGTCCGAGACTTTAAATGATTTTTTACTCACAATTTGCAATTCAGTTCAAGGATTCAGGCCGAGTAAGTGATGTTCAGTATATGTAAATCACACAGGTTGATCAAAGGAGGTTACTAGAGCCACCACTTAGGGCAATTAGAACGTTTGCAGATTGATTGTTTAATTCATAAACAAAACCTAGAGATAGACTGAAGTAGCATTGATCTACTTTGCATTTGTATAAGAAATGCAGTTTGAAGGCTAGTTGGCTTGGCTTCAGGCTCCATCTGTAAGTTTATAAAAGAAACAAAGATAGGCTAACAAACAATTTAGTCGCTCCCCAGTGGAGTCGCCATTTTGTTACCGGGAATAGTGTCCACTGAGATGTTGCTATTCCCACTAAGACTAGTAGCCATCTTAGAAACAAACAAGTAAAGCCTACTTTTGTTTTCCTTTATGAAAATAGATAAGAGTGGAACAAAGGAGACCAACCTTAGTCTTGTGCTTGATTTCCTTGTTTGATTCCTCTCCTTCCTGATAGAAATTTTTCGCTTCTTCTTCATCTACCCAGCTTCAAAGAGCACGTGTGGAATCACAACAACATACTACTATCGAAGAAAAAAGATCTATATTCATAAATAACACAGGACCAGATATGTGTTAACCATACAAATGCATATATAAGCAAACATACAATAATATGGAGGAAAACTTGAATAGCTTTTTTAAGATCAAAAGTAGCAAGAGGATTACAACCATCTGTTCTGACCCAGCATCATCCTCCAGCAAGAAAGCCCTTCTTCACCTCAAGTAAAGCTTAGATCACCCAACACTATGAAGTTACACCAGAAAACGAACAACACTTCTCTACAAGATACAAGATTCCAGCCTCTGGATCTCTGTGATGAGGGATACATATATAGATGATTGTAGGAAGGTGAGTCATCTTCTAGGGTCTTGATTAGTGTCCTCTCTCTGATAGTTCTTGATTCCACTTGGATAATGATGATCTCTTACTCATCCCTGGTCAAAAACAGAGAGGCAAGTGTCAAAGGGTAAGCTTCTGGAAGATTCCATGATCTTCCACCTCGCAATTTGTCCCTACCATTTGTCCATTCCCAACCATCGCACCTTACAGAGGGGTCATTCAACATGCATTGCACCCTTTACACTAGGAAGGTGATATGCATCACACTCTCTGCACTGGGTTTTCAGTATGGTCCAGTTTTGACCATTTCTGAGCAGTTTTTAGTGGAGAACTTCTCGGAGATGATGTAATCAGCTGACCTTGTTCCTTTAGGAAGTGAAGCAACACTTTTAGGGACTTATGAGCCCTCAGTTTATGGACATTTATGATTTGGGTTGAAGTGCCCAAAAATGTCTACAACACCTCTTTTCTTCGAACTAGAAAAGTAAAGGGTGAGGACCCACACCTTGATGCAGATTGATAAATCTAAAGGAGTCGAAGATATAGGGCACATGGAAAACAAGTTGAGAGAGATAAGTAGGGATCTGAGCATGGTAAGGCACACAGAGAGCATCAGAAGAGCTCAACTACAGGAAGAAAATGAACTATTAAAAAAGCAGCTACAGGAACAGGAACCTCAAGGGGGAAATAAGCTGCCAATCTTGGAAGGATAGCAACAACAAGAGGGACCCCAGGCAGATAGTGAGGCAGTAGAGAAACGACAACAGGAAGAAGAACCACAAATAGATAGTGAAACAATGATGAAACAACAACAAGAAAGAGAATCTTAGTGTTAGGGTCCCACCCTAACCCCCTTATTTATGTAATAGGATCGAGTGATAGTTATAGTTAAGCAAAGAGTCAATAAAGCCCATATTAATAGTTGTAAGTGGTTAACCCGCATTTAATAAAGGGACCACAGTTGGTTGCAAATGGGCCATGGTATTAGATAGATGTTACTAATAAGAACCATGGTATTTTCCCATGATATTGTATGTATGATTCTTATATAAAAGATAGAGACTCCCCTCGAGGAGCATCGCGACTTATTTTGTAATTGTTCTCAGCTCTATTGGAGGTTGTCCCCTCGAAGAGGCAAGTGAACATTGCTTTCTGAATAATAAAATACTTGCTGTTGTTTCTCATTGCTCTATGTTCTAGGTATATTTCATTGCATATTTCCTATTCTCGTATCGTCTTATAGGTTAAGAGCATAACAAGTGGTATCAGAGCACTTTCCAGGGCTCGTGGGATCTCTAATTTTTAGCTATTTTTTTTTTGGCTTGAGATGTGTTTAAGCATCTTTAGACCATGGGATTTTTCATTGAGTGCATAAACCTGCAGATTTGGGGAGTCATGCACACAGGAAATACAAGAGCTGTTCACGCTTGTTGGACTCCCTTGTAACCCCTGTGCGTACCCCTTTGAGTAGTAGTGCATTAGACAAAACTATGCATGGACTGTCTTCCAAGTACCCTCTGGGTATATCAGAAGCCCCCTAGCTCCCTTGAAACCTTGCCATAGATAAGACGTTGGCCATCTTGCTACTATAGTACACTGAGAACATCACTCAGAGAGATTACTCGCCCGTATGATAGGGTAGTCAGGTTGTACAGCTAAGGGTATAGTTGATCCTCCTTGGTTAGTGCCCTGAAAAATTGGGCCAAGTACTACAGTTAGACCCTTATGTATATTGTGATCTGTAGCATCTAACACTCTTGGAGACCATAGTTCTCTTCTCTATCTCTGGATCACACAAAATCGTTTCCAGATCATATCTCGCAAGTGGGGTTTTCCCACAGCAGCAATAATCAGTTCTGTCGTTCAAATCTATCAGATTGGCCATTCAGATCTATTAGATCCATCAGATCTGCAGTAGCAATCAATTTCGCTGTTCAGATCTATCAGATCAGTAATTCAGATCTCTCAGATCCATCAAATCCACCATCCAGATCTGAGTAGTTGTGTGGGTTCCTACACTTAG
The DNA here is from genome assembly GCA_000404065.3 of Pinus taeda. Classification (NCBI taxonomy): domain Eukaryota; kingdom Viridiplantae; phylum Streptophyta; class Pinopsida; order Pinales; family Pinaceae; genus Pinus; species Pinus taeda. The sequence goes on from APFE030777174.1 coordinate 76,609, forward strand.
GTGTGATTTTCACAGGACTTTTGGCAGCATTGACATTTCTGGGATTTGGCTACTGCAGTATTCCTAAGCAAGGGAGTGTGACCCCCCCCCGAGGCACTTATTGGTGACTTAGCCCATAAGAATCAAGATGATGAGATGAGAAAGGTGGTACCATTCATTTGTTAGTGCCAAAAAATTTAGACGGTCCCAAATTTCAAGTACATCGGATCGGTGCATGGTACAAATTAGAGCTCAAACTATGGCGAATGAGAGGATGGATAGCCTTGAATCAAAATTGAAGGAGGTCGTGTTGCAGCTGCAGAACTTAAATGTAACACTCTCTAAGGGAAAGGTGGAGGCACGTGAGGAGGCATATATTGGCAATGAAAATAGTGAGGGTGAGTCTAGCCAGTCTCTTCACCTCTCTGGTACCCACCAACAATCCCATCTGCGACCACCCAAACTGGACATGTATAAATTTGATGGATCTCACCCAGCCACATGGATAGCATAAATGGAGCAATATTTCACACTGAATTACATCCTGGATAATGTGGCTCAGCTTAGTGTGGGTATCATGTGCTTGGACAATGAAATATGGCAATGGTGGCAATGGCATCAACGTTGCTATGGAAGGCCCTTGACTTGGGAGACATTCAAAAAAGCTCTTATTGATCGCTTTGACCATGAATTTAACTTTTTGGGTTGTCTCACTAAGCTCTGACAAACAGGAACATTGAATGAATATATTGCCACCTTTGAAGCCTTCGCTTCTCACACTAGAGGTATACACGATGAATTATAGATGGAATGTTTTGTCAGTGGTCTCAAAGAAGCCATACAAGCCCATGTCTAACTGCACCACCCTAGCTCATGACTGCATGCTTGAAGGATAGCTCATGAATTCGAACATGCGTTAGCGGCCCAGTCCAATCGCCCAAATTTCATCGCCAAGGGTCGCCCCCTACAGGCTCAAAGCACTACCCAAGCACTCAAGGTTCAAAAGGTGTCACCAACGGAAATAGCAGAAAGAAGAAAGCAAGGATTATGTTACTACTGTGATGAGAAATACTCCCCCTGTAGCAAATGCAAGGAGCCCAAATTCTTTCAAATTGATGCTACTGATCACAGTTCATCAGAGGAAGCCCCACCACTTGAGGAACCAGAGGAGGAAGAAGAGGACAACTAGCAGGACAATGTACCTAAAGAGCCAGTTATCTCACTGCATGCTTCTGCAGGGATTTCTTCACCCCAAACTCTCAAAATCAAAGGTTTTATCAAGCATCACCCAATAGTAGTCTTGATTGATAGTGGAAGTACACATAATTTTATCCATCAAAGAGTCACGAAAGCAGTGCATTGTTTTGTCCGAGAAGTTTCTAATTTCTAGGTCCAAATTGCTGATGGGGGGAGAATGAAATGTGAAGGCCACTATGAAAATGTCAAACTTCAAATGGGAGATCATCAGTTAAATACCCACATGTTTGCCATACACATGGGAGGGTGCGACATTTTCCTTGGTGGTGAATGGCTTCGCACACTTGGCCAGATCATAATGGATTTCCAGGAGTTATATATGATCTTTAAGCAGAACAACCACACACATACCCTCTGCGGACTCCAGGTGGGAGCTCCCTCTATGATCAACTCACATCAGATAGAAAAATTGTTAATAAAGGGCCGCCATGGAGTTATAGCTCAATTTAGTTCCATCCAGGCCTTTGAGCCCAATTCTCTTCATATTCATCCTGAGATGCAACAAATCTTAAACAACCATCTGCCAGTCTTTGACAAGCCTCATGAGCTTGCACTCTCGAGAGGGGTACATGATCATAGCATTACATTGGTCCCAAGGGCTCAACCACCAAATGTGCACCCATATAGATATCCATTCGCCCAAAAGAATGAAATAGAAAAAATAATCAAGGAACTCTTGGATGCAGGCGTCATTCATCCCAACATTAGTCCTTATTGATCGCCAGTGGTCATGGTACTCAAGAAAGATGGGGAATGGCGTATGTGTCAAGACTTCAGGGCCCTTAATAAGTTGACAGTCAAAGATAAATTTCCCATCCCGGTTGTCGATGATTTTCTGGATGAACTAAATGGGGCTCAATTCTTTACTAAGCTCGACCTTCACTTGGGCTACCACCAAATTCGCATGAAAGAAGTAGACATTACAAAGACTGCTTTTTGAACTCATAAATGCCATTATGAGTTCTTGGTCATGCCATTCGGTCTTTGTAATGCCCATCCACTTTTCAGAGACTTATGAACCACCTACTTAAACCATATCTCAGAAAATTTGTCCTTGTTTTCTTTGATGACATCGTCATCTAGAATTGCACCTGGGCCACACATCTCCAGTATGTAGATCTACTCTTGCAACTGCTCCGCAAGTGTAAATTATTTGTCAAGATGTCCAAGTTCTCTTTTGGCATGGAAGAAGTTTATTATTTTGACAACATTGTGGGGCGTGAAGGTGTCAGGGTGGACCCCAAAAAGATCTAGGCAATGCAGGATTGGGCTCAACCTAAGACCTTGAAGAGCCTCAAAGGATTTTTGGGTCTCACAGGATACAATTGCAAATTTGTCTACAATTATGGTTGCATTGCTAGGCCCCTAACTCAACTCCTCAAGAAAAATTCATTCCTCTGGAATGATGAAGCACAACAAGCCTTTACAGCTCTCAAACATGCCATGTGTTCCACTCCAATCTTAGCACTACCCGACTTCACCAAATCTTTTGTGATTGAATGTGATGCTTCGATTATGAGTATTGAGGTGGTCTTAATGCAGGAAGGTTGACCCTTTTCCTTCACAAGCCAACAACTAAGTGGGAAGAATATGTGACAATCTACCTATGAGAAGGAGATGATGGCCATCTTACATGCAGTAGATACCTGGCAACCATACTTATTAGGGCGACATTTCCAAATCTGCATAGACCATCAAAGCCTTAAATATTTTTTGGAGCAACACCTATCCTCACAACAAAATAAATGGCTCGCCAAAATGCTGGGATATGATTATGAGATAATTTACAAGAAAGGGTGTGAAAATATTGTAGCAAATGCATTATCCCTCTAATTTGAGGAGGAAAGTACCCCGCTCATAATTTCCCTTCCCATTCCAGAATGGATTGGAGAGGCTCATAAGGAATGGCTTTCACATCCCTGGCTCTCCCAACTCATTAATCAATTACAGGCAGATCGAAATTCTACAATAGGCTACTCATGGTAGGATGAGATTCTTCGTTACAAGGACAGAGTTGTAATATCACCAACATCCGCCCTCAAAATCCACATTTTGGCATAGTTGCACTCATCTCCCACTGGAGGACATTCAGGCTTTCAGAAGACGTATGCTCACACTTGAAGATCATTTTTTTGGACAGGCATGAAAAAGGACATTCTTACTTTTGTAGCTGAATGCGACATCTGTCCGTGCCACAAAGAAGAAACGGTCAAATCCCCAGGCACATTACAACCATTTCCCATCCCGGCCTCAATCTGGATGGAGGTTTCAATGGATTTCATTACAGGTCTACCAAAGTTAGGAAACAAGTTAGTCATCATGGTGGTTGTGGATAGACTTTCTAAGTATGCTCATTTTTCCGCCCTACCCCACCCTTTTACATCGACTTTGGTCGTTCAATATTTTATGGATTAGATCTTCAAATTGAATGGCATGCCCACTTCCATTGTGTCTAATCGTGACCCGATCTTCACCAGTAACTTTTGGTGAACTCTTCCAGCTACAAGGTACGCAACTGCAACTTAGCACTTCCTATCATCCACAAACTGATGGTCAAACTGAAGCAGTCAACAAATGTCTGGAGACCTACCTTAGATGTTTCACTTCAGAAAAGTAACATCTCTGGGTACAGTGGATACCTCTAGCCGAATGGCGTTATAACACCAACTATCATTCCACCACCAAAATGACTCCATATGAAGCAGTTTATGGTCAAGTCCCTCCTTCCCCTACTTCTTACATCAAGGGATGCTCGAAGGTACAAGCATTGGATCAACTCCTACAGAACCACACAACCATGATGGCCCACCTTAGAGAGAATCTTCATCAAGCTCAAAACCGCATGAAGCAATAGGTAGATCAACATTGCTCAGAATGCCAATTTCAAGAAGGGGATCAGGTATTTTTGAGGCTACAACCATATAAGCAAACATCACTCAAAGACAATGGTTGTTAGAAGCTATCTCCAAAATTCTATGGACCGTATCAAGTACTTCAACGCATTGGACAAGTTTCCTACAAGCTAGCTTTGCCACCCACTGCAAAAATCCATCCAGTCTTCCATGTCTCATGCCTCAAGAAAGTGATTGGGAACAATTGCAGAATTTAAACTAGTCCACTTGAACTGTATGAAGAAGGGTCAATCTGGCTCCAACTTGAACAGGTTCTTGACACACAAGAATGACACCTGCGTGGCCACATGATCAGGGAAGTCCTCATCAAGTGGAAAGACACCTCTCCGGAAGATGCAACCTATGAACCAGCCACTACTCTTCAACAATTTCCAGAACTTTAGCCTTGAGGACAAGGCTATTCTTATGGGGGAGGGCATGTTAGGGTCCCACCCTAACCCCCTTATTTATGTAATAGGATCGAGTCATAGTTATAGTTAAGTAAAGATTCAATAAATCCCATATCAATAATTGTAAGTGGTTAACCCGCATTTAATGAGGGACCACAGTTAGTTGCAAATGGGCCATGGTATTAGATAGATGGTATTAATAAGAACTATGGTATTGCATGTATGAATCCTATATAAAGGATAGAGAATCCCCTCAAGGAGCATCATGTATTATTTTTTAATTGAGCTCATCTCTATTGGAGGTTGCCCCCTCGAAGAGGCAAGTGAACATTGCTTTCTGAATAATAAAATACTTGCTGTTATTTCTCATTGTTCTATGTTTTGGGTATATTTCTTCGCATATTTGGTATTCTGCTATCGTCTTGCAGGTTAAGAGCATAACACTCAAGCAACAATTGAAGTGTTGATTTTGAAAAAGTAGCTACAGGAAAAGGAAGCCCAGTTATCTTGTATGGCCAGCTGGGCAATGGAGGCATTGCAGTGTAGACAACCAACTAAATCCTATGCATTATATCTTAAAGACCAGTGGCTCCAATTCCAGATTAATATAGTGGCCCAGAGGGGCACAATCCCATTTCAAGATTAATATGGTTAGTTTATGGATTTATGTGATCATAGTTCAGCCAAGGATAAAGAAAGGCTAGCAGAATTTTAGCTACACAACATGGCACTTCCTAACATGCATTTATGCGATCCAGATGCTACTTTGGAAGACTTACAACTAATGGCTATGGCTTCTTGGATGAGCCATGAGGAAAAGAGAGAAGTGCAAATTCAAAAGACAATGGCGAAAGAGCTAGGTGAACCCCTGATGATAAGGGCAGAACCAGCAGAACCATTGGCTCTCATCTATGCAAATGAAAACCTTGCAGCCAATACCCAAGTTCTCCTTGATTATGTTAACAAGCAAGCACAAGCTATTGCTCATTTTGAAGATATGGAGAGATTTTTTAGCGATGACTACCTTCATGCATGCATGGGAAGGTGGAATACATTGCCACATAGCTTAAGGATCAGGGAGTATCACTCCCCAAACAGAATGAGGGAGGCCATGAGGAGAGTACCCCTATACAAACACTCAATGCAAAACTTGAAAGCCAACTAGATTGGTCTTAAGTTTAGTCCTCCACTACTGTCGGGACTGTTGGAAGGATTTAAGGAGGAGGAAGAACAGAAACAATGAGAGGAAGTGGACAGGAAAGCAGGTTTCCATGATAGAGAGGAAGACATCACATCAGAGACTTGGGATGTCAGGGAATCTGTTAGAGTTATTAAAGATGAAGAGCTAGATTAGTTGCTCAGAGGATGAGTAACCCATTCATCACGGGGGTGATGATGAGCCCCAGAAATGGGTAACTATATGGGCTCATTCTACCTATTATTTTAATTTAATCCACCATTCTCAATAGTATTGTGCATGTTTTTCAATATATTTATGTCAAAAGAGTGAATGGGGGTAATCACTTTGCCATGTAGTCTAATGAATGTTTATGCAGATGTTTTGGACAAAGACAAGGAAATTACGAGAAAATGGCAGCCAAACTCGAGGGAAACAAGGAAGAGGACTTGTAAGAGGGGTGTATCCTTCATTAATGACCCATTCCTCGAATTCCCCATGAGCAGCTCGAAGTACAAAGGCCCACATTGATGATTCCAAGGGGCAGCTAAGGAAGACAAGTAGGGCTAATGTTATCTTCAGTTCTAGGCAACCGAGTTCCTTAAGTTTAGGAGGACTATTGGGAGTCCCCATTTGTATAAATAAGAAGGCTTCAAGCCTCAGTAGGTTAGCAATTTATTAGTATATTTTTGCACTTTTGTGCAGCTTTGTACTCAGCGCATTTTCAAGCACTTTTTGAGACAGTTTTTATGTGATGTAACTACTATTTTTGATAATCAAGATGAATAAAGTTTTGAGCCAGTACTGATTTTTTTCTAAAGGGCTAAAGCTCTTGGGTTAGGGCCCAACCCAAGTTTCCCATCACCTCCTTTGTGTACTTATATGTTTTTTGTTTCCATTCATGAGTTAATTTCTACTACATATACTCATTTTCCTTCATTAGATTAGGTTGCTTTTGATGGTTAGACTAGCTGTTTTTACTTCATGTTGCTTAAGTAAGTTGCTACAGTGATAGAAAAATATCTAAAAAGGCTAACAGCAGGTCTTGATCTCCTTTCTCCCTCCTTGGGACTATGATCTGAGGTCAAGGCACTACTGCTACCACCAAAAACAGAGTTTTTGCTCCTTCATGCAATTGCTAGTGTGATACTTTGATTTGAAAAAGTTGATATTGGTTTAGATTTAATTTCTTAGATTATTTGATATTGGTTTTACCACAGTTATCTTGCATGCTTTTCTTCTCATAAAGTATTGTCCATCATTTTTCTAATGTTAGGTCAAAATTTAGGTTAAAATAGACAAAACTCTATTTTTCAATTCTTTCTTTGGTCAGTGTTTAGAAGTAAGTGTACAGATCTCTTGTAGAACATTCTAGCTCATCATTCCGTCATAAAACAACCAACACCAGCTCACCTCTCATAGATCCCCCAGCTCATTAGCCACATTTCACCAATCTACCCTAATTTTTGCATTGTTTTTCCATGAAGTTGTTTACTCACCATTTGAACAAAACCAAGCATCTCGTTTGTCTCTGATCTTCCTTGACAAGTTATAGACCCCTCAACACCTTCATCCAACCTTCATTTCCCATTTCCCATTATTTTTCCACCTTCAAACCTCCAAAAACCACTTTCGGTCTCCTCTTGTAGATCCTCCTATAGAACCTTCTGTAGATCCCTTGCAGCCTCTTGTAGAAGTTCCTATGAGTGATTTTTCAAAGTCTGATCACAATGGAAGTCTTCAGAAGGGTACTAGGGGCTTCTTAGGACCTCTCCACACCTTCCTCACCATCTACAAAAGTGAAATCCATCTTCGTTCGCCACCAAACCTCTACACAGTCACAACTAGTGAAATCATAAGCATAATAATTCCACATAGAAATACTCAAAAGTACAAAAATATGATTTCTTCTCATTTCTCTTCAGAAGTAGCTTGGATAAATGCAATTTACCTTTTCATTAGTCAATGGCATCCATTTCAGTAGTTTCCATCTCTTTTCTTGCACAAGTAGGGTTAGTGGGTAAACCAGGGTTTGCTAGGGTTTGCATTTCATTCCAGTTTTCCTTCTCTCTCTGTAAGTAGAATAGCCCCTGTAGAGGTAGCTTTCTTTTATCACATTTGAAGCTTCTTCTGAGAACTCATAGAAGTTGGCTTAAGATGCCAACGAACTTGCGCCAGCTGATCAAGTGACAACCTGCAGTAAGAGCTAGTACTTGTGCATACAGCACCATCGCTTCCAAGTTTGTTACAAACTACTGGGTTGATAAAAGTAAAGAAGGAAGCCCTAGAAGTTGTAGCATTATTGTTACAATACTGGAGCTCACCACCTACCATCATCAACTTGCCTATGATTAGATTATTCTAGTCGTTGCATCACCGTCGCCCATACTGCCACTACATCCAATCATCACGATTCACCTATAATGATAATCGCTGACACAGATCTACATCCTAAGTGGAAGGACTATTCCATCATAGCTTGGTAAGCAAGTCTACAAAGATGGGAGGTAAGAACCTTCGGTACAAAATTCTTGGTGAATGTTGGAGTTACCCTAGAATTTTTCCAAAGGTTTGATCAGTGAAGTGGAAGAGGTTTGAAATGGCACCCATGAGGAGTGAACCACTGTCGCTACAGGAGATTAACAAATTGCCGAGTATAGTAACAATCTTGCACTTTTGCAAGAAACTAGGTTGCTAGCATTTCTCCAAAAATTTGGTGGATTCGACATGGGCGTAGTGCTCAAATTTGCAAAAAACGTTCAAGGAAGGTTGAGTTAGGGTCGAGTCCTTAAAATTTAAAATCACTAAATAGTTCATTTTGCAAGCCACAGGCCTACCACTTATAGGTGAGTGCTGGTTTAAGATGGAGCGGTTGACAACGAAGCATTGGCAGCAGTTCATGGTCAATAAGAAGATGGAGGTCGATTGGAGAAAGGGACTACCACAGACCGCCTTAGTCAGAAAATGGCGAGATTTACTGTTTATATTGAAAAAGTTTGTCACATGCGAAGGATGTTATACCTTGGCATTCATATACCACCTTCGACTGCTGTCACATTTCGAGGCAGGGAAACTCATTAATTTCCCTCACCTATTGCTTAGGAGCCTTGAAAGGATGGCAAAAAATGTATAGAGCGCGAGTGCAAGCCAGGTTGCAACCAAACTCTGCCACCATGGACTCATTACAATGCTGGTTAAGAAGAAGTTAGAGAAAAAGGGAATAACATGGGAGGCATTTCTGAAGGAATTCTAAACAAAGGATGCAGAAGAACCTACTAGCACTAGTGCAAGCAAAAAGAAAAAGGTAGAGACATTATCTCCTGCCAACCGAAGAAGTAAAGGCTCACTAGTGCAAGTAGAGAAAGGAGTCATTGAAAACACTCCAATTGTAGCAAAGACAAGGAAAATTAGGACCTCGATGAGGAGGAGAGTTGTCGACCAAGGAACAAATCAGTTGGGTTCCCCAATTGTAATTGACGACTCGCCCCAAGACTCCACCACATTTGAAAATCTCTCGGTGCTTGCAGATGCAGTAGCACAGAGGGTGGAGGATGAGGAGAATGTAGTGGATGATCTGTTATTGTCAACATTCATCAGCATGCTAAGGAGGAAGAGAATAATGTTGACACCAAACACAGTTGAAGTCCAAGCAAAGGAGGATGAAGAAGAACAAAATGAAGAATCTCCTGACAATTTTAGTGAACTAGAGGTGAAGACCCTTAATGATTTCAAGGACCAGCGCATTCAAGACCCTGCGTTTTTTTAAGGACATGACATTGAAGACACTGTGGATTGTGAAGGTCAGGGTCCTGAAGACCCCACAATTTTTGAAGATCCTGGCATTAAAAACCGTACGGTGTTGGAAGAATAGGGTACTGAAGTCCTTGTGGTAGTAGAAGAATGGGGAGTCAAAACCCCTATTGATTTGGAAGGACAGGGTGTGGAATCCCCTGAGAAAGTGGGAGAGCAAGTTAAGAGCCTAGAGAATTAGGTGCACAGGGTACTGAAACCCCTCACATAGAGATTGGTGAGGGTATCAAAACCCTCAGTGATAGCAAAACCTCGAGCATAGAAACCCTCGATGATGTCTTAAAGTAGAATTTTGACATTCTTGACCTTGATATTGACTTTGTGGCAGAAAAGGTGTTTTCTCCCAAAGATCTCATTACATCACCATCCACTCTCTTCCTTAATAGTAGAATAGTGGACTTGGAGCAACAAGTCCATGACCGCGAAGCTCTAAACTAGGTCATGAAAGAGTAGAGTTGGCAGAAACAAAGTGAGGTGGAATTACGGGCTGAAGTAAAGAAGCAGAAGCAGCAAGTAAAGGTGTGGAAATATCAGGCTTCCAAATGCTATAGATGCCTAAAAAAGGTAACTAAGCAGCTGTGAAAAGCCCAAGATAGAAAGCCAAAGATAGTAAAGACAGGAATAAACATTGAAGTGCAGAACTGAGGTGCGACCACTCATTTTTGAAGGTTTTTTGCAGAGGTAAAATGTTGTGTAAGGACACACAACAACTTAGGGATGGGAGGATGTTGGTATCCTAAATTTCCCTATTTTCTACCCCATTTCCATCAATATCAACCTCTATTTTACCTTAATATAAGACCCTTCTTTCCTGCACTAGTACAAGATTGTTACCCTTTTCTTGCACATGCTCATAGTTTACATTAAGATTTGATAGAACACTTTATTAATCCTTTTATGTAGATTTAATTTTATTTACATTTTCTTGCAACTCATATTGATTTCCTAGAAGTAATCATGGAACGTAGTGTTAATAATGTATGAGTTGACTAGTGCAAGAAGATTCTTGCACTGCCACTGTCCGAGATTCTGACAGCTATCTTCCATGAGGACGGATCTCGATCTTTGATTCCGAGTTTAACTACTGATAAACTAAAATAGGTGGCACACATCCAGGGATTTTTATCCAAAGATAGGTCATGGCCCAACAAAGCTTGTGTTGTTATAACCATTAGTCAAGTTTGTAATTTGGTTTCTCAGTTTGTTCGCCCGACAGGCCTGAACGATAATTATTTGTAATTAGTGTAAACGACTTTGAGCCAAAGGATATATATGATGTAAATAGTAGATAAGAAATCTAGTGAACCATCAGTTATTATTTTGGTTTATGTAATTTGGTTATTGCCTCGTTTTTGGGATTGACTACTTCGTAATGTAATTTTCCGAATCGAGTAAATACAAGAGGATCATTATGGTTTGCACACACAGCGTGTAATTTCATCTCTGATGTGTTATTTGAAGTGTTGATTGCTTTTGTTCCTTAGAAGGGGAACAAGCTAGTTGGCCAAGGCCCGACCAACCCAACTGGTTGACCCCTCTCGCTTTCATGATTTGGGAAGACGATGTGTTTATTTTGTAGCAGTTGTGTGATGAAATAGCTTAATTGTTAATCTTTGAGTTTTAAATTAAATTATCTTATGTAGCCTATGTGTGGAATGGATCCGTAGTTTGCAAAGTATTTGTGTTCATTTCTGTTTATAAGATATCTTTTACACATTTACTTTATTCTTTCTTTATTTTTTAATTCATTTTTGAAGCAGATCATTCAAGGAACTCTTTCCTTCACCAATGCGTGTTTTTGCTTGCACCACGCTAAGTCATTCATTTTAGCAAACATTAAATCACTCACCTACATCTTATTTCCCATTATTTCGCAAGTGAATGAGTCAATAAATCAAATAACTGTTTTTGGTATTAAAAGTTCATCTCTAAACGAATCTAGAAGCGGTTATATTAACTACCAAATCATACTTGCAAAGAATATCATTATTATGGGTGAAGTACCAAAACTTGTTGACACATGTAAAGTACTTAGGCTATTGATTGATTCTTTTGTAAGTGTTTTATCTCATGAAGTTTATTTCCCTTATGAATTTTAATGAGTTGAAGCATTTTCTTTCTCACAGCTAGTTAATTCAGAATTTCATTACACTTGCAATTCCTTTTTAGCATATCTTTTCATCTTTCGAAAGTAAATAGGAAACTAAATAAAGAGAACCCTATTTCGTGGCAAGAGAAAATCTCTTCACATTGGAACAGAATTCTCCTAGCCTTGAGGCTTAGAACACCTTCCCTTAAAACACCTTCCCTTAGCCATATTGTAATAAAATATATTCAAACCTATAAGAAAAATATTTTGAATATCATATTAATTTTAATACTGGCATCTACCACATTATCTTACATTTCTTTTAACCAACCTAAAAGACAAATTTAAAAAAAAAAATTATATTCATTAATAGTTCTTTCTAAAATTCCATGTTCACCATTAGAAGACATTTCAAAAACCATACATATTTCTCATAGACTTCGGGTTCTGTACTAACCTTCTCAATTATTAAGTGACACCTCCAATTCACGTTATGGCTGACTCTCTTATTCAATTCATCTATGCTTTCTTTTGAACTTGTTTGGGAATTATATCATGTATGTCCTATATTATCTTGAAAGTAGATACACGAAAAAGTTGAAAGAGACGTGGATGTTACTGTATTCCGAAATATAAATAATTTAAAAGAGTTCCCAGCATATATTTATACGATTGGTTACCATATGTATATTGAACGAATGCATGGAAAAGCAAAGAAGCTTTTGAAAGTTCAACTGTCGGTTGTTCATAACTTTAGAATGTGAAGGAAGAGCTTTTGAAAGTACGACGCTTGCTCTCATCGTTATGACGTACTTCTGTTGATAACTTTCGATTAGTCTCGGGAGATATTCAACTAATTTTCTTCCACCAGTTGGATTGGGAATGAGAAATTATATCTTCTTCTTTCTTCTTTCTTTATGTGTTGATGTGGGTGCATGATGGTTTATATATGAATCAATGACAAATTCCAGAGATGGCTTGACGTGCAATGGCAATATTGATGTGCATATGGAAGAAAAAAAGATTAAGAGAAAGGTAGGGCTTGGAGGTGTTGTTATCCACTTATGGATAGCGTAAAGCTAACGCACCGATGACTGACAACTGTTGAGATGTCATAACACGTGCGTCGCTACCAGAAGCTACATAAATGAAAGGTCATAGGAAATTTACGACGACCAGTTTCTGTTGAACAACCCATAGCGATCGATGGCCGCATTTTCATCCGTGGAAGTGGATGAGGCGTCAAAGTTGTAGGGCAAATAGAGGATATCGATATCGATATCGACGATGATATTTGATAAGAAATTACCAATTTATGTGGAGAGCAATGTCCCCTGTTCTCTTGGGATTCCTAAGAAATTTCCGTAGAATCACCTAGTGTTCGAACTTGAAACACCACATCTGTTTGATTCCATCACTCTCGACTCGAATTTTTCATAAAAATAAATATCAATACCCATAGAGGAGAAATATGAGTGCACTTGAGGACCGACCTCACATAAATATAGGGATTTAAACATATATAAAACTTAGTGTTTTCAACACACCAACTAGAACAACATACCATCATTTTAAGTGCTATGAGTCATCCAGAAACACCTCACGACTTGCAACTCATTCTTGCCATAATCATTCTTGTCATAGTTCCAACTTAATTGTATTATAACATCAAGTGACATTCATTTACCACCTTATTTTGTTTTATGAGTTGAGTAATAGGTTTCTTCAAACAACTTTTTTTAAGGTTTAATTATCTTGAAGTAAAAAATGATTTCATCATTACCTTAATTATATAAAATAAATCGTTAATAAATATTTTTAGGCATCAATCCATAACAAATATGAAAACATATATTTTATAATATATGTCATACTTTAAAATTTAAAATAAACAAAAGCTAACTAAATTATATTTTATTTAATTATTATTATTTTAATTATAAAATACTTATATATAATATATAAATATATAATATATAAGTTAGCATATATACATTGAAAAAAACATGGAACAAGATTACTATCCATTATGTTTACAAAACCATAACTCTCTTTATATTAGAATTGTTTATATGGCACTTTTTTAATTAATCAATTTAATGAAAACCCAAAAAGAGCATAACTACTTTGGAAATAAATCTTAACATTTTATTTTTCAACACTGTTAAGAATATTCTACAATACTTCGTGGAGATTAAATTCCTACCATCCGCCTAATAATTATTGATAATTAAATTATAATTTTGAAAACTCTATTCCAAAATAGACACACCAATCGGTAATAATTAGTGCTTGTTAATTCTCTCTTAGCCAAATATTTATGGGAATTTCTTCTAATCATAATTCTAATTTTTAAACAACATAATTCTTAGCCTTTAATTACCATCTTTAAATAAAGTTCTCTGAATCACCTCACTTGCTAATTATCCTCTTCCTCTTTATTCAAGTCTAAAGATTGATGGGTTCCAAGACATTCCTAGTTAGCAAAATATTTATGGGATTTCTTTATAATCATAATTCTTATTTTTAAACAACATAATTCTTAACTTTTATTTCCCATTTTTAAACAAAGTTCTACAACTCGCCTCACTTGTGAATTATGATCTTCCTTCTCATTCATTCCAATTACAAGTGCTCAGATTTCCCTCACTTGCTAATTATAATCTTCCCTTTGATTCAAGTCAAAATATCGCCTCAAATGTGACTGATGATCATCCTCATTATTGAAGGATTCCAAGTTCAACAATTGCAAATTGTGATATGCCTCATCATTCAAATCTCCTTTTATAATCATAATCCTCATTTTTAAGTAAAAAAAGTTTCCGAGCTCACTCACATGTGTTGTGAATTATGATCTTCCTCTTTATTTAACTCTCCTTTTATATTCGTAATCCCCATTATAGAACAATGTGAGGGCTAAACTTTTGTTGAGAAGGCTTGTGGACCTCCCTAGCACCATTCGTCTACCTAATTCTCCATTCCATCCCTTCACACCCACACTTCCACTCGCTTTTCCTTCCCTGCACAGAAAACACAGAAATTCTGTTTCTTTCATTTTTAAACACAAAAAAATGATGATGAATAAAAAAACAACATTCTTAACTTGTTTCTTACCTGATGTATTCCAGCTTCTACTCCTCTCCTTCAAAACCTTGCACAGCTATCTCTTCAGTCCCTGCTCAAGCATCAGCCAGGAATTTTAGAGGGAGAAGCAGCTACAGGAAATCCTGTAGGATTCTTGTAACAATTGATCCCTTCAAAAAAACAAACTCTAGAGGTAGGGTAAGTGCAACAAAGATGTATACAATGTAAGAGGAGTGGTGCCTAATCAAAAATCACCAGTAGAAGCCACCAGTTCAGAGGCCACAAGCACCAGCAGCAGTAGCAATAAAAAAAAAACAAAGTCCCAAGTTAGAGCATGAAGAGCATGGTAGCGACTACAGGTAAGTGGCTAGACTTGTTCCTCTATTGTGTGAATATTATTTATGAACTGCATGAACATTGAGATGGTCGCGATCAAATGAAATCAGTGGGCAGCAAATTGGCCACCCTTTTTCAATTCAAACATCCCTTGTTGAGTTCAAACAAGCTTCGTCCCACTCAAACAACAGTTCAAATATGCAGTCAGCATGTGTGGCCCGTCAACTCGAGAATAAAAAAACTTAGAACTGGTAGTGGTGGCGGCGTATAATGGGAATAATGGAAGTGATGGTAGGCAAGCGACATGAAATACCATTATGGCACTAGAGTAGGACCAATAGTCTAGATGGGGATAATGTACCCATCCTGCCACCTCACTTCGTCATCGCAAATCATGCCATCAGCTTAAGTACACTGTGGTTGAAGCCTCCACCACCTTTTGCTTTCATTCGAGTCGAAGAGTACTTGACTACAGCACTCACCTACCACCTTCAAAACAATGAACCAGTCGTTTTTTGCTAGTTTTCAAAACCCTCCTGCTTATCAGGCTCTATAGGAGCATTATTGCATTCTACAGGAGTAGGAACACTGTCTACAGGATGCTTTCTATAGGAAGGCCAGAGAATAGCTTTGTAGGGAAAAAATTAGAAATTTTTTCCAAAGTCAAGCTTGAAAAAAGGTAGGCTCAGAAACCCACTCTGCATGTGATATAACTATACATGGTGGTGGATTTAGAAGCAAAGTATTGGGTTGTAAAGGGCAAGAAACATCAACACAAAAGTCTACCTGTGTTTTTTTGAATTCTATACAGTCTCTCTATTTTCTTCTCTATGCGAAAAGTCTATATTTTTCTTCCATGTATTCTCTTGTAAAGAAGAGGTGCAACCATAAAAAAAATTAAGCTATGAAAAGTGTGAATTTGCATTTGAAATCCTATTTATTTGGTGAGAAAGAAGAAAAGCACTGTTTCATATACTCTCTGTTTTGTTGAAATAGTATTTTCCTCAAACAAGAAAAGAAGAAGAAAAAACCTAAGAAGTAAATTCAAGTTGGAAATAGGGTTTGAAGGGAGGGAAAATTTCAAAATTGATGTTTTGAACAAAAAGAACACGAAAATTTCCTCTGTTATTTCAGAAAGATAAACCTCATCTATTCCTCTGTTTCCGATTTTGAAAGTTGTCGCCTTCTTCCTCACCTAAGCATTTTCAGAAGTCACTAAACATCATGCCAGGAGGTTTTATCAGAAAGGAGCCTTTGAACTCCAACAAATTGCATGAGCACCCAGAAGTGGTGGCCCTCTTCACCAGGGCAAACTGGATGTCTTTCTTTGAGAGAATTCATGGATATGATGAGGAGGTGACTGAGGAGTTTCTAATTTCCTTAATACCCCATTCAAAAACACATGCTACAGTTAGTTTCATGGGTCTCACCATAGATATTACACTAGAATTTGTCAGCAGAATCACAGGTCTTCCACTTGGGCTCCCTTGGAGCAAAGAAGAAAAACCACTATGACAGGTTACTAAAAAGACATTTTTTCAGCCTGATGAACATCCTGTAGAGGATAAGAATGGGATCAGAAGGACAAGTTTACCTTATCCATGGGGTGCGGTCAACTACTAGATCATGAAATATATCTCTTGTGAAGGAAGATTCAGTATAGTTTATGGTTATCACTTCATATTATTGTATGAATTAAGATATGGAATGGACTTACTTGCAGCTAGAAAACTCAGTGTGCCATATTTTCTCCTCAAGTCTTTGATAGAGTGTGGCACCAAATTGAATGCAAGGGTTCCAGACCAGCTGGCCCAGCATGGCCTCATTAAATTATTGGTAGAGGATGCCCTCCACACATACACCATCCCTATAGCTTGGGAGGTTTTCAGGAATATGACTAGGGAAGACAACATAAAAACTCTCACAAATGAACTTAGTCCATTCGGCAGTAAAGAGGAGGAGCAGACAAAGGAACTTAAAAAGGAAATCCATGAGGAAGCACATGATATTTAGGTAGAAGAAGAAAAAGAGGAAAAACAGAGAGAAGAAGAGAAAAATGACACAACCACAACTGAACCTAAGGGAAAGAAGGAAACAACATCAAAAGCAGAAAAGAAAAAGAAGAAAAAAGCTGGGAAGAAGAAGACCAAGACAGCTCAGAAGAAGACTTCCATTGGAAAGGCCGAAACTCAACAAGAAAGGGAGAAAACACCACCTCAGACAACATAAATTAAAACAGAAATAGTAGACACAGGCAAAATTGTAGAGGGTGAAGAAGAAAAAAAGAAAGAAGAGATATCCCCTGAAACACTGGCAAGGGAAGCAGCAGTTGTTCTTGTTGCATTAAGCACTCCAACTAAGAAAAAGGGAAAAAGAAAAAGATATACATTGATGTATTTCAAAGCCCGGAGGAGCACCAGAATGAAGGTGGGCAAGCCCAAACCACCATCGAAAGAACCCATTATCATTGAGGATGCACCTACTATGACAAAGGAGGAAACCCCCTCCAAAATCTCTAGCACCTGTGAGAGAGGGAGTCCCAAGACCTCTACCTGGAAGGAAAGGATCAAATTGATGGACTCTAAAGTAGTCCTACAAGAGGCACAAACCTCTCTATAAGAGACAATGGCCAAGCTTAAAGAAACTGAAAAATTGGAAAGGAAGGTGGAGGAATAGTCCCAAGAGGAAGGTAAGGCAAAAGAAATACCAGAACCTAGACCTCAGCCTAACTTAGGCTCCTATTACAATCTTCTGGAGGGTGGGAAAATCATCCCACAAAAATTCGTTGTGCCTCTTGTTACCGAAAATAGTGTCCATTCAGATGCTACTATTCCCACTAAGATTGGTAGCTATCTTAGAAACAAACAAGTAAAGTCTACTTTCGTTTTCCTTTATGAAAATAGATAAGAGTGGAACAGAGGAGACCAACCTTAGTCTTGCGCTTGATTTCCTTGTTTGATTCCTCTCCTTCCTGATAGAGCTTTGCCGTTTCTTCTTCATCTGCCCAACTTCAAAGAGCACCTATGGAATCACAACAACATACTACTATCGAAGAACAAAGATCTATATTCATAAATAACACAGGACCAGATGTGTGTTAACCATACAAATGCATATACAATGAAACATACAAGAATATGGAGGAAAATTTGGATAACTTTATTAAGATCAAAAGTAGCAAGAGGATTACAACCATATGTTCTGACCCAGCATCATCCTCCAGCAAGAAATCCCTTCTTCACCTAAAGTAAAGCTTATATCACCCAACACTATGAATATACACCAGGAAACCAACAACACTTCTCTACAAGATACAAAATTCCAGCCTTTGGATCTCTGTGATGAGGGATCCATATATAAATTATTGTAGGGAGGTGAGTCATCTTTTGGGGTCTTGATTAGTGTCCTCTCTCTGATAGTTCCTGATTCCACTTGGACAATGATGATCTCTTACTCATCCCTAGTCGAAAACAGAGAGGCAAGTGTCAGAGGGGAAGCTTCTGGAAGATTCCATGATCTTCCACCTCGCAATTTGTCCCTGCCATTTGTCCATTCCCGACCATCGCACCCTATAGAGGATCCATTCAGTATGCATCGCACCTTGTACACTGGGAAGGTGATATGCATCACACCCTCTGCACTGGGTTTTCAGTATGGTCCAGTTTTGACCATTTATGAGCAGTTTTTAGAGGACAACTTCTGGGAGATGATGTAATCAGTTGACCTTGTTCCTTTAGGTAGTGAAGCAACACTTTTAGGGACTTAGGAGCCCTCATTTTATGGACATTTATGATTGGGGTTGAAGTTCCCAAAAATGTCTATAACAGACAGATGGATAGACAGAAGTAGTCAACATGACTTGGTGCAGCTTCTAAGGGGATACAACCAGAATCACTCGAAGGCCTGGGATGAAAATATGGTATAAATACAACATTCTTACAATAGAGAAATCCACACTTCTACAAGAAAGTCCCATTTGAGACTTGTTTTGGATATTTACCACCTTCACCTTTGGATATTGCATATGGGTAACAAGGAGGATTGAGGGAAGATCTTATAGGAGATACTTTGAGGTATGAAAAAATTATAGAGAAGATCAGACATATCCATCTATAGGTACAAGACACACTGTAGAAGTCGCAGGAGAAGTATAAGGCCAGGCATGATCAAGACAAAACAAAGAAATCATTTAAGGTGGGAAACAGAGTATGGCTATAGTTGAACAAGGAGAGGTTGCAGGAGCTTGGTAAGAAAATCAAGGTTCTGAGGTATGGTCCCTTCGGGATACTGGAAAAGCTGGGTGATAATTCCTATCAACTTAGTTTACCACCATGTATGTGTATTTATTCAATTGTGAATGCGGAGAATTTGAAACTCTATGAGCCTTCCATGTTAGATCAGGAAGAGGAACATGTCCTACCTTCTGTGGAGGATTTGACACCAGATGCTCTGGTAGAGTTGATAGAAGATACACTTTTGCAAAAGAGGTCCAAAACTACAAGACAAGGGCAACATTACCTTTGGTAGATTGGGTTGAAGGGACAACTTCCAAGCAAAGCTAAATGGTACACCAGAGAGAAGGTGGAGGAAAAAATTCCTCACCTCATTCAATAAAAACTTTTGGGGACCAAAAGCCTACCAAAATGGGGAGGTGTGACCCAAATTGGATCATTATATTGTTTTTCAAAGTAGAAAAGGTGGAGGAATCAGCTCAAGGGACTACTTTTACCAGTGGGACCCAGCTTGGTGAAATAGGCTCTAAAACCTTCCAAGAGCATTTTGAGGCATAAAAAAACATTTTTTGGGGGTAAAACTTTACTACTCTAGTGCGTCACCATTTCATGTTGTTCTACACACAGATATCTTTCCAACGATGTGAGAAACGCGTCAATCAAAGTCTGTATGCAAAATTTATGCCACTTAGAAGTTGACCTTCTTGTCTTCACACCTATAGTTTGGGAGGATGCCACGCCAGCCCCCATTATTCATGGAAAATGGGCTAGCCACCTGTTTTTAATGTAAAAGACTTTAGAAGAGTCTATATTGTAACTCTAGTTAAGATTTGATGTAGTCAAACTTAACCATTAGTAGGCTATCGGGCTATGTTATAACCAATCGACTAGGAGAAAGAGGCATTCCAATCTTTCGAGAGAATTTTGTTCCATAGATGAGAAAAGATAATGAGGAGAGATAGGAGGTAAAGAACACAGAGAGGATCTATGCACTGTAGAATCCCTTGGGTCACAGGCATTACTTCTTTGTACCTACAGCCATATTTCTAGACAGAGAAAGAGAGCGAAGCGACCTCACCTTCTAGTTGGGTTTTCTCCCATAAGGGTTTCCCATAGAGCATATATTGTGTCTTATGTGTGTGAGAGAGATTATTTTGTCATTCTCTACTTTTCTGCATAATTAACATTCACATGCATGCACTAATTACAATTGAACCTACATATCTAGAATTTTAATAAAATTGTAACAGTGTAGAATCGCATATTTTTAGTGTAATATTATCATATCTGTTATGACGAGCTATCCAGTGGCATATCCATGGAAGTTTACAGATAAGTAAGACTAGATGCAAAAACTGGCACAAACTAGATGCAAAAGATGGTGTAAAACTTGATGCAAATGATGACATGAAACTGGAAGCAAAGAATGACACAAAATAGGAAGCAAAAAAATGATGAAAAACTATATGCAAAAAATGGCATGAAACTAGAAGCAAAACCTATATTAGAACCAAATGTAAATTTTGATGCAAAATCCGATGTAAAAAGAGGATGCAAAATATGGTGTAAAAAAGGATGAAAAATCTAGCACAAAAAAAGGACCCTTTAAAAAATGTATAATAGAGCCATGTTTAGTGCCATGCTAAAAAAATGCACTAAAATATGGTGCTAAATCTAGTGCAAATTGCCTGTTTTGTTGTAGTATGTTTCCCCTTGAGGTTTTACCATATAAATCTTGTTCTCCTTTATGAGTTTGATATTTCATTGTGGACCCCTGACCATGTTATTCAAACATCATGCTCATCTCTTGCCTTCATTAAGCCCATAAAATTAGGGTCTTAGAAACAAATAACTTTTGAATTTGAAGATGAGGGATAATCATTTAATGTTCAAGACTTTCTGAAAGGAACTTTGTATCTGTTTTAGAAATCTAGGGCATTAGGATTAGGTGATTTCTCTTCTAATGATAGATTTCTGTGAATGTTTTTTACTTCTTTAGATTAGGTTATTCTCTTTGTTTAGATTATTATAGTATCATTCTTCATCAAACAGCTACTAAAGCATAAACAATAAGGAGATAAGAGACACATAGTGTAGGCGATCAACTAGGTCAAAAACCTTTCCAACTTGAGAGGAAAACCGAAAATGAATTCTTCTTCTTATAGGGACTTCAATTGATGAATACCAAGACCATGACCCTTGACAGAAAAACCTCTCCAAGACCAAGTCACAAGGCCCTTCTTCACTGCTTCTTCTACTTTCCCAAGTCAACATAATTCAAATTACCTTCTTGCGCTTCTAGTCTTGATTACCCTGAAATTTTGGTACCTTTCCATAGGTCTGCAATTTGTACCTCTGCAATTCCGCACGAGTGAGGTGATGGAGAGAGTTGAGGATTCTTTCCTCATTCGTTTTAGTTGATGACTTCTATTAGTGATCTCGTTTAGCAAGGGAGGTGGATTGGGGACCTTCTTGATGACTTCTTCAGGGACTGATTTGATACCATTGTAAAAATCCTAGTTTCTACCACACGTGCGAGGATATTAACCCAAAAGCAGTGAAAAATATCTTCACTCTTCTTCTCACTCTTCTCGCTGGTTATGAGGCTGCTCTTCTTGTGATTTCGTGCTCCTTTTATTGTCTTGGATGCTTGACCGAGTTCTATCCTAGGTGAGGCCGAGTTTTCCTATATATAGTGGTATGTCCATCAAGAATAAACTAACTTTTCCTTGTGACAAGGCCAACATGCCTTTCTAGATTTATCCTTAGGCCAACTTCAAGGGGAGCTTGTAACAAGGTCTTTGGAGGGTTAACAATTTTTTCTCTTACAATGAATTACATGCCCAAATGGGTCTTCAATCCTTGACATTAGCTCACTAGATTTTATGACTTGATGACCAAACATATTAGCTCATAATGGGAGCATCAACTAAAAATAAAATTCACTAAGCATGAAACCCATGACTCAAGCATTACAAAATAATTTTATTTTATTTTTTACATCAATTACATAAAGTCATGATTACACATGTCATAAAAGACCAAACCTAGTTACATTTTTCAACACTCCCTCTTAACTAGGGAGGTATTTATAATCCATACAAGATACTTGGACATTCTCAATCTAAAGAATTCTCATAAGAAGAGTCGGATTGGTAACCCACATGTTTAGCATCATATCCTCCATCATTGTCACATTGCAAGGCCTTGACTAACATCTCTATCTCTCCACAAGGTCAGAGACAATGGTGGTGAGACCAATGATTTTATACACCCTCATCATTGTCTCTCTCGGAACATACCCTACCTGGGTTCACTCAGAGTATGTTCCACTAGGACTATTCTTATGTTGGATTCCCAGTCCTCAAAGAATATCGATCCTCTATAACTACTCTTATCTTGGATTCCCTACCACATCCTCAAAGAGTATCAGATGCCCGATTCTCACCCAATCCTCCATTATGTCTTCCCAAATGAAGACAAAAATGGCGTGTCTATCTCTCCTCATGGCCTTCACTAACACTTATGGTTGTTAGTCTTGTTCTAGTGCATGAAACATGAAGTAGAGAACCATATCTATCACTCCCTCTTAACTAGGGATGACCAACCCGTTGCATAAGAGGAATATACCCAATCTCCCTCTTAATCAAGGACTTGTCCAAGCTTATCCCTCTTGACCAAATACTTTCTTACAACAACTCTTTAGGTGGAGATCATGGGACAACCAACTACTTGTAGAACTCCTTCCTTTGATGTCATGAATTTCTTCTTTGTCATAAAGTCTACATCTTTCACGAATTCTTTGTAGGGCATAGACCATACATCACTTTCATCCATGAGTCAGTCATGTCATTATTCCTTTCATTGGAAAATGATCCATTAGTCCATATATGGCCTTCCTTCATGCCATGTTGCCTTCTTCATGCCATGTTTCCTTAAGGATATTTCATACTGCTACATGTGAATTAGTTGTGAAAGACATCCACAATTCTTCCCTTGGCGGTCCTACATAAGCCCATCCATATATTATTCAAAAATAAGGAATGAACATTAAATCAAAATTACCTTTGTGATGGTCTTTCATCATGACATCTTCTTGTGAGAATCAACATCCTGCATACATATTGACACATCTTCAAAATATATATATTGTCAAGGGTCTCTTTCTTTTTCGGACTTCATCAAGGTCTTCATATCTTTAATGGAGATATCATAGTCAAAACTTTTAGTCCTTGGATGTTGATTGCTTTATCCATAATTTCATATTTCATGATCTATTTCTTTCTTCAAAAATTTCCTTTCAAGGAAATTTCAATTAGAGTTCTACAAATATTGTCAACCACATCATATTTCATATGAGGACATATTATGTTGATTTCATCTAGTCAATGTGTGACCCATGCCTTCCTGCATCCTTTCAAAGGAAGAGATCCTTCCTTTTGGTCATGCTCTCAAGATAGAGCATTTATCCATGTTATTTGAAACTATATGACATGACTCTATTGTATCAAATACAAACATACATACCTCGTTAATCTTTTAGGTCACTTTGACTTCCTTCAACAACTTCCTTTATAGAAATAACTTCAATTCGTTGATATGCTTCACTTCTTTCGACATTATACCATCATTCCATGAATCCCATACAGGTTGGAATTCCTAGCGAAACACTTGCTTCTTCCAGTAGGTGAACCTTCCAATGAAGATTCCAATGGAGGATCTTGATCATCTTCATCCTGCAAATCCTCCTTTTGAATGATGTATGATTATCTCTATGCTAGATGACTTTTATTTTTCCCATAAGTACTAATTGTGCTTCTAATTAGGTTACCAAGAGCTACATATTTCTATAGATGACAACCATAAACTTTTATTTCAGTTATCTTTCATGCTTCTTTATGATGATGTCACTAGCTATTGCTTTTAATCGTATGCTTCTATGATGTCGTCTCCTAACATTATGCACCCTGTCATGCTTCTAATGATTCCTACCATGATAGATATATTTTACAACATAATATTGAAAAGAACTTAGGTGAGGAAGACCTATCTTAATAATAGTAAAGATCTTTTACTTCCTCCATCTTGAACTTCTTCTTTTCAGCTTATTCCACTTCTTCAGTGATGTGGGCTTCTTCCCTTCTTCATTTGTTGTTTTCCTTCTTGAGATTAGGACAACATTTCTTGAAGTTCCCATATCCTTGACATCCATATCATTGGATATATGACATATTGATCTTCTTTTTCTGAGGACCAACCTTGCCAAATATCCCTCTGCTTCTAGACATGACAACAAATGTTTGACCCTCTTCATCTTATCATATATCACTTTTTTACTTCAACTTGTTTTCTTCAATCTTGCATAATGACCACAAATTATTGAATGGGATAACTTTCTCCTCTTCATAGGCCTTTGATACAAGGTTTCCTTGTTCATAAGTTAGAGCATTTAGAACAATGGTAATTATTTCTTTATCAGATATCATCTCTCCTAGACCTTGAAGTTGATTCCTTATTAGAGATGCATTTGTGAGACATGTAGATATACATTCATCCTTTGATGCTTTCAATTTGCATAGATAAGATCTTACTGATATGATTTTTCCAGTTGTGATTTCAGAGAATAGTTATACTATCTTATCATATATCCCTTTTGATGTCTCCAACTCTGCTATATTGGAGATGAGGGAATCCTTGATGGATTCTATAAGAATCCTTTGAGTCCTTATATCATTTGTCATATATTTATATAGTGCTCTCCCTTTAGATGGTTTGGAGAATTTTCCATTGACATGATCAATAACTCAATTTTCCTTGAGGACTAAGTCTATCCTCATTTTCCACGCAAGGAAGTTTGATGACCCAACCAACTTGTTGTTCTCCTTGCAAAATGAAGTCATTTTACTAAATTTAATTATATAAATAAATATAATTACTTGTCAATTGAAGATGAACTCTTTAACTTGATCCCTTTGTTGATCATGATTTATAACTTCTTGATGATGTCTTGATAATTCTTGGATGATCTTCTCTAAGGAAAAGAATTTTCCTTTGAGATGAAATCCATTGCTTCAAAGAGAGGGAAATTGCCTTGATATCTTTGATGATTGTAAAGAGAGCTTCAGCATAAATCACATCAAAAAGATCATTGTCGACGCCTTTCGAACCAACCAGTGTGGTTCATCGTCAGGACGAGTTGAAGGAACAGATCAGGCCTAGCAAGCTAAATATACTGAGCAGAGACTCCAACGGCTACCTAACGGCTATATTTGACTTGGACCTAGGTCATAATTATATTATTAATAAAATTAATTTAATTATCATTTTTCATAATATTAAGGTAATAATATTTTAATTCCTTGAGATAAGAGAAATTAGGTTATATTGGTAAATATAATCTAATTATTAAATATTTTTTTTTTTTTATTAATTTAGTTTTTTTTTATATTTTTGATAGGGTGAGAATTGGAAATTTGATGTTAGTAGGGCTACTCTTAATGGCTCTCCCACACTGCATTAAGGAGATGAGATGTGGTAAGAATGTTTCTGCTTGAGCGAGGGACATGAACATTTTAGAGATGGGGTAGAGACAGAGGTTAAGTGTTATTGTTCTGGGCATTGGTTCGTATTGTTGGTTGCGGGTGATGGGTAGAAAGGTCGACGAGGGGGATTCTTGTTCTAGTGTGTAGGGTGGCTCCTTGTCTCAATCATCCCTTGCCCTTAGTGAAGTGAACCTATATTGTGTGATGATTACAAAAATTCTAAGTTCGAGTTTGGCGGAGTGAAGGAACTGGGTGTATTTGTCGGGACCCTTGTCTGAGACAACGAGATTGAGTGAAATCCAAACATTTAGAGCTTCAAGAAAGGCGGGGAGGGTGTGCTAGTGTGTGTGTGGCCTTCGACAGCTTTAATTCGCTGGTAAGATTTCCTTATTTGCTTGGTGTTGTATTCTAGGATTTCAATGCAACTTGTTTTGGTAGTGGTTTTTTCGGTTCATTAGTTTGCTTCTAGTGGTTTGTGGTAAAGGACATCAAAGGAGGTGGTTGCCTCTTGGATACATATAGTCTCTTCTTTCTTATTAGTTGTTTCAATGGGATTTTATGTAGTGGAGGTTTGGGCACTTTGAGCCAGGTTTTTACAGTGGAGTTCTGGGATTTTAGTCCTATGTGGAGGTCTGTATTTGGAAAGTTTTATCCTTGTGGCGCCTCTTATGGCTTGCTTGGCGTGCAGGGCACTGGGTTTCTTCTGGGGTTTCATGCGGAGCAACCGCTTTTGGGCTGGTCATCTCTGTTGGCAGCTTAACGATGTCATATTGCTGGAGTTGAGTGGTCAAGGTTGTGGGCTTTTTTCGCTTGAATTGGGTGGTCTAGTTTTTAGAGGGTCAATGCAGCAACAGTGCTACCGAGTCTGTAAGGGTGTGGTTTTGTAGGGCTAGGACATGGACCATCTAGTGGACTTGAGAGACATTGGTGAAGAGTTAGACCAGCAACCTACTAACTCTCTTGGAAGAGTTGATCTTCTACCTCCATTCAATACGTTGGAAGGTCAATTTAGACAAGCGAACCTAATGGTGGAACAATCGGTTAGAGATAGGAATAATGACCACAATGAGGTCATTTCATTTATGAATGACCTCCAGCACAACAAGTGGCACATCCTTGACACGTTAGTCTCTCTGCAACATGGACAAAAACGAATTTAGGATAGGCAAGACCAACTATAAGGGAGAATGGCTCACATGGAGGCCCACGTTCATAAGCCCTTTCGTCTTCACTAGCCACCTGATATATACTTGGACACTCTTGATCTAGATAATGTAGCTGCCCTAGGATGATATTAAGATACATATTGGTTTTAGGTCTTTTTTAGTCCCTTTGAATTATTTGTATGCGCTATTATAGCTTTCTCCTGTTGTTAGCTATATTTTGTTACCAACACTTTCTTGCCAACAAATTTAATAAAAATAATGTCAGAAATATTTTTAAAACAAATTCCTCACCATACATATTTAAAATAATTAATATATTTGATTAAAATAATAATATAATAATATTTTAAACTAAATCATTTTTTATAATAACTAAAGAAATAAAATTTGAAATATGATTTCACTTTCAATTCACTTAATAATTTTTCTTACATTTTAGCGTAAATTTCAAAAACAAAAATTTGTACTTCATCTTTTTTACACCCAATAAAATAAAAATCTATAAATTATACGTTAGATTTGAGGAGGGGAATAAATTATTTAATAGTGTTAAGTTCTAGGTAATTGAATTTGTTTATTTTTATTTCCTCTTCATAAGTTGATTGAATTTGGTTGAAAATGTTATTTCAAAATGGCCACTTGGTACTGCCAGCCACGGAATTCTATATGATTGAAGAGTAAAGGTCAGGGTCACTCTTTTATTCAAAAAAAAATTACAAAAAATTATTAATGTATAATAAAGGGTCATGGTTCACTCTTTTATTCGTAAAATTACAATAACAAAAAATATAAAGTGTATAATAGTAAGTGTAATATATTTGTTTGGATTTATATAAAATGGGAGTAGTCTAATGAGGCGGAGGAATTTCCCGGTTTCTGTTCTTACTCGGAAAAACTTCCGGTTCTAGCAGGCAATCCTCTGATCCCCGAGGCTGATGCGACACCCTCTATATCCCAACTACTATGACATATCTACTCTAGCCTGATACCTTGACATATCGACTTCGGCATGGTCATGATACCCTGCATCCAAATACACACCATGTGGCATGGATGGGCATCACAGTGCGGACGAGGAACTCCCTACTGCCTCTGCCTCTAAGCATTTAATGACACACTCATTTGAATTTGAATGTTGGGTTTCAATTTGAAAACCCGCCCAAATGAAATTTAAATTTTTATGAGCAATTACGCTCAACTGATGTGTGATGAGAAGATACGTCATTCTTCAATTGCTAGGGCGATGCCCCGAGGGTGCACCGAAAGGGTTCGACCTCTTGTTGTTTGAATTCTCTTCATTTTACGAAACATAGTTGCTTGCACTGCATCATTGGCATTTAGTCAACCTACACAACACTAAGCCATGAACAAATCGCTGGAAATTGGCGAAGCTACAGGTTAAAAAATAGGGTTTAGTTTTCGCCGCTTTTTTCCATTATTGTCTTGACTCCGTGGGTTTCCATTTCTAAATGTTTGTTTGGTTTGTTTTCCAACCTAGGATGTTATTCGAGTCATGTGAAAGGCATAAACGAATAAATTTACAGGAAACATGAGGAGGTCGGACATGAAGGGTTTGTTACAAATCTCATGACAGTCTCTTTTGTTTAATTTTACAATCATTTGGGCGAGGAATTCTCTCACTCTTTCAATTTAGAATGTGAAAACAATAACTACATCCACCAACGTTTCTTTTGTTTCATACAAATTGGACATAATGTTCCTCGAAGTTAGGGTGCCCAATTTTGTATCTGTAATACCCTGGACAGGCAGTTCCCTGGTCCAATCATGCAATAAGTTCGTGTGCTTTAGTTTTGTGGCGTGTATTCAATTTATAAATTAATTTACAAAGCATGAGTTTATAAGGAAAACTTTTTCCTTAATTACCTAAGACTCAAAAAGTGACCATGACCGCTAGCGACTCAGCCGCCATGACTATCGGTCAAACTGAACAGACAATAGTAGTGTGAACGCACACCAAAGAATAAAAAATAGTGAGCGCGGTTTTTTTGCCTGAAAGGAAGGAATGAATTCTCCCAAACGATTCCGGAATTAGGGATTTGAATATTTCTATTAAATCAAAGATAATAACCTTTAAAATAGAGTGAAATTATGTTTTGTAAACCTGGTTATCAAATGTAGTGGGAGGATTG
Source organism: Pinus taeda (assembly GCA_000404065.3). Taxonomy (NCBI): domain Eukaryota; kingdom Viridiplantae; phylum Streptophyta; class Pinopsida; order Pinales; family Pinaceae; genus Pinus; species Pinus taeda. Next base: position 105,732 of record APFE030777174.1, read on the forward strand.
GTGAACGTAATGAACAATATGTTGAGTAAATTTAACTCGTGGTAAAGTGAAAGTTGTTAGAGTTAAAGTGGTAATTTTGGATAAGTGATTTTGATAACTCTATCATATTAAAGGTTACTTTCATTACATGTAATGAAGGTTTTAAAGGGTTTAGGGATTTGTTATCATAATGTCAATGGAAAGCATTCTGGGTTGATTCAACATAGTGGGTAGCTTGGCGGTTCTAAATCAAGGCATATAATAATTGATATTTATTATTAACTGTTTTTTTAACCAATTGGAGTTTAGATTTAACATGTATTATTTCTTTTCTGTTTTTTTCGGTTTGTGTGTGGAGAGGCATCTTACAGTGCAATACTGTAATATAATGACTTTTAATATTAAAATAATAATAATAATAATAATAATATAGGCTTAATTTAAAAATAATAAATAAATTTAATTCATTTTGTTGTACTCATTTTGCTTTTTATTAATATAATTAGAATTAATTTTAGATAATAAATAAAATATGATAAATAACATGCACATTTAAATAAAAAAAAGATATTGGTAATGGCTCTTAACATTATATAAAACAAATTAAAAATAACCTCCACTTAATTAAAAATAACAAAAGTAATAATAGATTCAATTCTTTTTTGTTTGTACTGACTTATTTTTTTATTAATAATTAGAAATATTATTTAAATAACAAAAATCATAACATATCACTTTAAATAAATTTAAATAAAAATAGTTATATATACCAACCATCATATTTAAACATATAAATAATAAACTTATATATTATTATATAATAATAAATAATAATAATAATTTATATTGGTAATCATTTTTTTTCCCAAGCAAAAATCGTAACTTTTTATTAATTTTGAAAAATTACATATAGTAGATGTCGTAGGCATATGCATAATTGTTGGTCGTAGTCATTCAAGTAGTGTTCAGAAAAGTAAGTTATGACAGAAGCCATTTCCAAAATAAGTTGTACATATTCACCACGCAGGGTGTACTTGAAATGTCTAGTAAGCAGAGGAAGAAACATAAATATATACATATAAGGATACTATGTATCAACTAAAAATAAACCAAAAATTTAGGGCATGTCTGCCCTAGGATATGCCCTATCAATGTAGGGTCGGTGATAATATTGATATTGTTTTGCACCAAGTTGTTTCGGTATCATCCACAAGCCTTTGGGATCTGTCATGGCATCCTTGGATAGTTTGTTAGCAGCCTCGTTAAGTTCTCTGTAAATGTGTTGACAAGTGACAGAGTTAAATTGCGCCTTGAATTCCATAGTTTCATCCAAGATGTTTCTAAGTGTATGTGCATGACAAATATTGATGTTATTGAGCCAATTTATGACGATTTTGGAGTCTCCAAAGATTTGTAGATTAATGCATGAATGTACCAATGCAAAATGCAGTAGATGCCTGAGCGTGATCAATTCTGCATAGCTATTGGTTCCCTCTCCCAATCCTAGTTGGATTTTGAAATGGTGTTGCTCAGATAGGTGTAATAATTCTCCCCCCCCCCCCCCCCCCCACCACACCCCTGAGCTTGGGCAGCTCCATCAAAATATGCCCACGGTTTGGAATGGTTAATCATCTTAGTGGTGCATGTGCGATTTGAAGGAGGGTGAGTTTCATCAGGTATCTCATGGTAGGTTGCAATGATTTTTGCTACTGCATGTGGCCATCGAGCGTCTGTTCCTTTAAAAATGGTTTTGTTCCTGGTCAACCAGATGGACCAACAGATGAGAAGAGGGAGGCATAGAGATTTTACACCATTGTTTACAGCAAACCAGGTGTCCCATTCCTCAAGTATCGATTGTCCTTGCCAGCAGCCTAGTATGGAGAGAAGATTTGAGACTTGTTGCCATAGTTGTGCGCACATTGGGCAGTGGAGGAACAAGCGATCATTTGTCTCCTCGGCCTGTTTATAGAGAACACACCAGTGTGGACCAAAGTGAGATCGATGCATAAGATTAGCTCCAATTGGTGTTTTGTTTCTGAGCACGTTCCACATGAAAAGTTCGGTTCTCGGTGGCGCTTTGAGCTTCTAGATCTTGCTCCACCAGCCCAGAAGTACAAGTGGTATGTGCATTCTTAGAAGGTGGGGATAGCCAGCTTTCGGAAAATACTTACCATGATCATTCGGGGTCCAGATAAGTTCACCGAGTCCTTCTTTGATGCACACATGGGCTTCTTTCAGAGAATTAATGTACCCCTTCCAAGTTTGCTGCCAATGTTCGGGGATGCCCAAGAGAGGGGCAAATATCCAAGCCTATTCGAAGATGGACTTGTTCTCCAAATCAGCTATATTTGCAATCACATTGATATTCCTCTGGTTGAGATATTGAATGAGGTTTGGCGGTAATCGATACATATTCCCCCCTCCTATCCATGGGTCCATGCCTATTCGAACCGAACTACCATCATTTATTCTCCATGTTAGGCCCTCACTGATGAAAGGCAAGGTGTGCAATATTGCTCTCCAAACCATATATACCCTTGATCAAGGCCAGGTGGGTAAACGAATCCAGTCCATGAGATGATGAGGCCAGATATATTTGTGATAGGAGACTTCAGTCCAGAGATTTTGTGTAGTGGGAAAGATCCAACACATCTTGGCTGCTAATGCATGTCCAAAAAATGTTAAGTCTTTTAGACCCCATCCTCCCCATTTATTAGGGAAAGAAATGTGCTTCCATCCTACCCAAGCAAAGGGTTTGCTCTCTTTACATGCATTCCAAAGGAATCTGCAGCAAATATTTTGTATTCGGGCTAGGATTCCTTTAGGGATCTAAGCTGACAACATCCAATAAACAGGGGTAGGCTCCAAAACGGACTTGATGAGGACTAGCCGTCCGACTCTAGATAGGAATCTGTGATTCCAATTGTTTAAGCACTTCTCAATTTTTATTACAAGCCAAGTCCAATCTGCAATTATGTAACAATGGGGTTTGATCCCACACCCTAGATACTTGAGGCCATCCTCCAGATGATGATTCTAAAAAGGGAATTTCTGATGAGCAAATCTAGCTTCCAGGGGAGATGTATTAGAGAGGGTGATGGTGGACTTGGAGTGATTTGCTTCCATACCGGTAGCCAGGGCGAATAGAGTGAGAATATCATGGAAGGTAGATGAGTCCCTGTGACTTTCATTTAGGAATATAAGGACATCATCAATGAAGAGTAGATGAGTGAGATAGCAGTGGTCACTCATTTTCAGCCCTTGTAGTCTCCCCTCCCTCTTGGGCGATGCAATAAGTCTATTGAGGCCTTCCATAACAATTAGAAAGAGAATCGAGGAGAGTGGACATCCTTGCCGAAGACCTCTCTCAGCATGGAAGAAATGTGATGCAGAGCCATCAATGAGGACACTAAAAGTTGTCGAGGTGATACAACACATGATCCAGTCAATGAAGGGAGGGGGGAAGCCTAAATGGGTGAGGATCATCTTGATATAGAGCCAGCTGACCTGATCGAAAGCTTTAACTAGATCGATTTTGAGGATTGCCCCTTTTAGCATTTTTGTTTTGATGGAGTGGAGGGCTTCTTTGGCAGTGCCTATTGCTTCGTGAATTTGTCTGTTCTGTAGGAAATAAAATTGCTCTGGGGAGATGTGGCGGGATAGGATGGGCCAGAGATGGTTAGCAAGAATCTTGGCAATTATTTTATATAGGTAGTTGCAAAGGGAGATGGGGCAGAAATCATTGAAGGATGCAGGGGAGTCGGCTTTAGGGATCAGGGCAATGAAAGTGGTGTTAATGGCCTCATACATACGCCCATAAGTCTTGCATTCCTCCACCACCTTTAGCAAGTCGTGACCAATGAGCTCATATAAGGCAAGGTAGGATTCAATAGTCCAGCCATCCGGCCCTAGGCTTCTATCTTTTTTGAGCCATTTCAGAGTACCATCTAGCTCCGCTAGAGTGACGGGGGATGTGAGCTCCTCAACCGTATCCATGTCCACAAATCTGGGGAAATGTCTCGCAATTCTGACAATTTCAGTGAGAGAGGCTCCAGGAGGTGCCTTGAAGAGGTTCCTAAAATGTGAATTCCCCAGGTGGGAGAGCTGATGGAAGGTTGTCATCATGCCCCCATCTTCCATGGGCATATTCCAGATAGTATTGGTGACTTTCCTTCCCTTTGCAAAGTTTTGGAAGAACTTGGTGTTCTCATCTCCAGCCTTTAACCAGATAGCTCAACTCTGGAGCCTACAGGTCTCTTCCCTCTCCTTTAAGATTTTTGATATCTGGTTTTCCAAATTAATGAGATGAGTCTTTGCTTCAGTTGATGTGAAACCTCGACCCTGGTCATCTAGAAGGGTGGTCAATGATTGTTCAATTTCTTTCGGGGTTTGGTCATCCCTCTTATATTTTTCCTTGGCCTAGTTTATGGAGAGTTTCTTGAGCTTAGTGAGGTTGAAACAAAATCCTTCTGCCAGAGATCTCCCCATGTCTAGTGGATTAGTTAGCCAGAAATCATAGACCAGTTGTATGTAAGATGAATCCACAAGCCAGGTGGAGTTGAATTTATACAGTGCCCTTGGCTTTTGTTGGGGGTCAATGATCTCCATATAAATGGGGGAATCATCCGATATTACTCCAGAACAACCCCATTATCTATAGAGGGAGAGCTTTTGTATCAGAGAGTCCTTAATCAGAAATCGATCTAGTCTCCTAGCTAGAGTTGCCTCATCCACTCTCTGGTTCCTCCAGGTGGGGAGAGGTTTTATCATAGGGATGTCCATCAGATGGTGGTGTTCAAGCAATATCTCCATGGTCTCAATAAGTGAATCCACCTGTGCATTTATCCCCCAAGATTCCCCAAAACCTATGGAGAAGTTCAGGTCACCCCCTAATATGAGATTATCTAGGGAGGTGAGGGATAGATTGAGGAGGCGGTTCCAGAAGGCCTCTCTATTTTGACATGGGCCATATAGATTGATCAAGCGAAGATCCATCCCCAGTTCAGATGAAAATATGTGCATGCCAATAAAGCCAGCTCCACCCCAAGAGACCTTAAAGTCAATAGTGTGGGGATTATATCCCATGGCCAGGCCTACAAATCTCCTTATGACATCAAGGGATTGGAAGATCCAACCAGGCTTTAATGAGTAGAGAGTGCGAGAGGTAAGGTCAACCTCTCCCAAAGTTTCTTGTAGGAATATGATGTCAACAGTCTTGGATTCAAAGAGTCATCTGAGGGCTAGCTTTTTGGGTGCGCTAGCCATGCCCCTGCAATTAAAGGAGAACGACTTCATGGGGGAGGATGAGTATGGGTATTCATAGCTCTAAGAACCTGATCGAGTGATGATTTTCTGCCCGAGGCCACTCCCACCCCAGCTATAAGGATGGCTTTAGATAGGTGGGATTTGCAACCTCTAATGGATTTGGGGGGATGGGAAGAGGGGGACAGACCCAAGCCAGAGGATGCAGAGCAGTCCTGAGAGAGGGGGAGTGAGGTCTGAGGTTGTAGGGGCCGGGGGGCGGGGGGGTAGAGAGGCTAGAAGGGATATGGATAAAGGGGGGGGGGGAATCCGGAGGAAGTATGGGTGTGGTCGAGAAGGACCGACTGATGTTGCTTCAAGTGGGCAAGGGATGGAGGGGAGCAGTGTGGGGGGGGGGTGTAATCCTGGACCAATGCAGATGCAGAGTGCATATGCAGTGCAGTACATGCACGAGAAAAAATAAAAACAGATTCGAGGGGAGGATTACCCAAGGAGCGATCAGTCTCTGCAACAGCCCTCGATCGGGTCATCGGCAGAGAGGGAGGACGTGGAGCACTTGTAGATGCCTGGCAAATTAGGGAGCCCTTCCTGATCATTAATGTGGCAATCTGAGGAGATGACCCTGGGATGGATGCAGGTGTCTTAGCTGTCTCACCTTCTGGTCCCTTTGGAGAGTCCATGTCCCTTCACACCAATGGGCATTCCTTGTATAAGTGTCCCACTTTATGGCACCTGCAACATCTGAAGGGGACTGCCTCATAGTCCAGGATTTATAATCTGGTGAAGTTCTTCCAGCGCGTTCCTGATTCGGAAAAACACATCTTCGGACCAATACTGCAAGGGGAGTCTAGGTAACCTGACCCATAATAGCCCAGCCCCAATCTGTTCTCTTTCCGGGTCGAAAAGCGAGCTCCAATGCTTCAGCATGACCGGGGCCATTTCGATTTGCCAATATCTAGCTAGTTTCTAGTTGGTGTATTTTTGTTGTGAGAAATAGAGCGCAAACTAGCCGCAAGGCAGAGTCTCCACTCCTGGTAGGTCTTTGAAGATGTTTCCCCAAATCTCCTTGACCCATAGGCTAAGTTACTCTGCGGAGTAGGCACAGCCTCTAACCCTTCCCACCAGGACCTTTCCAGTCGTAGTGACCACCTCTCCCATGTTCAAAACTTCCCCAAATTTGAGGGTGAGGTCCTTCCTCGAGGCCTTCAACACTTCATCTTTTGCTTGCTTGATCTGGGCGCTGTCAAGTGGTCTTGTTGAGGGTCTGGAGAACCCTAATTCTCTTGTTGGTGGTTCTGCATAGAGTGTCGAACCTTAAAGACCGGGGTTTCAAAGCAACCTGATGGGATTGCCGAGAAAGAAACCACTGTAGTGGAGGAGGGTATGCCAGCACAGATGTATCTTGCTGAGGCACAATAGTTTGTTTTGCCCCAGGTGTGGGAGCTATGTGCAGTGTGCGTAATAGATCTCTAGAGGGCGAGGGTTCAAAGGGTGGGGATGATGGAGAGAACGCAACAAGTAGATGGAGGGTTGCTGGTGAGAGCAGGGGGAAGTCTAGCTGCGGAGAGCCAATGGAGAGGGCAACAAAGGCGAGGCTGGATGAAGACGGCCCAGGCAAAGTGACCACGGGAGGCGGGATGGAGCGTAACAGAACAGACTGTTCCCGGAGGGCAGTTATAGTTGGCGTAGAGTTAGGGCTTCTAAAAATAAGGGCATCGAGGTTGGGGTCAATGGAATAATCCACTTCCTTATAATCCATATCCTCCATGTTGTAGAAAAACCGGGGATGACTAAAAATGACGATGTCAATAGGAGGCATGGAGGCAATCCAATAGGTAGCGGAGGTTGACAGCTTGTCTACAGCAGGTCCAGCGGTTACAAAGGGTTTTGGCAGCGATTAACCGTATCCATTATTCGGAACGGTCGCCATCCCTCTCCACACTCACTAATAATATCTCTAAACTCCTTGGTAATCATTATATTTGAGAATTTCATATTTAAATTTAATTAATAAGTATATAAAAACTTAATATCACATGTCAAAAAATTAAACACATATATGTTTAATTATATGTATAGGAATCCTCGAATGGGTTGTTAGGATTGAGAAAGGGTGTGGGGAATTGCCTTTGTCCCATGAGGCCATTTGGACAAGGGACATCACAACATACCCCCATAATGGCTTATTTTATATTGTTTGCAAACAACATGGGAGAACTCTCAACTTTTCCATCCAGTGTTTAGCACAAGCTTCAATTTAACTGCAATCTCAAATTTTTGATAGATATTAGTGCATCTAAACGAATTTTCAAATTCATTGTGTAGACCTGCCCACCTAGTGCAACTGATTCTCTGTTACAACTCACAATGGAGGTTTTAAATGTTTGTCACGTGGAGGTCACTCACAACATATCATAGTGCAAAAATTTCAATGATTACCTCAATTTCAATGGATCTCGGTGCAATTTTGAGGTGTAAACTTGAAGAATGAGGCCAAAATGTTAGGTTATGATTTTTTTATTTAAATAATTATTTCTAATTATATTAATAAAAAGCAAAATCAGTACAACAAAATGAATTGAATCTATTTATTACTTTTTGTTATTTTTTAATTAAGCGGAGGTTATTTTTAATTTGTTTTATATAATGTTAAGAGCCATGAGCTAGTATTTATTTTTTATTTTTTTTATTTTTTTGCGTGTGGTTCACGGACACCTTCGGTCAACGGGTAGTGCTACCTCCACTGGAAAAATCTGGGCTGACGCCCCTCGGCCTACTACAAGACCTGACCCCAAGAGCTTTCGGGAATTGACCCTGTGACCTCCCATCTGGCGAGGCCCCGACTTGATCGATTGAGCTAACCCTTGGGGCTTCCATGACCTAATATTATCTTTTAATTTGATTTATATAATGTTAAGAGCCATTACAATATCTATTTTTATTAAATTTATTCTAAAGTGATATACATGTTATGTTATAATTTTTTTTAATCTAAATTATTATTTCTAATTATATTAATAAAAGCAAAATCAGTACAACAAAATGAATTAAATCTATTTATTAACTTTTATTATTATTTAATTAAGCCCATATTATTTTTTAATTTGTTTATATATAATATTAAGAGCCATTATATTTAACTGTAAGATGCCTCTCCACACACAAACAAAAAAACAGAAATAAATATTACATGATAAATCTAAACTCCAATTGGTTAAAAAAACTAATTAACAATAAATATCAATTATTATATGCCTTGATTTAGAATAGCCAAGCTACCCACTATTTTGAATCAACCCAGAATGATTTCCACTACATTATGATAACAAATCCCTAAACCCTTTAAAGCCTTCATTACATGTAATGAACATAAGCTTTAATACGATAGAGTTATTAAAACCACTTATCCAAAACTACCATTTTAACTCTAACAACTTTCACTTTACCATGAACCAAATTTACTCAACATATTGTTCATTACGTTCATCAATCCTCCCACTACGAAGACATGAGCTTGGATTCATTTGCTAACCAAGTTTACGAAACAGAAATTTCACTCTATTTTAAAGGTTATTATCTTTGATTTAATAGAGAGATTCAAATCCCTTATTCTGGAATCGTCTGGGAGAATCCATTCCTTCCTTTCAGGCAAAAAAACCGCGCTCACTGTTTTTTATTCTTTGGTGTGCGTTCACAATACTATTGTCTGTTCAGTTTAACCAATAGCCATGGCGGCCGTGGTCACTTTTTGAGTTTCTGGTAATTTAGGAAAAAGTTTTCCCTCTAAACTCATGCTTTGTAAATTAATTTATAGATTGAATACACGCCACAAAACTAAAGCACACGAACTCATTGCATGATTGGACCAGGCATATGCCTGTGCAGGCTATTACAGATACAAAACAAGACACTGTAACTTCGAGGAACATTATGTCTGATTTTTATGAAACAAAAGAAACGTTGGTGGATGTAGCTACTGTTTTCGCATTCTAAATTCAAAGAGCGAGAAAATTCCTCGCCCAAATACTTGTAAAATTAAACAAAAGAGACTATCACGAGATTTGTAACAAACCCTTCATGTCCAACCTCCTCACGTTTCCTTTAAATTTATTCGTTTATGCCATTCACATGACTCGAATAACATCTTGGGCTGGTAAAAAAACCAAAAAACATTCAAAAATAAGAAACCACGGAGTCAAAACAATAATGTAAAAAAGCGGTGAAAACTAAACCCTATTTGTTTTAGTGTAGCTCCGCCAATTCCCAGCGATTTGTTCATGGCTTCGTGTTGTGCAGGTTGACTAAATGCCGATGATGTAGGGCAAGCAACTACGTTTCGGAAAATGGCGAGAATTCAGACAACAAGAGGTCGAACCCTTTCGGTGCACCCTCGGGGCATCGCCCTAGCAATTGAAGAATGGTGTGTCTTCCCATCACACATTGGTTGAGCATAATCGCTCATAAAAATTTAAATTTCAATTGGGCCACTTTTCAAATTCAAACCCAACATTCAAATTCAAATGAGTGTGTCATTAAATGCTTAGAGGTAGAGGTGGTAGGGAATTCCTTGTCCGTACTGCGATGCCCGTCCATGCCACATGGTCTGTATTTGGATGCAGGGTATCATGACCATACCGAAGTCGATATGTCAAGGTATCATGCTGGAGTGGATATGGCATAGTAGCTGGGATGCAGAGGGTGTCGCATCAGCGTCAAGGTCGGAGGATTGTTGGCTGGAGCCGGAGGTTTTTCCGGGCGGGAACGGAAACCGGGCAATTCCTCCGCCTCATTAGACTACTCCTATAGAATGCATTAGATTATTATCTTGAGAGGTGTTTTGCAATTAAATATAGGGATATGTTGTAGTGTTCATAAATAAGTTTAAATATTTAAATAGTAATTCAATAAATAAATCAAAATATAATAAGAATTTGAAAAATAAAATATTAAAACATATATATATTGTGCATTTTAAAATGGCATTGTACAAATATTGTAAGTTTTGGAGTTTTTTTATCATAATCTGACAATTTTTTCATAAAATCTTGATCTTTTTTGTTTAAAATAGGTTTTTGACTATATATCTGGATTCAACACCCTAAAAACCCCGGGGGCACTCGCAGTGTGGAGAGTTCACACCTTAAACTTGTGATTCTGACAAATCCCTACGGGATTCTGGGCAAATCAGACTGGAAAAAATGCCAGAAAACCATCCAAAACATATAACAGGTAAACAACAACTTTTAAAATGGTTGGCCATGCTAAAATTTTCTTCCAGGTATTAATAAGCACATTTTCCTTATTTTTAAAGGTTGAAATCGTATTAGATGAAGTTCTGAAGGAATTATCACGATTAGACACATACTTGTGATATAGTTAAATAATATATCAATGATTTTGAAGCTCTCAAGCCCTTAGGAACAAATTGGATTCCATACAAATCAAATTTATCTAGGCGAGACTATGGTATTGTGGAGAGAGTTCCATCTCCAAATGCGGCATCTAGGAACGTATTTGCCAAGATGTGTATCTAAAAATTTCTAAGGTCCAAGTTATTTATTTTTCACCAATATGCAGACTTCATGTGGCGAAACATTTAGATTTGGGTCAAGTATTTGCTGTTTTATTATATACTAGCCATATAAATTAAATGGTTGGTAAATGTCGATAGACATCAATCCATACTAACTAGCAAAACACTTACTTCATCATAGATCTCAAATTAACAACAAAAAAACACAAGAATTAACTAAATTATAACTTTATTTAAAACTATTATTAATGATAAATGTTAGCTTTGTTATGTACTTCAGTGTTTGGAGGACCAAATTTTAGATTGGCCGTGTGTTTTTGCAAGCAGGGAGCCCGCAGCAATCTATTTTCTCCTTCTCCTTCATTGTTTTTATACTCCCATAGCCCTTGCCATCTTCGTTTTATCTATGTTTTCTTAACTGCTCGGCATAAGCCCCTTTCCCCTAAGCCCCGGGCACTTACGCTCCATAATGTGACCTTACCCATATAACCGCGCGCACAGTCTATGAGCCCTTTTCCGTCACGACAATCAAAAAACATGTGTGCTGATTTTCAGTCGTCCGATCATTTATCGCCCGATCCAACGACATACGCTCCTCTCCATCCCATGAACCGCTCGCACATTAACTCGCGGGGAAAGCGGTATTAACCTATCCTTTCCGCCACGCGTCGTGTTATGAACGTGATCGTGACCTATTGTACGTTTACCACCTACCCTCCAACGGCGATGCGGGCAATACCGCTTACCACCCGCCCGTCATCCCCGCTCGTTGACCCTCGTGCACATCCTCCGCCCGACGAATGTTGGATCTACCCGACTGGGATCCAACGGCTCACGATCGTCTATTCCCTGTGATAGCTTCTACCATGAGATCTCTGCCTTTGATCTACGCGATCCGACGGCCAGCTTCATTCCTCTATTTTATTTGTTCGCCATGAAATCTTCGTGCTCTCGACCTACAACATGTACTTGAGAAGGACAGCAGCGATCAGCTACCAAGTACTATGCGCAATTACTACTCCAACCACTGCATTCAAGGAAGGATGGCCGAACGACGAAAAGGTACAAAACCTCGAGCAGTTAAAGCATTTATCAGGCATGGAATCTATCCACATTTTACTCTACCTGCTCGAAGAGTACAACAAAACACCAGAGAATGTAAAATTAATTCATTAAAATAAGCAAACTGCAGCAGAGACCCATATCAGAGAGTTAATGTTGCTGGTAATCCATTATGACCCCTCCACGCATAGAATAGCATATCATTTTTGTAATCAACCTCTATATATACCCAAAAACACAATGTGATGAGGGTTGATGGTTGTTGTTTTGATGTAAGGTTCAACTTCTGGAGACTGTAACTACTTTGATACTTGTAGCGTCTGGTCTTCATTTTCAACTAATACAAGCTTCTTTTGTTGTTAATTGCTCACTTTCCACTTCTTCTTTGTTCTAGGTTGAGCCTATTATGCATTTGTTCATGTGCTCTTGATATTTAGCATTTGAGGGGTTGTCATCCCACCTCTGTGTTAGAATCTTGTATGTATTATTGAATGTGTTATGCAGGTTTCTTTTTACTTAGTGCCAAAGAGTTGTCATCCTGTCTATGCATTAGGAAATAGATTAGCAACCCTTTTTACTGGTTGCAGCCGGCCATCACAGAGTCCTGTGCATCTGCTGGTGTGGTCAGTATTCTCCATCTTCACCTATTCTTTAAAATGTGAGTGATTGGTAGTCTAAAGCCTTGTAATCTGGGGGTGTTCACCCATGTCTAGAGTTAAGCATAGTAGAAGTGGTTATCTGGCTTGGACAAGCATCATTCCTTCCATTCATCCATTTTCAACTTTTTGTTGAGTTTTGTAATGTTCCCGAGCATCTCCGAGATACAACCTAGAAGAGTTTCTTGGGGTGATAACATTAATTGGCGCCGTTGCCGGGGAGAGGAGATTGAAGCTCAGCTTCCCTAGGAGACAACACTCTTCCAGATTTTGATGATAGACAAAGTCTGGGCACATTTCTAGTTGTAATCATCTATCTGACGACTCCACTAGAGGAAGACCAACCTTTGGCGACTCCACGTTATAGTCCTGGCTCAGTTTGTGAGGCATACTCGAAGAAATCCTCAAAAATCACCAGCTGAACTAGTGCCTGACCCTAAGAAAATCGTTAAGCAGAAGAAAAATTCACTAAAAGGAGCATTAGGATCAGGTAAGACCAAGAAATCTTATGTATCTCTGCAAGAAAAGGTTATAGTTGAAAATACTCAGTTTGAAGATCTAGAGCCTAGTACTGCTAGTGAAGAATCGGCTGCAGAGATACATAAAGCTCCTTGTTCATTTAGTTCCCCTTTGGATCTCAGTCCAAAGATAGCATCATGTTTTGTCCATCATATTCCTTTGTCTCTGCCATCCATTTCATTGTTTCCCACTATTCAATCTGCTACTATCCTTCCACCTACTCCAGTCATGGCAGGACAGCAAATACCCACTAAGATGGAAAGAATCACAACTGCTAGGTATGGACCCCTGGTCTTGCCTATTCCTTTAAATGCCATGCCTGCAGGGGAATACCAGAAATATATGCCTAATTTTACTGGTACAGATGGGGTGACAGCTGAAGAACCCCTTGAATCTTTTTACAATTATGCTGATAACTTAGACATTAGCGAGAATGATGTGTGGATGAGAGTTTTTGTCTAAAGCCTTGATGGAGAGGCCAGAAAATGGTTCAGAGATTTGACCCCTAGATCTATTCCATTTTTGAAGCACTGGGGAGATAAGAAAAACTTACTATACTACCATACTGAGTTTGGTAACCTGAAAAGGGAGAGTGAGGAATCATTGCCTAATTTTAATAAGAGATTTAATCATATGTATAATAAAATACCAGCTGAAGTAAATCCAACCCCCACCTCAGCCAAACTCACTTATGCCAATGCTTTTGACTCTGATTTCTGATTGTTGTTGAGAGAAAGAAGATGTGCTACTTTGGCTAATATGCAAGATGCAACGCTAGAAGTAGAATCCAATATAATGGCTGCAGAAAAACTCAAAAGCCATGCTGACAGAGGAAAGTAGAGAGGTGAGGCTTCTTCTTCCTCTGCCTCATCTTCAAAGCCTAAATTAGACAAAATGACTAGAATGATAGAGTCATTGGCTGCTGAAATATCTAAGCTGAAGGTTGAACAGAACTCGGGAAAGACAAGGCAACATAACGCATTTGCTACTAGAAATTCAAATCCATATAGAAGAGAAAATGAGTAGTTACAAATCATTCAGAGGGGTAAAGAACCAAATGATGAACACAAAGTTAAAGCTCCTTTTCAAAATGTAGTCATGGAAGAGGAACAATTCAAAGAGGATGATGAAATACATTGCATGGAAGATAAAGGCAGTGCTGCCTTCTTGACACTGGTTGAATACGAAGAAGCATTAATACGGAACCAAACCAGTCAAGAGTGGGACAGAAAGGCTGTTCTGCAGACTGGTGAATAGCAAAGATATAAGCTGAGGTCAAATGCAAATAATTTCAAGGAGAATCCTGCCCAAAGAGCTGCTATCCAAACAGAGTCACAGAATACCAAACAAAGAAGACCAACAGCTAATCCAGTCATCCTCAAAGCTCCAGTTCAAGAGGTAAGAGGTCCTGACAAGTCCCCTTCCTCTTTCAAATTTGAAGCAGAAGTTCAGAAATTGAAAATATATGTGCCTCTGTTAGAACTTGTAAAGAGTGAAGTGTTTAGAAAGCCTATCCTTGAATCTCTTGAGCTAAAATCCACACAAACCTCCACTGACTCAGCCAATTTGCAAGATGATAGACCTACAGTTGTGCTTAGCCCCATGACTGAACCTACTGATGATAATTCTCCATCTTTTTATGTCTCCTTGGCCATTCATGCTAAAATCCTTCATAATTGCCTGCTAGACACAGGGGCTAGCCACAATCTGATGCCAAAGGCTATCGTGGAAGAGTTAGGCCTTGATATCACCAGACCATACCATGATCTATTTTCATTTGATTCAAGGAAAGTGAAATGCTTGGGACTGATAAAAGATTTAGCCATTACCCTAACTCAGCTACCCATGAAGAGCATGGTAATGGACATTGTGATAGCAGATGTCCCTCCTAAGTTTGGCATGCTGTTGTCCAGAGGATGGATTAAGAGACTAGGTGGGACATTACAGAATGATCTATATTATGCCATTGTCCCAGTCTTTGGAGAAGAAAGCAGGAGACTGTATAGAGAAGCACAACTGGCATACATCATCAGTGATGAAAAGAATCCTTCTAATCATCCCATTTATGCTGTGGACATTGATTTTGGAGCATGTATTCTCCAAATAGAAGAATCTCATAAGGCCTCAATGCAAATCAGGAAACAAATAGTTCAGGCTGAGGAAGAGTAAGGAAGTAAAGTTTAGGAGATGTTTTTTGATGGAGCATGTTCCAGGGAGACTGCAAGAGCAGGGGTGGTCTTGATATCTCCACAACAAGAAAGCACCCAACTGTCTTTTAAGCTAGCCTTCCAAGTCACTAACAACATAGCAGAGTATGAGGCTCTGTTTTTGGGCCTTAACGCAGCAAAAGACAGAGGAATCAATAACATAAAGGTGTTTGGAGATGCTGATCTAATCATTCAATAGATAAACAAAACATTTCAAGCAAAGCACCCAAGACTGAAAGCATACAGAGATGAGGTATGGAGACTCAAAGATTCCTTTGACAGTTTTTGTATCTCATACATCCCTAGAGCCAAAAATCAGCTTGTTGATTCCCTTGTTGTGTCTGCTAGCATGTTTATCCCTCCCATGCATCCCAGACTTGTTTATGAAGTCCAAATGAAATATAGACCATCCTTGCCTAATAATGTCCACTATTGGAAAGTTTTTGAAGATGATGATGAAGTAAATAGGTTCCTACAAGTCATTGATGAATTTTCCGAAGTGAAAATTGACCAAGAGAATGAAGCCTTGCAAGAAAGGCCCCAAGCACAACTTAGAAATAAAATTGGTAAAGATAGTATTGTCCAATTGCCCAGTAAAGATATACCTAAGGGCCTAATTCCTTTAGAAAGATTGTTTGACCAGAATGATGTCCCTTACAAGGCTGCTAAAAAAGAAGACCAATCTGCAGTCTGTAAGCATGATATAGAAAGTCCAGGTCAGCCAAGATACATAAATCTATCCACGCATCAATCTGTTGATCAATGTTCTAAATGCTGCAATTTAATGAAGCAATTTGCTGAAGTCTGTGCCTGGGAATATAGTGACTTGAAAACATATGACAAGAAGATTATCCAACATAAAATCCCCTTAGAGAAAGACACCATCCCTTTCAAGCAGAAGCTGAGACCAATGAACCCTATGCTCCTCCCTCTAGTTGAAAAAGAAATAAAAAAGTTGTTGGCTGCCAAAACCATAGTTCCCCTTAGATATTCAAAATGGGTAGCCAACCTAGTAGTGGTGAGGAAGAAAAGTGGAGAAATCAGACTTTGTGTTGATTTCAGAAACTTAAACAAATGCTCCAAGAAAGACAACTATCCCCTACCCAAGATGGAGCATTTGCTGCAAAAAGTCTCAGGAGCCAAAGTGATGTCTTTCCTGGATGGATTTTCAGGCTTTAATCAGGTTGTTGTGCATCCAGATGGTCAGGAGAAGACTGCATTCACCACTCCTTGGGGCACTTTTATGTATGCTAAGATGCCTTTTGGGTTGATGAATGTTGGAGCCACCTTTCAGAGAGCCATGGATATAGCATTTGTGGGAGAGAAGGATAAGTTTGTCCTTATCTACCTTGATGATATAACAGTATACTCCAGCAGCCATCAAGACCACTTGCAACATTTTAAGAAAGTGTTTTTGAAGTGCAGAAGGCTTGGGATTTCAGTCAATCCTAAAAAGTCACAGTTTGCTTTAGAAGAAGGTAAGCTGTTAGGACATATTGTTTCTGCTGCAGGTGTCTGAATTGACCCAGAAAGAGTCAAAGCAATACAGACTTTGTCTGTCCTAAGATCAAAGAAGGATATCCAGTCCTTTCTGGGCAAGATTAATTTTGTAAGGAGGTTTATCCCAAATTTTGCAGAACTGGTGAAGCACATTATCTCCATGTTGAGAAAGGGGTCAGAAGTCAAATGGATTGATGCAGAAAGAAAATCATTTGATTCCATTAAAAAAACTATTATGGAAGCTCCCACTTTAATTAGTCCAGATTACAGCAAAGAGTTCCATATATTTTTATTTGCCTCTGAAGACACCCTTGCAGCAGTTTTATTGCAAGCAGATGAAGAAGGCTCAGAGCATCTAGTGGCATTTTTCAGCAAGACATTAAGGGATGTTGAGCTGAGGTATGATATTATTGAAAAACAAGCATATGCTCTTATCAAATCTTTGAAAGCCTTCAGAGTTTATATTTTGCATTCCAAGATAATTGCATATGTACCCTCTGCTGCAATAAAAGATGTCTTAACACAACCCGATGCTGATGGAAGAAGGGCTAAAAGGATTGCAAAGTTGATTGAGTTTAATATAGAACTGAAGCCCACCAAACTCGTTAGAGGTCAGGGTCTTGCGAGACTATTAGCTGAAGAAAATTGCAGAACACTGGACATTAATCTCATGGGCACAGATGTAGAAAATGGTCAAATAAAAGAAGAGGAAGCAGCTGAACCAGAGAGAAAGCAGTTAGTGGCAGAAAATCTAGCTTCTTGTGATTGGTATTCTGCGATAGTTAAATTCTTGTTGAAGCTAGAAATCCCTCCAAACGTCACTCAAAGTCAATTCAGAACTATCAAGCTTAGGGCAACTAAATATTGCATTAATAAAAATCTGCTCTATTGGAGGGATCCATCTGGAATGCTTTTGAGGTGTCTGGACAAAGAACAGTCAATGGAAGTTATGTAGCAATTCCATTCCAGCATGTGTGGAGGGCACCATTATTGGAAGACTACAGCCCATAAAATCCTCAGAGCCGGATATTATTGGCCCTCCTTATTTTCTGATGTATTTTCATTTGTTAAATCTTGTGAAATGTGCCAAAGATTTGAAGGGAGACAGCAGTTGAAGTCCTTGCCCTTAAAAACAATACATGCAAAAGGACCTTTTCAGCAGTGGGGCTTGGATTTTATTGGAGAAATCAATCCACATTCCAGTGGCCAGTATAGATGGATATTATTAGCCACTGATTATTTCACAAAATGGATTAAAGCAATCCCTACCAGAAAGGCTGATCATAATGTGGTCATGAAGTTTTTGACAGAGCATATCTTTACCAGATTTGGTTGTCCACATAAATTAGTCACAAATAATGCAGCAGCCTTCAGAGCTAAGGAGCTGGTGGACATGTCTAATTCAATGGGCATTAAACTGGTTCATTCCACTTCATATTACCCTCATGGAAATGGTCTAGCAGAATCTTCCAACAAGAGTTTAATAAGGATAATTAAGAAGCTGTTGGATGACAACAAAAAGAATTGGGATTCTAAGCTCAAGTATGCACTGTGGGCTGACAGAGTGACCATTAAGAGATCCACAGGGAATTCTCCATTCAAGCTGGTGTATGGCACAGAGGCAATATTTCCAATCCAGCTTACCCTCCCTGTGGCAAAGTTCCTCCAACAAGAACAAAATGAGGAAGAATACATGACAAAGAGGATCATTGATTTAACAGAGGTACATCAAATCAGAGAACAGCTGGTTGAAAAGGCTACAGCACATCAGAAAAATATCAAGGAAGATTTTGACAAAAGGACAAAGGTAGATAATTTGCAGGTTGGAGACTTGGTTCTGAAGTGGGATGCACTGAAAGAAAAGAGAGGCAACCATGGAAAGTTTGATGCTTTCTAGACAGGGCCTTTTATTATTTCTTAAATCAAAGGGAACAATACCTTCACACTGCAAAGCATGGGAGGAGAAGCAGTTTTTGATGGCCCAGTTAATGGGCGTTTTCTGAAAAATTATGTTGTTTAAGGTCTTTTTGGGCCTTAAAGTTGTAAATGTATTGCTTTATTCAGTCTAGTGTGAGTAAGGTAGACTCCATGCCCAATGGAACACTAGGAATTTTGGCTAACTTGTTTTCATCAGAAAGGCAATGGTCTACATGTTCTTGAGACCTCACAGGGAGGATCTCATCCCCAGAAGGAGCCAGTGTTAGCTCTGCTATGTACTTCAGTGTTTGGAGGACCAAATTTTAGATTGGTCGTGTGTTTTTGCAAATAGGGAGCCCGCAACAATCTATTTTCTCCTTCTCCTTCATTGTTTTTATACTCCCATAGCCCTCGCCATCTTCGTTTTATCTCTGTTTTCTTAACTGCTTGGCATAAGCCCCTTTCCCCTAAGCCCCGAGCACTTACGCTCCATAATGTGACCTTACTCATATAATCGCATGCACAGTCTATGAGCCCTTTTCCATCACGTCAATCAAAAAACACGTGTGCTGATTTTCAGACGTCTGATCATTTATCGCCCGATCCAACGACATACGCTCCTCTCCATCCCATGAACCGCTCACGCGTTAACTCGCGGGGAAAGCAGTATTAACATGTCCCATCTGCCACACGTCGTGTTATGAACGTGATCGCGACCCGTTGTACGTTTACCACCTACCCTCCAACGGCGGTGCGGGCAATACTGCTTACCACCCGCCCGTCGTCCCCGCTCGTTGACCCTTGTGCACATCCTCCGCCCGACGACCGTTGGATCTACCCGACTGGGATCCAATAGCTCACGATCATCTATTCCCTACCTCCTCCCAACAGCTTCCACCATGAGATCTCCGTCGTTGATCTGCGTGATCCAACGGCTAGCTTCGTTCCTCTATTCTGTTTGTCCGCCATGAAGTCTCCATGCTCTTGACCTGCAAAATGTACTCGAGAAGGACAGCAGCGATTAGCTACCAAGTACTCTGCACAGTTACTACTCCAACCACTGCATTCAAGGAAGGATGGTTGAAGGATGAAAAGGTACAAAACCTCAAGCAGTTAAAGCATTTATCAGGCATGGAATTTATCCACATTTTACTCTACCTGCTCAAAAAGTACAACAAAACACCAAAGAATGTCAAATTAATTCATTGAAACAAGCAAACTGTAGCAAAGACCCATATCAGAGAGTTAATGTGGCTAGTGATCCATTATGACCCCTCCACGCATAGTATAGCAGATCATTTTTGTAATCAAACTCTATATATACCCAAAAACACAATGTGATGAGGGTTGATGGTTGTTGTTTTGATGTAAGGTTCAACTTCTAGAGATTGTAACTACTTTGATACTTACAGCGTCTGGTCTTCCTTTTCAGCTAATACAAGCTTCTTTTGTTGTTAATTGCTCACTTTCCACTTCTTCTTTATTCTAGGTTGTGCCTGTTATGCATTTGTTCATGTGCTCTTGATATTTAGCATTTGAGGGGTTGTGATCCCACCTCTGTGTTAGAATCTTGTATGTATTATTGAATGTGTTATGCAGGTTTCTTTTTACTTAGTGCCAGAGAGTTGTCATCCTGTCTGTGCATTAGGAAATAGATTAGCAGACCTTTTTACTAGTTGCAGTCGGCCATCACAGAGTCTTGTGCATCTGCTGGTGTGGTCAATATTCTCCATCTTCACCTATTCTTTAAACTGTGAGTGATTGGTAGTCTAAAGCCTTGTAGTCTACGGGTGTTCACCCATGTCTGGAGTTAAGCATAGTAGAAGTGGTTATCTGGCTTGGACAAGCATCATTCCTTCCATTCATTCATTTTCAACTTTTTATTAAGTTTTGTAATGTTCCCGAGCATCTCCGAGATACAACCTAGGAGAGTTTCTTGGGGTGATAACAATAAAAAAATGATTATATATATATGTGTGTGTGTGTGTGTGTGTGTGTTAGAAAAACATGTAACATGATTATTAACCATAGAGATTCACCCCACTTTATCATGGAGATTCTTAATCTATAAATAAACTTTGTTATAATATCATGACTTATGAATACCACATGTCTAAAAAGTTGTAATCATTTAATACGACACTTGTTCATATGACCTTTTTTTTAAGTTAATGAATTTTATTTTTAAGTTAATGAATTTAATTAAAAGGGAAAAAAAAAATAACTACTTTGAAAATAAATATCAATCTTTAATTTGTGTATACTATTAAATATATTCTAAAATATCTTATAAAAATTAAATCTATATTATCCACTTTATAATTATTAATAATTAAATAAAAATCGTAAAAATCTTATTAAAAAAACATAGCTATCGAAATATAATAACACTCCTATTTCTGGATTCTATTATTTTCTTTTCAACTACAACATCAATGTCAACAATAATTTAATATCTCTAAATGTGGTGTTATTCCTAGTGTTGATTGGAAGAGCTATCTTCGAAAAGGTGCATATATATTATTGTATCAAGGCTTCCATATTGTAGTTCGTTAAGCTCTTTAACTTGGTCATATTCAATTACTAGGGGAGAGTTGTTTTTATGATAACACGGATGAGAATATAAACATTAGCTTTTTCACTTAATATGTTATTATTCTCTAAACATATGAGAATATAAATGTCAACTTTTTCACTTAATAAGCAAAGTCGAGGCAGAAAACCTTGAAACGGGCTATGGCGAGGGGTTCTTTATCCCACTCTCAGCCTCGAAGTCAACACAATGCAATGGGAGTTCTTAAGAAAAGTGTATTTAATCTTGAATATGCAATTGTTTTTAACAGAAATCTTCTTGTAGTTATGGTTTTGTATTCACCTATCAATATCCTTCATCAGATAACCCATGCCCTTCATCAATAATCCTTCACCATGTGATGAAGCTAATAACCACAAATTCAACATATTCAGTTATATTAGATTGTAATATTATGGTATAATATGATATTTACTAATATAATATAATATTATTATTATTATTAGTAGGTATAATTATTAATATGTTATTATTATTAATATTCTTAAATTTAATATAAAATTGGGTTTAGAGTAATATAATATTATATTGTAACATTTATAAGATATTATATTTAGCATAATATTGTATTATTCTCGTTGGGGTGAGTATTAGAGTTAATAGTTTAGTGGAATCTGTGTCTACCACTTTGAGCAGTTTAAGAAATTTCAGCATTAATTTTCGAGGTAGCGTGGTCATCCCCACACATGCCGTCGCATGCAAAGTAATTCACAACTTTGTCCGATCAGGGACTTATTTGGGCTAGTTTGTATACAATGGTGTTGGAATTGGTTCAACCGAGGGGCCAACTTTTTCTTAATCGACACTGAGCATTGTGAATTGTATCTGCTAGGAATTGTAGTTAGGGTTGAGAAATTGTTTTTATGCTTAGAGGGTCCTAGTGTTTCAGCAAACCTTGACCAGGTAGGGTTAATGGAATTGGGGCTTCAAACCTGTCAATCACGTTGACGCCCAAGGGTTGAACTCGTCCTCTTTGTATGTAGTCTCATGAGTATGTTTTCATTAGGATCTTAATCCCTTTGCCCCGCTTGATTTTTCTGTTCTCTTTCAGAAATTTTAATGTTTGGGTTGTCGTATGGTTGTTTTTTCCACTGTCGATAGTTTTCTCTCGTTAATAGTTGGGTTATGTATTGGCTTGAAAAATGTATGGGTGGCCCAGTTTCCTCTATGCTTGAGCTCCATAAGGAAGGGGGTTTTACCTATTAAATAAAGGGAGAATTCAATTGTGGTTGTTTCTAGTTGTTGCGGTGTTGAGAGCTAGCACCTTGGGGGTCAGCCTAAGGCATTTTATCTTTCTCATCTAGCCCTGGAAATTCTTAATTCCATTAAAATCTTATGGAATTATGGGTTTACCAATCCTCTTGACTGAATTATTCTTTGACTCGTCTTTGAGGGAGTGGTTTATCCCTAGGTTGTCTAGAAAATTTGTGTCTCTGATTGTATGGTCTTATTTGTGGTAGTGATTATAAATTTTTATGAAGTTTTACGCTGCATGGATGATTATATCAATGTATTTATACTTTGTGATTATGGACAAGGGAGCAAGTTGACAATCCTTTGTATTATTGGTTATCCAAAAGAGGTTTATCAGTCTTCGTACCGCCTAGGTGGCAAAGACATCAATTTGAAAAATCTTTTCACAAGTTTGATCAGTATGTCTAGGATTTTCTAGGCATGATGCATTAGCAATGATTTCCGTGTGCCTGAGAGGAGATTTGAACTGGGCTCAAGCCCATTGGTTGTTAATGTCTAAGTGGTGGAACCTTGAAATCCTTGGCACAAAGATTTGTTAGTTGTGTTGGGGAGATATACAAGTTTGAGGCGACCAATAAGACACCATGCAACGATAGTGAATGCATTGTCGAAGGGGTGGGGGTAGTGGTTGGGGCCCACACGGGCACAACCAACACCAAAACCAAGCCAGAGAGGCAACAAAAACTTTTCATGAAATGAATTGCATCACTCGGAGGAACTGGCGACTAGAAATAGAAATTGAATGTTGAATTCAAGGCTAGTGGAGGAGTTTGGGAAACTGGTATCAGACCCTGGACATACTAGGTATTGAAGGAAGCAATATCTTGAAGCCCTTTTCCTATATTGGAAAATGAAATCATTGATGAGATTTTGATGGAGAGACAAGTAGACCAATACACTATATTTGCCAAATTAGATAATGTCAAGAGGGAGCAATGAAACATGAGATTTTATATGGAGTAGATGGACAATCGACTTGCTAGAATTGAGCAACACATCCTTGGAATTGTAACTCCAACCCCGATAGGATCGAGTGCAAGAGATTCAACACCTCTGATCTCCTTTCATACTTAGTTTTCTGATGCTTTAATTTTAGATTTGTAGTTTGATGATGATGTTATTTCTTTTGTGAAACTACAATTCTTGATTTTGTTAAAATTTTGAAATGGCTATTCTATTAATAGATGGTCAACAAACTTCATTTCCCATAGGTCAGGTTGAGACCATCTGTCATACATCAATTATGGGTTAGATATTGTAACATTTTTTCAAGTAATCAAAGGATTTACCACTTAGCATAAAAAAAAATAATATTATATAGTATTATATAATATTGAACATTATTAACTATAGAGGAAAAGGAAGTAAGACTTTTACAAAATGTAAAGAAGTTGATCTTAATGTGATTTAGGATAATATTAATATTAAATCTAATAGTAATATTAAAACTTTACTATTACTATTATTAGGTTTAGTGTAATATAATGTAATATCAAGTATTAAATATTAAATAACCATAGAGAAATATTTACATTATATAATATTATATTCAAAATAATGGTGGAATAACCTGTTCAAAGTTTTTTAACCCAACCTTTCGCACTACTATGTGAGTCCATCTTCACGAGAACGCCTAGATTCTTGAGAAGATTGATATGGATTAGGGCACGAAATAGGTAGGATATATATACTCATGGATTGATTTATGAGGGGAATGGTTTGAGGTCGGTTGGTGCAAATTATTATTCTGTTTTTTGTAATTTTAAAGCAATTTTATTAATTATAAATGATACAAAATAATAAAATAGTAATAAATTAATTAATTCATGGTTATTTTAAATTACACTATTATATAATGCATAAATAACATTAATGAATGATTATTTAAACTAAAACTATGTATCTCTTTTTTTAATGATTTGTTAGTTATTTTTGTTTTATATTAAATTTAATTGTTAAAATGTGTAGTTGTAATGTCTGGTTTAGTTTGAATTTGTAAGACGATGCGACGGAGCGCTCTGCAAATGCGATCTGAATTGCCTCGGCTCTCCATTCTGAAAACCCCTGCTTCACATAACTCTCAACCTTCAATCTGAGGCGTCCTGACTGAAGGTTCTCCAATGAATGCGCCCCCAAGAGGGGCGGGATCCTCCCCCCCTCCACACATCGGCTCATCCTCTGACAACTCAAGGAAAAAACATAAAGATCCTCTGCACAAACCAGCAAGCCTCCCAGAAACAGATCAAGGACCAGATCTGGCTACCAATGAAGAAGAAACTGCTGCTACATGCGATGACACAGGCAAAGACAGTGGCGGGAATAAAAAAGCTCCTAAGATACAACCAAAGGTGACTTCAGCCACATGCATACCAAAAAAGGCTGAAAGAATCAAAGTCGAACTACCCAGCCAACGGATCAATGGCGAAATTCAATTCATGAGGGACCATGCACTCATCGGCAAGTTCCTCGAATTCTGGCCTACTGAAAAGGCCCTGCATGGCTGGATTGCTTCAAAGTGGAAGCCTAAGGGACAAGTCACTTTGCAGCTTGGCCCCAAAGGCTTCTTCACAGCAATCTTTAACTGTCTGGAGGACAAATCACGAATATTTGAAGGAGGTCCGTACTTGTTTAATTCTTTTGGACTGTACTTAAGAGAATGGAAAGAAAGATTCGATCCAGACAACGAGGACTTCAGCTGGGCTCCTGTCTGGATACGAATGTATTCCCTCCCTACAGAATATTGGAAGGAGGAAACTCTAAGGGACATAGGCAACAGCCTGGGGACCTTCATCAAAGCTTCTGAGGAAACTAAAACTCGCAGATACACTTCTTACGCCTGGATCTGTGTCCAAATGTACCTTACCAAAGATCTAGCAGACTCGGTAAGTCTTTTCCATGACAACTTTGAGTGGATTCAAACTTTAGATTATGAGCACATTCCTTTTCGCTACAGAAAGTGCCATGAGCATGGCCATCTCTTCAGGGATTGTCCCCTCAATCCTCAACCCAAACCTCCTGTTAATGATCTTAGCACAGACTCAGAAGGCTTCATCAAAATCCCTAATCGTCGCCGTCATGCAAAGAAATCTACCCCAGCTCCTGATAGCTCCAAAAAGCTGAACTCCCAGAACAGATTTACAATTCTCACCCCTCATGATCCTTCTGAGAATCCTCCAGCTTCATCCTTGGATAACCTGATCTTCCTTCTCCCTCCCAGATCCTCAAGCTTCCTCATCCATCAGCTGACTCAGATCCTCCAAGCCTTCCCATCTCCCCTGCTCACAAGAAATCAAAACCAGAGAATGCAGCGCAATCTTCTTCAATGGATCTGGAAGCGTTTCTAATCCTCAGCACTCAGGACAATACTCTCATGAAAGATCAAAATATGCCCTCAAAAATGGATGAAGATCCAGAGAATATCAGCTTATAAGGTTTAGACATATTCAAGCTGGAGACAACCTGCAAATAGAAAGAGTACAATACAATCCCTCCATGGGAAATCGAAAGGCTGGAAGGAGTTCTCAGCAAAGCGCAACACAACAAATGCTTAGGAATACAAGCAGGAAGCCCATAGGATGGAAAGAAAATCCTAAAAGAAACAAAAAAAAGAGGGCGCAAAACGGACCTGCAGAGGACCATCATCCTAGGAGAATTTCTCATGGAATCTGGGAGATTTCCTAAGCTGACAAAGTTCTACAAATCTCAACCCCACAGTTCCTCATGAAGCTTCTTTCTTGGAATGTAAGAGGGTTGAACAGTGCCTCCAAACATAGAATGTTAAAAAAAGTGATACAGCAAGAAAAACCCACCATAGTTTTTCTTCAAGAAACAAAAAGCAACAGTACCATCTTAGAAAAGATTCTGAGAAGGATCTGGGCAGGCTGCAGCTCAGTCATTGTGGATGCCTCAGGCGCATCGGGGGGACTAGCGATCATTTGGAACCCACAACTTCTCACTCTTCAATACTTCCACGCATCTCATTTCTTTATCCAAGCTACCTTCCATCTCACAAGAACAGACATTCACGATCATCTTTCAAATGTCTACTTTCCGCAACAATTAAATCAGAAACTGGCGCTTCTGGACACTCTCACGATTCTGAATTCAAACAGACAATTTTCGCTTTGGATTGGAGGGGGCGATTTCAACATCATCAGAGCCCTGGAAGAAAAAAGTGGCGGTAGAGCGAAATTAGAAGGGGACAGTATAGGTTTTCGTAATTACATTCAAAATAACCATCTTATGGACATTCACACTTCAAATGGAGTCTACACTTGGTCCAACAAACGCAGTGGATCTCAGCACATCGCCTCAAGACTGGATCACTTTCTGATTTCGGACAATGCCATACACCTTGGAGGGGATTTTCATGCCTCTATTGTGCCTCAAGGAGGATCTGATCACTGGCCCATTATGCTACAATGGTCACGACCAGGCACAAAAAGTAACAAACCCTTTCGATTTGAGACATTTTGGTTCACCAACCCCAATTTCAAAACAGTGGTTAAGGAGGCTTGGAAAGCCTTCATACCCTCTGAAGGAACCAAAATGTTCCAATTTCAACAGAAATTGAAAAGTCTCAAACAAGTTCTCAAAAATTGGAATCACGCCCAATTCGGCAATATATTTGAGCAGCGAAAAAAATTGGAGCAGCAAATGTGCACTTTACAACAGAAGATTATTATGGAGGGGCGAACAGAAGACAGAGCGCACCAGGAGCAGATCCTTTGGACTGAAATTGAGACACGCAGATAGCAAGAAGAAACTTTGTGGCGGCAGAAGTCTCGCATTCGCTGGCTAAAGGAGGGGGAGAAAAACACAAAGTTTTTCCACAGATCCACAATCCAAAGAAGGATGCATAATAATATAGCATTCATCAACAACAGGCAAGGGGAAATTTAGAAAAGAATGAAGAAATGGAAAAGGAATTCCAGGAACACTTTCAGGAAATCCTTAAGGAACCACCAGAAAGCAGAGATCAGGCTATTAAAAAAATTACACAGCTCATCCCTAAAATAGTTATGGAGGACCACAACAAACAACTGCTTCAATCCATCTCAATGAAAGAAGTGGAAGAAGCCATGGCTCAAATCAAAGATGGTAAAGCTCCCGGTCCTGATAGGTTCACAGCTAATTTTTTTCATGAATTTTGTGAGCTGGTTAGCACAGAGGTTTGGTAATTAATGGAGGAATCATGAACAATGCATTAGATTCTCCCTTCGCTTAACTCCACCTTCTTAGCGCTAATTCCTAAAGGGGCTGAGTCAAACACGCCCGACAAATACAGACCTATTGCACTATGTAACGTCATCTACAAACTTATTTCCAAAGTCTTGGCCAACAGGCTCAAACCCCTTCTCCCTCTCCTCATCTCGCAGGAGCAGATAGGTTATGTAGAGGGGAGACAAATAACGGATGGCATAATTCTCTCAAACGAAGTGATTCATTCACTGAAGCTTCTAAAAAAGACAGGTATGATTCTGAAGCTTGATCTTTCAAAAGCATTTGATAAATTCAGCTGGTCTTATATACAACAGATGTTACTGGTGTTCGGCTTTAATGCAACTTGGACTAGATGAATCATGAACCTCATCTCTTCACCCATCTTCTCTATCCTGCTCAATGGTTCTCCCTCCAAGCCCTTCTGCCCCTGTCGTGGAATCCGTCAAGGGGACCCCCTCTCCCCTTTTATTTTTGTTCTAATGGTTGAAGGCCTCAGCCGTCTGCTCCACTCAGCTATCTCCTCTAAAACCCTGAAAGGCATTTCTCTACATGGTCTTCACCCTTTGTCTCACCAACAGTTTGTTGATGACACCATGCTCTTTG
The DNA here is from genome assembly GCA_000404065.3 of Pinus taeda. NCBI lineage: Eukaryota > Viridiplantae > Streptophyta > Pinopsida > Pinales > Pinaceae > Pinus > Pinus taeda. Next base: position 134,040 of record APFE030777174.1, read on the forward strand.
GACACCCTTCATCTCAAGAAGCCTATGCCTTCAAAGATCTGCTTTCTCTCTTTTCTGAAGCCTCTAGCACCTCTATCAATGCCACTAAATCCCAGTTATTCTTCTTTCATTCTCCAGCCTCTACTCAAAGAAACATAGCAAGAATTTTGGGATACTCCATTGCAACGCTCCCTTCGAAATACCTGGGATCTCCTCTCCTGGACTCAGCTATTAAAAATGCCTCTTAGAGAACCCTCATAGACAAGCTGGAATCTAGGCTCTCCTCATGGACTTTTCGCTCCCTCAATATGGCCAGCAGACTTATCCTCATAAAAACCGTTCTCCAGGCTATGCCCCTATATCTCTTTTCTGTTTTAGCTGCTCCTAAATGGGTTCTTAAAAGCATCTGTAATTTGCAGAGAAACTTTTTGTGGGGATGCTCTGGTCTCAATAGGAAATGGGCATTGGTAAATTGGAATGAAGTCTGTCAACCAAAAGCAATCAACGGGTTAGGACTGCGAGATCCCCTCCAAAGTAACAACACTATGGGAGCCCGAGTATGGTGGAACTGGCTCTCCAAACCACACACTCCTTGGGCTCGTCTTTGGCAAGAAAAATATGTGCCCGGATGCCAATGGAAAGATCTTATCAGAATATGCCCTACAACTCCCGGATCCCTGATCTGGAATGCTGCCAAGCTCCACAGTGCCTTCATACAGGAGCACAGCTTCTGGGAAGTGCACTCGGGTACCTTAGCTAGATTTTGGGAGGATTCATGGCAGCAACTCCCAAAACTAGCGTCTCTCTTTCACAAGCTAAGGTGGCAGGCTCATATGCATCATGTTGATATTATCAACGTTCATCAATTCTAGCAACAACAAACATCTCACGATTTTCATTGCTGGAAATCAGCAAGCACTTGGCAGGCCAACTGGCAAGGAGAATCCTACACAGAGATAGAGCAGGAGCTGAATCAAAGGAAAATCAAGCAATCTGATCAACATGACAAGCTTCATTGGGGTCAAACGCCTAAAGGTATGTTTACCACGAAGGAAGCACATCATATACGCTACACTCCCGCGCAGGCAAACAAAGACAAACTCTGGGATCAAGTATGGAAACCAGGTATATGGCCCAAGGTCTCCACTTTCTTATGGCTGCTAGGCAAACAACGAATTCTAACATGGGACAAGCTACAAAAACGAGGCTTCATAGGACCTTCAAGATGTCCTAACTGCAACCTCAACGCAGAAATAGATGTGCATCTAATGGATACCTGTCCTCTTGCTACTCAATTATGGGAGAAAATTGATAACTGCAACAGAAGATTTGGCAGAAGACAAGGAGATATTGCAAAAACCATCATAAATTGGCCAAGGAATCCCTTTCAAAGCTCTTTATTAAACTCGCTATGGAACCTCATCCCAGGGTTCTCTTACTGGATATTATGGAAAGAGAGAAACAATAGAGTCTTCAACAACTCCAGCAAGCCCATCGATACTCTATGGCTTCTCCTCCAGCACAATCTCCGAGAGACTCTGGCATTAAGACAATGACTACCTGCGGACCTACCAGAACTCCCTCAGGAATGCCTCATCTTAAATGCCTGGAACATGGACTTTTCCTCTCCGGTCCAAATCAACCCCTGTTCCCCATCCAGCTCTGCCTCTCCTCTAATCTGGTCTCCCCCTGCTCCCAATTCGTTCAAATTAAACTTTGATGGCGCGGCTAAGGGAAACCCAAGACCTGCTGGTTACAGAGGAGTCTTCAGAGATTAAATGGGCACAATCAGACACATTTTATCACGGAAATATCGGCATCGACACCAACAATGCAGCGAAGATGGAAGGAATCTGCATAGCAGAGCAAGAAAACTTGTATCCTCGTGAGGTTGAAGGAGACTCTTTCATAATAATAGCAGCGATCATCAGAATCCAGGCAGGCTCCCCAGCTTCTAAAATAACCACAAGTTGGAGACTACTCAGCAGACTGGAGAAAATGGAGGAAAGGCTACGGATACCCCGAAGCATCACTTTCAGGCACATAAGGCGCACAACCAACAAAGTGAAAGAACGAATGGCCAACCAAGGGGTTAATCAGCAGATTAACAACTTCTCAAGCCCTCTCAGTGATATAAATGATGAACAACTACAGAAGGAATGCATCGCTCTGGCGCAACAGGACTATTCAATCCAGGCAGAGAGGCGCTAATCAGAATGCTAGCAAGATAAGGTTGGAGATGTCAGGCAAAGGATCACTCACAAGTGCCATTGGTCACCGTCAATGTCCAGCTCCTCTCACTAAGGCTCGAAACTGGCCACGCAAGTCAATGAAGGCGGTCCTCCTATGTTCAAACAGGCCCACTTCTAAGCTGGAGAATGCCCATAGCTGGCAACGCATTTTTGGTCAGGAAGACAGCCTGATACACTCCCTTCCATCGAATGGTCAGTGTAAGCGTCAGGCGCACTCATGGTTCAGCCGAGACACGCACAAACCAGAGATTGGTTTCCAATCGATCTGAAAACATGCTAATCTACTGCAAATTTGTCATATGAGTATGTTAGAATGCCACGGAATTGGCTAGAAATGTCAAGGCTGCGGCCCTGCTGTAAAATACTTTGTTTTTAATATAGAAATAGTCTAATTAAGACAAAAAAAAATGTTTGGTTTAGTTTAGGTTATTATGAATTTGAATGAGATTTAAGATTATTGTTGATATTAGAAATCACTATTATTAAAAGTATTTATTAATTTGTTAGGAGTTGTATGTGTGAGAAATAGTTTAAGTTATTTAAATATATCAACATTATTAAGTTTAACCTTGATAAATTTATTAGAGCTAATGAATAATAAATTTTATGTTTAATTATTATCAGTTAATATGATTATAAATTTATTTTAATCATTTAAAAACTTTAATGATAAGTATTACTTTTATCAATGATTTATGTTAATTATTATTTTTATACTTTTATCTTAAATTCACTAGTTATTTTTAATCATTACTAAGTTTAATCTTAATAAATTTATTAAAGCTAATAATAATTTATTTTTATTTTTAATTATTATAAGTTGAAGCAATAAATCAAAATTTATGTTTTTATAAATTTTATTATAAGTTAATGATCCTATTATTAGAATTGGTGTTAAGAGAGGAACGGTTTATTAAGGGTTTCCAGGCGTTGCTTATGATAAGGCATTCGTCTAGGTTTATATTGTTTTTCCCCTTTTCAATTTCGATGGCCTCTTTTATTTTCTGTTTAAGGTAATGATCTTCTTTGATGACGAGTTTGGCTTCTTCCATATAGATTTAGTCTGAGGAGGAGAGAGCATGTTCTGCAAGAGAATATTTTGATGTTCTGTTCCTAGATATGTTAGTAGCATGTTCCTTAAGCCTAATGTTTAAAGATCTACCTTTTTTCACCGATATATTGTTTTCCACATGAGCAAGGGACCACATACACCCCTTTTTGTAGTCTAGGGTTTATAGGGTCCTTTGCGAAGTCTACAATTTTTCTAATGGTGTTAGGAGGAGTGAAAGCAATGTTTATGTTGTGCTTGTTTAGGACTCTAGAAATTTTATTAGTTGTTCCTTTTATGCAAGGTAAAGAGATTTTGGGGATGTTAAAGGTTTTGTTTATCTTATTTTCTTCAAGGGTTTTGTGGATGGTTTTCTTAATGATGTTTTTATTATAACCATTGTGCTCAAAGACCTAACAAAGATGTTTTATTTCATTTTTTAAGTGCTTAGGGTCGGAAATTCTAGAGGCTCTTGTGGTTAGGGTTTTTATAATTCCCACTTTTTGCCTAAGATGGTGATGAGAGTTAGCGTGAAGGTACCTTTTCATGTGGTTTTTCTTTCTATAGATTGTGGAGCTAAGTTTCCCATCTTTTTTGGTTAAGAGGATGTCAAGAAAGGGTAATTGGTTATTCTTTTCTACTTCGATTGTGGATTTTATGTGATTAGAAAGATCATTGATATGACTTAAAAATGCTTCTAGCTTGTCCTTACCATGGCTCCATTTTGCGAAAACATCATTGACAACTCTTTTCCATTCTTTAGGGGAGTAGGGAAAGGATTTGAGGGATTTTTGTTCAAAATGCTCCATGTATATATTGGCAATAATAGCATATAGAGGTTATCCCATTGCTAGACCATGAGTTTGAGTGTAGATTTTCCCTTTAAAGCTAAAGTAAGATTATTTTAAGCAATTTTTTAGGAGGTCTAGTGTATCACTATCAGTGATGGATTGCATAACTTCGATGGCTTCATCCAGAGGAATCATAGTGTATAAGGACATAACGTCAAAGCTAACCATGAGGTCTTCATCTTGCATTTCAAGGTTTTTGGCCCATTGAACAAATGATGCAGAGTCTTTAATATAGGATGACGTGTTTCCAGCTAAGGGACATAACTTTTTTGCAAGGTACTGAGCAAGGAGGTAGATGGGGGAACCTATGGTATTGATTATGGGTCTTAATGGGGTGCCCTCTTTATGGATTTTGGGGGCACCATAAATTCTTGGGGTGATGGAACTAGTCGGGGTGATTTTATTTTTTATAATGTTGTCAAGAGATGAATCTTTTATTTTCTTCGTGACTTCCCTAAGAATTTTAGCTCTAGGATCTTTATCAAGGATTTTTTAGCATTTGCTATTGTTTAACAGATCTTCCATTTTGATGTCATAATCATATATGTTCATAACTACAGTGGAATTGGCTTTGTTTGCTTTTAAGATAATTATATCTTTATTCTTTTTCAGGTTATTTAGAGCAGTTTTTTCTTCTTTAGATATGTTGCAAGATGGAGGTTTGGCGTTTATGAGAATATTTGCAATGTCTTGTTTGGTTTCTCCTGCTTCAGTTGGGTTGCAATCCTTTAGGGCTATTTCTATCCTGTTGATTATATCATCAACAGGGACCTTATTAGGGTTGATGGCGAAATTATGGCCCTTTTGAAGGATGGATTGGGAAGCGTGGTCCAAGACTAGGCTTGAAAGGTTGATGACAGTGGGTTTATTGAATTCGGTTTGAGAGATGAGTGTATGATTTACTTGGGTGTGGGTGTTATGATAGGGCGCAAAGTGTTTTGTATCAACATTTCTGTACTCGACATTGCAGTTCTGATTGTGAACGGAGGGAGTGATGCTACATTGAGTGTCACCGAGCTTTCGTTCAAGATTCGGTTTATCAACCAAAACCCGACTTGTCACATTATGGTGAGCATTGTCTTTGGTTGTATAGTTGACGGTGAGCATGTAGTTTTGTAGGGATTTCGATTGTGAGCTGGAATCTATATCTGCGTTGTCAATGAAAGGGGCACACTCTATTGAATGTGTGTTGTTCGAGAGTTGGTATGTGTTGTTTAGGGTGAGTTTGCAGTCATGTGGAAATTGCGTGCTGGATTTTACATCTAATGAAGCTCGATTATCACAAATGTTGTTTCCTTGTGCTGGCTGTAGGGCTCGTCTTAATAAATTAAAATGAGTTGCGTCCAAGGATTCATCATTGTTTTCTGCCAATGAAGCCTAATCACTGCAAATGTTGTTTTCATTCTGAGAGGAAGAATCCAGAGCATCTTTGAGGAAGCAGAAGTTTGGGGCATTATGGTAAATACCACACAGAACTCAGTAGTAGTACCTACTGACCCTGTACAGTTGGAAAAGTTTAACAAAAAGAGTGCTAAGGCAAAAAGATTGATTATGGAAGGAATCAAAGATCATGTCATTCCTCATGTGAGAGGAAAGATTTATGCACATGAGATGTGGACAACCTTAACCAATCTTTACCAGAGCTCAAATAAAACAGAAAAAAGTTCCTAAAGGAGAAACTAAAGGCCATTAAAATGGCTAAGACTGACTGTGCTACAACATACCTCACAAGGATCACTTCAATGAGAGATGAGTTGGCAGCTGTAGGTGAGATCATTTCACCCACTGATTTGGTGAGGATTGCTTTGAATGGTCTTCCCAAGACTTGGGAGAATTTTGTGGATGGTATTGTTGCATGGGAAAACCTTCCCGATTGGGAGAGGTTGTGGGATGATTGTATTCAGAATGAGATAAAAAAGAACCATCTTTGGGTAGCCAAACAGGTGGAGGAGTATGACAATGTGGCATTGTTAAGAGAGGAATGGTTTATTAATGGTTTCTAGGTGTTGCTTATGATAAGGCCTTCGTCTCGGTTTATATTACTTTTCCTCTTTTAATTTTCGATGGCCTCTTTTATTTTCTGTTTAAGGTAATGATCTTCTTTGATGACGGGTTTGGCTTCTTCCATACAGATGCAGTGTGAGGAGGAGAGAGCATGTTCTGCAAGAGCAGATTTTGATGTTCTGTTCCTAGATATGTCAGCAACATGTTCCTTAAGCCTAATGTTTAAATGTTTACCTGTTTCACCGATATATTGTTTTCCACATGAGCAAGGGAGCACGTACACCCCTTTTTGTAGTCTAGGATTTATATAGTCCTTTGCAGAGTCTACAATTTTTCTAATGTTGTTAGGAGGAGTGAAAGCAATGTTTATGTTGTGCTTGTTTAGAATTCTATAAATTTTAGCAATTGTTCCTTTTTTGTAAGGTAAAGAGATTTTGGGAATGTTAAAGGTTAAATTGTTTATCTCATTTTCTTCAAGGGTTTTGTGGATGGTTTTCTTAATGATGTTTTTATTATAACCATTGTGCTCAAAGACTTGAAAAAGATGTTTTATTTCATTTTTTAGGTGCTTAGGGTCGGAAATTCTAGAGGCTCTTGTGGTTAGGGTTTTTATAATTCCCACTTTTTGCATAGGATGGTGATGAGAGTTAGCGTGAAGGTATCTTTCCTTGTGGGTTTTCTTTCTATAGACTGTGGAGCTAAGTTTCCCATATTTTTTTATTAAGAGGATGTCAAGAAAGGGTAATTGGTTATTCTTTTCTTCTTTGATTGTGAATTTTATGTGATTAGAAAGACCATTGATATGACTTTAAAATGCTTCTAGCTTGTCCTCACGATGGCTCCATTTTGTGAAGACATCATCGACAAGTCTTTTCCATTCTTTAGGGGAGTAGGGAAAGGATTTGAGGGCATTTTGTTCAAAATGCTCCATGTATATATTGGAAATAATACGAGATAGAGGTGATTCCATTGCTACACCATGAGTTTGAGTGTAGATTTTCCCTTTAAAGCTAAAGTAAGATAATTTTAAGCAATTTTTTAGGAGGTCTACTGTTTCACTATCAGTGATGGACTGCATAACTTTGATGGCTTCATCCAAAGAAATCATAGTGTACAAGGACACAACGTAAAAGCTAGCCATGAGGTCTTCATCTTTCATTTCAACGTTTTTGGTCCATTAAACTAATGATGCGGAGTCTTTAATATAGGATGGCATGTTTCCAGCTAAGGGACATAACTTTTTTGCAAGGTACTGAGCAAGGAGGTAGGTGGGGGAACCTATGTTATTAATTATGGGTCTTAATGGGGTACCCTCTTTATGGATTATGTGGGCACCATAAATTCTCGAGGTGATGGAACTAGTTGGGGTGATTTTATTTTTTGTAATGGTGTCAAGAGATGAATCTTTTATTTTCTTAGTGACTTCCCTAAGAATTTTAGCGCCAGGATCTTTATCTAGGATTTTGTAGCATCCGCTATTGTTTAAGTGATCTTACATTTTGATGTCATAATCATATATGTTCATAACTACAGTGGAATTACCTTTGTCTTCTTTTAAGATAATTATATCTTTATTCTTTTCAGGTTATTTAGAGCGATTTTTTCTTCTTTAGATATGTTGCAAAATGGAGGTTTGGCATTTCTGAGAATCTTTGCAATGTATTGTCTAATTTCTTTTGCTTCGGTTAGGTTGCAATCCTTTTGGGCTACTTCTATGTTGCTGATTATATCATCAACAGGGATCTCATTAGGGGAGATGGCAAAATTAAGGCCCTTTTGAAGGATGGATTGGGAAGTGTGGTCCATGAATAGGTTTGAAAGGTTGATGACAGTGGGTTTATTGAATCCAATTTGAGATATGAGCGTATGATTTACTTGGGTGTGGGTGTTATGATAGGGCGCAACATTTTTTGTATCGGCATTGTTGTACTCGATGTTATAGTTCTGATTATGAAGGGAGGGAGTGATGTTATATTGAGTGTCACCGAGATTTTGTTCAAGATTCCGTTTGTCAACCGATACCCGACTTGTTACATTACGGTCATCATTGTCTTGGGTTGTATAGTTGACGGTGAGCATGCAATTTTGTAGGAATTTCTATTGTGAGTTGGACTCTATATTTGCGTTGTCAGCGAATGGGGCACGCTCTATTGAATGTGTGTTGTTCGAGAGCTGGCATGTGTTGTTTAGGGTGAATCTGCAGTCATGTGGAAAATGTGTGCTGGAGTCTACATCTAATGAAGCTCGATTAGCACAAATGTTGTTTCCTTGTGCTGGATGTAGGACTCGTCTTAATAAATTAAAATGAGTTGCGTCTAAGGATTCGTCATTATTGTCTTCCAATGAAGCCTGATCACTGCAAATGTTGTTTTCATGATGTTGCAGTTTATCAACAGATAAAAATGGTTTTATTAAATTAAAATGAGCTACGTCCGAGGGTTGGCCATTTGATGTAATTTCGAAGGTGGAGGCTTGTTTTGTATGGTCAATGGTGATACGTCTAATTGAACTACGTTGAGTGCTGCCCGAGAGCGTGTTTACAGTGAGCCTGCACTCATTTGGGAGTTGCGTGCTAGAGTCTAAAGCCTCGTTGTTCCCATGTTCTGGTTGCAGAACTTCTCTTAATAACTTAAAAGGAGCCGCGTCCGGGGATAGTGAAGCCTGATCAGTGCTCACATTGTTTCCATGATGCTGCGGTTTATCATCAAATACATTAAACTGCATTGTGTCCAAGGGTTGGCCATTTGATCTAAAGTCGAGGGTGGAGTCTTGAGAAGGAATGCCTGAGATGCTATGCGTATTGTTGGTTTCAATGGCTTCGCTAGTATTATGACGGGTGATGGTGGAGGTTGATTGCGAATTTGGTTTGATCCTATCATCTGAGAAGGTTCTGTGATGGGACCCCAAGTGTGTAGTGTTACTATGGATAGCGTATTCTTTAGGAGTGTAGGAGGTTTTAGGGAAGGTGATAGTATTTACAGAGCTTGAGGCTGCAAAAAAGAGGATGTTTAGCATTTGTAGTCTCAGATAATTTAAATATTTTTATGAGCTTTTCTCGAAGTTCCAGAGTTGCCAACACTCTGCTTTGGTGTGGGTGAGGGCATCTAAGGATTGCCATAAGTCAGATCTTAGTGATGCAGCCAGTAAGAGATGTAGATTAAACAGTTGCTTGGAGATCTTGATAATCCGAGACCTAATGGTTTTTATTTCGTTGTTGATTATGGTCTTGCTTAATTTTTCAAAAATAGGTAGGTTGCGGCCATGCATGAGCGGATGTTTACACTGGGCGAGTTTTGGAGTGAGGTTGTTGTCTCTGTAATGCTTGAGAAAGGTTAGATTTGATATGTATTTTTCCCTTGATAACCGGAGTTTCTCGAAGAGGGTAGCATTATCCTTCATGTCCCTTCCCTGGTAGGACTGTATGCTTTTAAAGAGAGAATCCATACAATTGAGTCAAATTCAAAATAATGGTCGACTAACGTGTTCACAGATTTTAACCCAACGTTTCAGACTACTATGCGAGTCCATCTTCAGGGGAACGCCTAGATTCTTGAGAAGATTCATATGGATTAGGGCACAGAATAGGTAGAATAGATATATGGATGGATTGATTTACGAGGGGAATGGTTTGGGGTTGACTGGTGTAAATTATTATTCTTGTTTTTGTAAATTTAAAGCAATTTTATTAATTATAAATGATATTATTTTTTAATTCATCATTATTTAATTACAGTATTATATAATGTATAAATAACATTAATGAACGATTATTTAAACTACAAACTATGTATCATTTTTTTAATTTTCTTTTATTATTATTATGGTTTGTTAGTTATTTTTGTTTTATATTAAATTTAATTGTTAAAATGTGTAGTTGTATTGTTTAGTTTAGTTTAGTTTAGGTTATTATGAATTTGAATGAGATTGAATGAGATTTAAAATTATTGTTGATATTAGAAATCACTATTATTAAAAGTATTTATTAATTTGTTAGGAGTTGTATATGTGAGAAATAGTTTAAGTTACTTAAATATATCAACATTATTAAGTTTAAAATTGATAAATTTATTAGAGCTAATGAATAATAAATTTTATGTTTAATTATTGTAAGTTAAAAATCAAAGTTAATATGATTATAAATTTATTTTAATCATTTAAAAACTTCAATGACAAGTATTACTTTTATCAATGATTTATGTTAATTATTATTTTTATTCTTTTAGTTTAAATTCACTAGTTATTTATAATCATTACTAAGTTTAATCTTAATAAATTTTATTTTTTTATTTAATTATTATAAGTTGAAGTAATAAATCAAAATTTATGTGTTTATACATTTTATTATAAGTTAATGATCATATTATTAGAATTGTTGTTAAGAGAGGAACGATTTATTAAGGGTTTCCAGGTGTTGCTTATGATAAGGCCTTCGTCTCGGTTTATATTGTTTTTCCTCTTTTCAGTTTCGATGGCCTCTTTTATTTTCCATTTAAGGTAATGATCTTCTTTGATGACAAGTTTGGCTTCTTCCATACAGATGTAGTTTGAGGAGGAGAGAGCATGTTCTGTGAGAGTAGATTTTAATGCTTTGTTCCTAGATATGTCAACTACAAGTTCCTTAAGCCTAATTTGTAAAGATCTACCTGTTTCACCAATATATTGTTTTCCACATGAGAAAGGGACCACGTACACCCCTTTTTGTAGTCTAGGGTTTATAGGGTCCTTTGCGGAGTCTACGATTTTTCTAACAGTGTTAGAAAGACTAAAAGCAATGTTTATGTTGTTCTTGTTTAGGATTCTAGAAATTTTATCAATTGTTCCTTTTATGTAAGGTAAAGAGATTTTGTGAATGTTAAAGGTTTTGTTTATCTTATTTTCTTTAAGGCTTTTGTGGATGGTTTTCTTAATGATGTTTTTATTATAACCATTGTGCTCAAAGACCTCACAAAGATGTTTTATTTCATGTTTTAGGTGCTTAGGGTCGGAAATTCTATAGGCTCTTGTGGTTAGGGTTTTATAATTCCCACTTTTTGCATAGGATGGTGATGAGAGTTAGCGTGAATGTATCTTTCCGTGTGGGTTTTCTTTCTATAGACTGTGGAGCTGAGTTTCCCATCTTTTTTGGTTAAGAGGATGTCAAGAAAGGGTAACTGATTATTCTTTTCTACTTCGATTCTGAATTTTATGTGATTAGAAATACCATTGATATGACTTTAAAATGCTTCTAGCTTGTCCTTACCATGGCTCCATTCTGCGAAAACATCATCGACAAATCTTTGCCACTCTTCAGGGGAGTAGGGAAAGGATTTGAGGGATTTTTGTTCAAAATGCTCCATGCATATATTGGAAATAATACAAGATAGAGATGATCCCATTGCTACACCATGAGTTTGAGTGTAGATTTTCCCTTTAAAGCTAAAGTAAGATGATTTTAAGCAATTTTTTAGGAGGTCTAGTGTATCACTATCAGTGATGGATTGCATAACTTTGATGGCTTCATCTAGAGAAATCATAGTGTATAAGGACACAACGTAAAAGATAGCCATGAGGTCTTCATCTTTCATTTCAAGGTTTTTGGTCCATTGAACGAATGATGTAGAGTCTTTAATATAGGATGACATGTTTCCAGCTAAGGGACATAACTTTTTTGCAAGGTATTGAGCAAGGAAGTAGGTGGGGGAAACTATGGTATTAATTATGGATCTTAATGGGGTGCCCTCTTTATGGATTTTGTGGGCACCATAAATTCTCAGGGGATGGAACTAGTCGGGGTGATTTTCCTTTTTATAATGGTGTCAAGAGATGAATCTTTTATTTTCTTAGTGACTTCCTTGAGAATTTTAACACTATGATCTTTAGCAAGGATTTTGTAACATTTGTTATTGTTTAAGTGATCTTCCATTTTGATGTCATAATCATATATTTTCATAACTACAGTGGAATTACCTTTGTCTTCTTTTAAGATAATTATATCTTTATTCTTTTTTCAGGTTATTTAGAGTGATTTTTTCTTCTTTAGATATGTTGCGAAATGGATGTTTGGCATTTCTGAGAATCTTTGCGATGTCTTGTCTGATTTCTTCTGCTTAGGTTAGGTTGCAATCCTTTAGGGCTATTTCTATGTTGTTGATTATATCATCAACATAGATCTTATTAGGGGTGATGGAAAAATTAAGGCCCTTTTGAAGGATGGATTGGGAAGCATGGTCTAGGACTAGGTTTGAAAGGTTGATGATAGTGGGTTTATTGAATTCGTTTTGAGATATGAGCATAAGATTTACTTGGGTGTGGGTGTTATGATAGGGCGTAACGTTTTTTGTATCGGCATTACTATACTCGATGTTGCAGAACTGATTGTGAAGGGAGGAAGTGATGCTACATTGAGTGTAACCTAGCTTTTGTTCAAGATTCGGTTTGTCAACCGATACCCGACTTGTTACATTACGGTGAGCAGTGTCTTGGATTGTATAGTTGATGGTGAGCATGTAGTTTTATAGGGGTTTCAATTGTGAGCTTGACTCTATATCTGCAGCTTGACTCTATATCCGCATTGTTAGTGAATGGGGCATGCTCTGTTGAATGTGTGTTGTTTAAGAGATGGCATGTGTTGTTTAGGGTGAGTCTGTAGTCATGCGGCAATTGTCTATTGGAGTCTACATCTAATGAAGCTCGATTAGCGCAAATGTTGTTTCCTTGTGTTGACTACACAACTCGTCTTAATAAATTAAAATGAGTTGTGTCAGAAAATTTGTCGTTGTTGTCTGCCAATGAAGCCTAATCCCTGCAAACATTATTTTCATGATGTTATAGTTTATCAACAGACAAAAAACGTTTTATTAAATTAAATTGCACTACGTCTGAGGGTTGGCAATTTGATGTAATGTTGAAGGTGGAGTCTTGGTTTGTATGGTCGATGGTGATACGTCTAATTGAACTGTGGCGTGTGTTGCACGAGAGCGTGTTTACGGTGAGCGTGCAGGGGAGTTGAATGCGGAGTATGAAGCCTTATTGTTCCCGTGTTCTAGTTGTAGAACTTGTCTTAATAACTTAAAATGGGCTGCGTTCGAGGATAGTGAAGCCTGATCAACGCTCACATTCTTTCCATGATGCTCTGTTTATCAACAGATACATTAAATTACATTGTGTCCAAGGGTTGTCCATTTGGTTTAAAGTCGAGGGTGGAGTCTTGAGAAGGAATGCTTGAGATGTTATGCATATTGTTGGTTTCAATGGCTTTGATGTTATTAGGATGGGTGATGCCAGAGGTTGATTGTGAATTCGGTTTGATCCTGTCATATGAGAAGGTTTTGTGATGGGACATTGAGTGTGTAGTATTCCTATGGATAGTGTATTCTTCAGGAGCGTAGGAGGTTATAGGGAAGGTGCTAGTGTTTACAGAGCTTGAGGCTGCAAAAAAGAGGATGCCTGGCATTTGTAGTCTCAGATAATTTAAACATTTTTTTCTAAGTTTTTTCTCAGAGTTCGTGAGTTGTCAACACTCTGCTTTGGTGTGGGTGAGGGCATCTAAGGATTGCCATAAGTTAGATCTTAGTGATGAAGCCAATAAGAGATGTAGAATAAACAGTTGCTAGGAGATCTTGATAATCCGAGACCTAGTGATTTTTATTTCATTGTTGATTAGGGTTTTGCCTAATTTTTCAAAAATAGGTAGGTTACGACGATGCCTGAGCGAATGTTTACACTAGGTGAATTTCGAAGTGAGGTTGTTGTCTCTGCAATGCTTGAGATAGGTTAGGCTTGATATGTATTTTGCCCTCGATAATCAGAGTTTCTCGAAGATGGTAGCGTTATCCATCATGTCCCTTCCATGGTAGGTTTGGATGCTTTTAAAGAGAGAATCCATACAGGTGAGTCAAATTCAAAATAATGGTGGAATAACCTATTCATAGTTTTTTAACCCAACGTTTTAGACTACTATGTGAGTCTATCTTCAAGGGAATGCCTAGATTCTTGAGAAGATTGATATGGATTAGTGCACGAAATAGGTAGGATATATATACTGATGGATTGATTTATGCGGGGAATGGTTTGGGGTCGGCTGGTATAAATTATTATTATGCTTTTTGTAATTTTAAAGCAATATATATATACTATATATATATATATATTATATATAATATTATATATATATATATATTTATATATATATATAATTCATGGTTATTTTAATTACTATTATATAATGTATAAATAACATTAATGAATGATTATTTAAACTAAAAACTATGTATTCTTTTATTTATTTATTTTTATTATGATTTGTTAGTTATTTTTGTTTATATTAAGTTTAATTGTTAAAATGTGTAGTTGTAATGTTTGGTTTAGTTTAGTTTAAGTTATTATGAATTTGAACGAGATTTAAGATTATTGTTGATATTAGAAATCACTATTATTAAAAGTATTTATTAATTTGTTAGGAGTTGTATGTGTGAGAAATAGTTTAAGTTACTTAAATATATCAACATTATTAAGTTTAAACTTTTAAATATATTAGAGTTAATGAATAATAAATTTTATGTTTAATTATTATAAGTTAAGAATCAAAGTTAATATGATTATAAATTTATTTTAATCATTTAAAAACTTCAATGATAAGTATTACTTTTATCAATGATTTATGTTAATTATTACTTTTATTCTTTTATCTTAAATTCACTAATTATTTTTATTCATTACTAAGTTTAGTATTAATAAATTTATTAAAGCTAATAATAAATTTTATTTTTTTTTTATTTAATTATTATAAGTTGAAAACAATAAATCAAAATTTATGTGTTTATAAATTTTATTATAAGTTAATGATCCTATTATTAGAATTGTTGTTAAGAGCATAACATGAGCTGATGAGGTGGTAGCAAGGAAACCATTGTAGAAAACAAACAGAGCTAGGGTTTGTAGTAGAAGTTCAGTGTTGGGCACCATGGAGAGGCAAGAGGGGGGGAGTTCCACTCCCTCCTACAGTCAGGCAATCTCTAATCGATTCAAGAAACCTCTAGAGGTTGAAACCGGAGTTTTAGGAGGAGGGAAACAGGAAAACAGAAGTACACAGGGGCAGGAAAATACGCAGGAAGAAGTCAAAAGAGAAAAGTGAATAGAAGGAGAAATTTAGAATGATGACACCAGAAATCAGACTGGACCTTGTAAGCATAGGGCAACCATCACACCCTGAGTGGTGTTAAGTGATCTAGCGCTACAAGGGCATAGGGAACACATGGCGACTTATGCAGTCATTTGTAAATTCATGGGATTATGGCCAACGAAGAAGGATTTACAGGCATGGATAACGAATCATTGGAAACCTAAGGGGGATATAGATCTGCACCTTGGATCAAAGGGTTTCTTCACTGTAGTTTTTACAAACATTGAGGATAAAGACATGGTGTTGGAAGGAGGGCCCTACTTCTATGCTGCTGCAAGCCTCTATATGCGGCCTTGGGTGATGAATTTTGTCCCGTAGCGTAAGACATTCACTTCGGTCTCGGTTTGGGTAAGGCTTTACTCCTTACCACTGGATTATTGGCAGTCAAAATCATTAAAAGCAATAGGAATAAACTAGGGCATTTTGTAAAAATATCAGAGGCCACTATGCGGGGAAAGTATACCTCCTTTTCCCATATGCATAGAGATGGACCTATCTGGAGCTCTACCAAATGAAGTAATTCTAGAAGTTTTTGATGAAGAATGGGTGCAATCGGTGGACTATGAGCATGTTCCTTTCAGATGCCACAAATGCCATGAACATGGGCATCTATTCAGAGATTGCCTCTTAAACAAAATGGAAAGCAGAACTAAAGCTACCTCAGGGAAAGAAACTGAAAGCTTTAACAAAGTGGGGAACAGAGGTAAAGGAGGGAGAAAGTACTGAAAGAAAATCAATGGGGAAAAGGATCTAAGTCAGAATAGGTACAAGGTATTAGAAGAAGAAGAGGAGCACGATAAAGCAAACTAGACTCTAGAGGACAACCTTGTAGAGAAGGAAAAGGAAGAGAGCAAGGAGGACACACATGAAAACAACCAACAAAAGGAGGATCTACTGAATACTATGGAACTTGATAGGGACCAAGAGATGACCCCGAGCAAGGTGGGAATAGAGGATCATGGACTGCAGGATATTCTTGATAGGGAGCATCTAGATCTGGAAAAGTTTCTGGAGCCAGGAACCACCAAAGGAATGGATTCGCTACCACAAGAGGAGTTCAATAGAGTGCAACAGCTGTTCCTATGGAGAACTTAGGAAAAAGGTTCGGGAGTCAAAAGAAACCATGATTGTCAGGACAACAAAGGGTTGAAAATGATAAAGGCAACATTGAGACTAGCTCCTAGGAACCCAGGCAGGAAAAGAGGTAGGAAAAAACAGAATGAGCTGCTGATAGAGTGTGGAAAACTCATGATTGATTCAGGTAAGATGAAAGACCTAACTAGTTACTCATTTACAAATATTTCTTAATGAAGCTCACAACTTGGAATATTAGCGGTCTAGGAAGTAAAAGGAAACAAAGGAATCTTAGCAATAGAATGAAAGAAGAAAAACTAGATATGATTTTCATCTAGGAAACAAAATCTTCAGTAGAAAAAATAAGAGAAATACACAGCAAATGGCTGATTAAATATGAATATCTAGAAGTTAAAGCAGACAAAACAGCAAGAGGAATTCTCACACTTTGGAAACCTCAGAAACTATGAATCCTTGATGGTGAAGCATCCAGGAACTACTTATCAGTGGTTATTCAACCTTTGGGGAACAAGGAAGTTTATTTGATCACAAATGTTTATGGTCCACAGAAACCCAAAGACAAACGCATGCTTCTCACATCACTAGAGGATCTAAGAGACAGACATTCGAGTATCCCCTAGATTTTGGGAGGGAACTTTAACATGATCAGGTCCCTGTCGGAAAAAAAAAGGCGGAACTAGATCTCTAGGAAGAGATTCCATAGCATTTCAAAATTTTATAAACAATATGAGGTTAGTAGACACAGAGTCAAGTAATGGCATGTTTACCTAGAATAATAAAAGGGGAGGAGAGTCTCAGGTGGCCTCAAAACTAGACAGATTTATTATCTCAGAGGACCTTATCCTTACAGGCCTTGACTTGTTAACGATGATACTCCCTTTTGGTGGCTCAGATCATTGGCCTGTTCAACTTGAAGTGTACTTTATAAGAACTCCAAGAAACAGACCTTTCAAGTTTGAAAACATTTGGCTCACCCATCTGGACTTTATCAGCAATATTGAAAAATGGTGGACAAAGGATGTGCAAGTTTAGGGCACTAAAATGTTCCTCCTACATAAAAGATTGAAACCTATGAAACTCAGGCTTAAAGAGTGGAATAAGAATGAGTTTGGCAACATTTTTGAAGCCAAAAAAGTTGTTGAAACGAAGCTACATGAAATTAACCAGATCCTCATTACAGATGGCTTCAACGAGGGAAGAAAGGAACAAGCTGACTACCATCAACGGGAATGGGAATAATTATGCAAGCAAGAGGAGATATTCTGGAAACAGAAATCAAGGGTACAATGGTTAAAAGAAGGAGAAAGGAACACAAGGTTTTTTCACAAATCTACCATGGATCACAGGTCTCATAACAAGATCTCAAAAATCAAAGACTCTCAAGGAAATCAACTCAATACCCACAAAGAAATAGAAGTTGTGTTGGTTCGACATTTCCAAGGCATAGCTAAGGAACCTCTCTTAGACAGATCACAATTCATCAAGGACTTTATGAAGCACATTCCTAAGCTTGTGACAAGAGAAGACAATTATAATCTAAACATGCATGTGAATGAAGAGGAGGTCAGCAAAGTCATCAAAGAGATGTAAAATGGGAAGGCACCAAGTCCAGATGGTTTTCATGTTGACTTCTTTAAAGCATGTTGAGGAATAGTCAAGCAGGATATCCTCGATGTGGTGGAAGACTCAAGGAAAAACAAAATTGTTTTAAAGGCACTCAATACCTCTTTCATATACTTGATTCCAAAGCAGGATAATGTTATGACACCAGACAAATTCAGACCAATAACATTATGCAATGTGGTGTACAAAATAATTGCGAATAGGCTGAAGCCCCTTCTTCCAATTCTCATATCTAAGGAAAAAACTGGGTATGTGGAAGGCAAGCAAATTCTCAACAACATTATTCAAGCTCATGAGGTGGTTCACTCACTTAAGAGCAATAGGCAGGCGTGAATGATTATGCAACTTGACCTAGAAAAGGCTTATGATAAGCTAAGTTGGGCTTACATCAAGAGAGTTCTTATAGCATATGGCTTTGACCATAACTGGGTAAGATGGGTAATGGCCCTTGTAACTACCTCTAGTTTTTCAATCCTGTTAAACGGTTCACCATCTAAACCCTTTAATCCTATGAGAGGTCTCAGACAAGGAGATCCATTCTCACACTTCCTCTTTATTCTCATGATGGAAGGGCTAGGCAAAGCTATCAAATCTGCCAGAGCAGAAGGCAAAATCCAGGGTCTCAAACTCACCATGAATGGAGATGCTTTGACCTAGCAACAATTTGTAGACGATACCATGCTGGAGGGTACACCCATGGTTAGGGAAGCTTTAGCCTACAAACAAATCCTAAAATACTTTGCAATGGCAGCGAGCACAAAGGTAAGCCTTACCAAATCAAAGATTTTCTTTTTTAATACTGACATTGCTATTCAGAGAAATATATCTAGAATTCTAGGCTTTCAAAGAGATATGATACCCTCCAAATATTTGGGAGTATCACTAACAAACAAACCTCTGAGTAAGACAGTTTGGGAGCCTATGAATAATAAGTTACATGACAAAATACGGAAGTGGACAAATAGGTCTTTGCACTTAGTAGGATGACTAGTGCTCACAAAAGCTGTCCTACAAACTGTCCCCATATTTATGTTTTCAGCCCTTCCAACTCCTAAAGGAGTCATGCAACAATGCAGAAATATCCAAAGAGATTTTCTTTGGGGCAAAGGGGAAGAGAGAAAAAAATGGGCCTTAGTAGCCTCAGAAAAGATCTGTAAACATAAGATACATGGAGGTTTGGGACTGGATGATCCTGAAATGCTAAACAAAGTTTTGGGGGCAAAACTATGGTGGAGATGGCTAAAAGATTCGACTTCCCCTTAGGCCCAAATTTGGAAACAGAAATATGCAAACAATTGGCAAGACATGGATCACATTAGAATGTCTGGGCTCATCAAAGGCTCCCACATTTGGAACAAAGCATGGAGAATAAAACCATTGTTCAGAAACATAGTTTCTAGGAAATCAGAGATGGCAACCTTGCTTGGTTTTGGGAGGATAATTGGCAACAAGAACCTAAATTGTTAAGAGAAGAATTTGCAAATCTCAAGAACGATACTGACAACAAAGGGTTACTCAGAGTAAATGACTTCTGGGATCAGGAAAAAAGTGAAGGACAATAGAGAATATGGAAGAACCTAATATACAGTGACGACTCCCCGTTGAAGGCACGGGCAGAAGCTTTAACAACCATCCTGGAACAGAGAAAGATTATGACATTAGCAGATTTAGACCAGCTGAGATGGGGCAAAAACAATGAAGGCACCTTTAACCTCAAAGAGGCCAAGCGCATAGCCCTTGGGCTTGACTTTCCAAACCCTGATTGGGTATGGAAGGACCTATGGCAGAACCAAAGCTGGATGAAAATCAAAACTGTTCATGTGGTAATGCAGCATAAAAAAAAAAAAAAAAAAAAAAAAAAATAAATAAATAAATAAATAATAAATAAATAAAATAAATAAATAAATAAAAATAAATAAATAATAAATAAATAAATAATAATAAATAAATAAATAAATAAATAAATAAATAAATAAATAAATAAATAAATAAATAAAATTAAAAATAAAAATAAAAAATAAAAATAATAAAATAAATAAATAAATAAAAAAAATAAAAATAAAAATAAAAAAATTTGACCTGGGAAAACCTTAGGAAAAGAGGGGTATCTGGTCCATCTAGATGCCAGCTATGTGAATTACAAGAAGAAACTATGGATCACCTTCTCAACCTCTGCCCATTCACATCCACATTGTGGAATTGGATAGCTTCAATATTCAGACAAACAGACAAGGACATGGGCAACATTACCAGCACCTTAAAGAACTGGAGGAAAAATTTCTCTGATAATGAAATAGTCAACAAAGCTTGGGCTTTAGCTCCAGGCTTTCTAATCTGGGATGTCTGGAAAGAACGCAACAACATAATATTCAAAAACAGGAAAGGTTCTTCCCAGAGCATCAGGGCACAGATTTTAAGACAGCTCAATGAGACGATAGGAACCCTCATTAAAAACCCCCCTGAGGACCACCCTAAAGATACGGATGTGCAGATACTACTACATTTGGGTCTTCAGGGGCTTGTCCCATAGGGCAAAAACAAGAATGCAAGTCATATAATTGGTGATAAGGATTTCTAACAACCTCCCCCTCAGGGTTTTATGAAATGCAATATAGATGGGGCCTCAGAAGGAAACCCGGGCATGGTTGGTTATGGAGGAGTGATAAGAGATGAAAAGGGTTGTATAAAAACCATCTTTCATAGTCATTTGGGGAAAGCCACTGACAATATGGCAGAGCTCATGGCCCTTGAGAAATGCTTAGAAATCTTGAGGGACTCAAATCTTCATAATACTATAATTGAAGTTGATTCAGAATTGATTATTAATTCGGTCAAGAAAAATTGCTATGGCTCAACTCCGGACAAAGTATCGAGACATTGGAGGCTTTTGCAAGTATATCAAAGGATTCAATCCCACTTGCAGAACATGAGAACCCTGAGTTTCACTCATTTGCGTTGAACAACCAACAAATTAGCAGACATCTTAGCTAGTGAATGCATACTTTGTGCTAAAAGCAACGAAAAATATGAATGGATAGAGAACCCCCACTGTAGATTGAGGGAAGAGTGTCTCAGACAGGTGAACACGGACAGGGAGTACTATCAGAGCAGGGGAAACTAGCAGGTTGTAAACTTTTGGAAACAGATGAATTTTAGGCTATATGGTATAGCAGTTCAGGGATATACACGAACAGGATGGCCGGTCCTTAGGCGGGAATATGTGCCCAAAACTCTACAAACCTAAGTTTCTCGGGCGGGATTCAATAGATAGAACAAGTATTTACATGAATATGAAGTATACTATAGATCGCCTTTTCATTGGCTATGTAGGGAGCTTGGTTAATGTGTGAGCAGATAAGAGTAATAGAGGCAATCTTATTAATTTCACGTGGAAAATAGAAAGGTGGTTACCAAGCCAAACAAACCCAAAATTAACTTTAATGGTAGGTTTATTAGGCTTCGGGTCCGAAAGCATTGTTAGACATCGAGCAAGTTACTCAAACTAGCGTGGATTGCTCGCATCCAGTGGATTTCGGGCTGACTACATGCGCGAGGGTTATCAGCGTAGGCGGACCCGAAATTTTTATAGTGTGGTCTTTAAATGCTTATTGGGTCTGATTCAAGAATTAAAGGGTGTGCTTGTTAGTGTTCTGATATCGTGTCTCAACCATTAGATCTCTGATGGTAGATCACATGGTCTTGGCATTCGATTAAATTTTGGAGGTTACGACGTCATGTTTTATGGGCCCTGGGCCCGGACAGTGAGCATTTGGCTCGGTTTCCAACATGTGTGGCCAGATAAAGTTATGGCCCACATCTCCTTTGTACATCATGTAATGTGTTTTTATAATATAATTGAATAGAAGGACCGACGTTTAATTCAACAAAAAAATAATTGTTGTTAAGAGAGGAATGATTTATTAAGGGTTTCCAGGTGTTGCTTATGATAAGGCCTTCGTCTCATTTTATATTGTTTTTTCTCTTTTCAATTTTGATGGCCTCTTTTATTTTCCGTTTAAGGTAATGATCTTCTTTGATGACGAGTTTGGCTTCTTCCATACAAATGTAGTGTGAGTAGGAGAGAGCATATTCTGCAAGAGCAGATTTTGATGTTCTATTCCTAGATATGTCAGTAGCATGTTCCTTAAGCCTAATGTTTAAAGATCTACGTGTTTCACCGATATATTGTTTTCCACATGTTTTTTGCAGCCTCAACTCTGTAAACACTAGCACCTTCCTTAAAACCTCCTACGCTCCTACGATGCTCTTTTTTGTGTTGTCTTTTTTGGAAAAGGATGTCTTGGCATACTTGCTAAGTGTGCAGCACTTGCACATGTCATGTTGATCTACACTATACTATGGCAACCCTATGGCAATCTCCCTCAAAATATTTAATGTTCCATGGTGTAAGTGACACATGCACCTATTCCAAAGCTCCCTAAGGTCACATCTATGCACATTGATCTCTTTGCTACTGAAGGTTGCTTCTATCTCAAAATGAAACTTATATAGATTCTTCACCCTAACTCCAATCTGCTTCATAACTCTAGAATTTGAGGGATTGAGGAAATCCTTTCCTCTACTGAAGATAACCTCATAACCTTTGTTTTCCAAGGTTGAGACTCAAACAATATTTTTCTTCAACCCTGGGACATATATGACATCTCTAAGGTAGAGAGGATTTATGGACGCCATCTCAAACGTGATAGTGCCCACGCCATGTGCTTGGTACCTACCATCATCTCCCATCTCTATATGAAACTAAATATCATTCTATGTCAATTGACTGAAATATCCCTTATTCCTAATCATATGACAGGATACTCCACTATCAATATGCCACATGTTGTTGGCTACTGAGCTTGCCATGCAGGCTATGAGGGAAATAGTGAAATCCTCCATCTTTGCTAATGCTGCCACATGATCCTTCTTCTATCCTTTTTTCCTATTTGCACACTTGGTGGAGTAGTGCCCAAACTGATGAAAAAAAACACTTTAATTTACTGAGATATTTATTCTTGTTGCCTCCTGAATTGGACTCGACCCCTCCTCGATTTTTCTTTCCCTTGGCCTTGCACCCTTTGCCAGCTAGGGAAAAGTTTTCCTCTTCCTTAGTCTTCGCGTGAGAGACAAATTTATCTTCCTTCCAGATATCCCCTTGCATGCAATCACTCGATTGCCACTTCCAATATGGAAGCTTTTCTCTACCCCTCGGTGCATCAATGAAGTTTTCACATGAATTGGGAAATCCTAATAGAGAAAAAATGATATGGTATTTGTCTGAGATTGTCTCCCCAACTCTAGCTTATTTGTCCCTCACTTGGGTGAATCTGGTAAGGTATGAAATCACTGACTCAGACTTGGTCATCTTGATATTTCTGCATTTATCTTTGAGTACCAACTTACTCGCCTCAATCAAACCTTGGTACAACCCTAAGATAACTTTCCACATGGCCTGAGTTGTCTTATTTTTGGAAAGATGAGGTATGATGTGATCCTTGAATCCTTCAATAATTATTCTTCTGGCCTTTGCGTCCTTCTTATTGTGTTGGGCCAATTGTTGAGGGTCTTGTGGTTGGGCTGGGGGACTATCCATAAAATCCCAAAATCGTTGCTCCTTTAAGACTACACCAATCCTCTCCTTCCAAGAACAGAAATTTAAGGCCCCTTCAAGGCAATCTCAAATATCAACCCCAAATATGTCATTTTTCAAGTTCAAACTACTCAAAAACCCTTGCACAAAGCCTTGGTCATGCAGCCAAAAACACTAGCACAACCCTAAAGTGAATTGTATCCCCTTTCCTGCAAACTTCACTTATTCTTAAGGAAAATAACACGCTTTCTGGTCTTCAATTAGAGACATGCTCTAATACCATGTTATCTTTCTAATACCCAAGTACTATTTTAATAATAAAAAAGACCAATGAAGAAACTGAAAATTGAACTCCAAACACTTTTACTAAATATTTTGAGTATTCTAACAAATAATAGAAACAGAAAATAAATTCACAAAGACACAAGAACACAATAAATAATACACTAAACTTTACCCAGGAAACCCCAACTAGGGAAAACTTGCTAACCTGTGTGTTCTATTATTATTCCGCTCAACAAAAATCTCAGAGAATTGATTACAAATACAAAGGAAAATTCCCCTTTAATTTGTTGTCCCTCAACACATTGTTTTGCATATTTCTAACGAACTTGACCTTTGCATACATAGTTGTATGCGCTTATATAAGATATTTGGTCCTCCTGTGTAGGTTGAATCAACCTTGGAAATTGAGCACATTGACAGAAGAAAATCTGACGGAAGTTGACCTCTGTTATGTGTCATAATGCATTGATCTAGAAAATCTCTTTTGTTGAGTTGAACACACAAATATTTAGTGCATAATGATGATAGCCAAGTCCACACCCGTCCCTTTTTATAAAATCAAACTGGCCCATTAACTCAAGTCGAACTGCTAAGATCAATTTAATTTTTGACTTAATTGCGCCATAGCTTCACTTATGGGTTCCATTGCCAAATTCAATACACTTCTAAATTTAGTAGAACCCTTCCTTCTAAATTCAATTAACATTATGCACAAAGTAATTATTGATGATGTGCATTGATTTATGTGTTATCATAATCATCAACCTAGATCCATATTAAATAGATATGAATGACAAAGATCCTAGATTCATCTTAAATAGAAATGAACAAGAAAGAGAAAGTGGACATAGAAAGACACATGAAATGACAATTCATGATGCATTGATTTTAATGTAGAGGTTGATTTCTAATCATATGTGATTGTTTACTTTAGATACATTTATTTCAATGTAAATATTAATTTCTAATTTGATGTAAAAATATGGATGATGTGCATTTCTTTCAAATTAATCATATCAATAGTGTGCATTGGTTTCAATGTATGCACAAAGTAATTATTGACCATGTGCATTGATTTTTGTGTTATATTAATCATCAACCTATATCCATTTTAAATAGAAATGAATAACAAAGATCCTAGATCCATCCTAAATAGAAATGAACAACAAAGAGAAAGTCGACAAAGAAAAGTGCAAGAAGTGACAATTGAGGAGTGTTAACAACAAAGTGAGAAGCAAAGAGAATGTCAATGGAGACAATCAAATGAACAACAAAGAGCAAGTTGACAAAGAAAAGCACAAGAAATGACAATTGAGGAGTGTTAACAACAAAGAGAGAAGCAAAGAGCATGTCAATAGAGACAATCACAACAAATGACAACAAAACAATAGGAATAACATATGAAAGAAAATTTTGAACTACAAAGAGCATATCAA
The DNA here is from genome assembly GCA_000404065.3 of Pinus taeda. NCBI lineage: Eukaryota > Viridiplantae > Streptophyta > Pinopsida > Pinales > Pinaceae > Pinus > Pinus taeda. Next base: position 159,366 of record APFE030777174.1, read on the forward strand.
AGAGAATACTAGCATATCAACAAAGAAGGGCACGACAAATGACAACTGAAGAGTGCCAAGAGAAATGTACAAGAAAATTCACGACGAAGAGGAAATTATTGAAAAAAGGAAGAGGAAATGACAACTAAAGAGCGTGAAGAACAAAGGAAATGAAAAGATGAAAAACAACAAGCATGTTAACAAAGAAAACAATAGTCAACTAACTCGGGAATAATACAAAATGTAGAAGAATATCCTCCGAAAAAAGATGTTTAAAAATTTATGCCCAGTCATGTAACAACCCTAGTTAAAAATTCATGTAAAAATTATATAAGACCTTGGTCATGGGACATGTATTACAAGCTTAATAGTGGGCAAAACATCCTAGTGGGTGTTCATTTCAGTTATTATGGCTAAGGAAATTAGCAAAGGCAATGACGAAGGATTTGGAAAGACAAAGTGGCATTAATTAGCATTTTATTTATGAAAATAATGGAAATTAGGAGAAAAGGAAGGTGAAAGGTCACATGTTGCGTATGAGGAGCAAATTGAAGGAAAATAATGGAAAATGAAGAAAATAGATGTTGTAGTATACCTAGGGGGGATAGTATGGGGTACAGAGGGAGGTACCTAAGGGAATAATGTAATAATGGGATGGGCCATAGTAATAAATAAAGTGGTTAACCCGTATCATGTAAAGGACCACAAATAGTTAGAAATAATGTAATAAGCCCATGGTATTAGATAGATGGTATTGAGGGAACCATGGTAATGACCCATGGTATTGTATGTATGAGGCCTATATAGAGGCTAGAGACTCCCCATTAAGAGGTGTCAAGGAATATTGTATGGACAAGCGTATGGCTTGTGGAGTGTTCTCCTTCCTTAAGGAGTGAATGTGTGGTGTTGCCCTACCTTAAGGGTTTTGATTAATAAAGTGAAGCATTTCTATATTCAAATCTTGTTATTTCTTGGGTATATTGGTATTTTCATATATTTTGGGTCAGATCTATTACAAAAATTACATTACAGGATATTTCCATTAATAAACAGCTAGAGTCCATGGAAGTTGAAGCAGAAGAGGTTCCAGGGACTCACACATCAGATGATGATCCCTTGATGGTCGACAACCAAACACAAACATCAAACCAGGTACGAGAAAAAAAGGTAGAGTCCAAGGAGGCTGAAGCAGAAAATGAGAGAGGTACGGATACATTAGAGGAGGAATCTGTGATTGAAGTAATATTGGAAGATAAGAAACAATAGCAGACGCCACAACATACCAATCAGGCTCCATTAGGTGGTGAATTAAAGAAAGATACATTGTCGGTTAAAACTTTAGCATATCACCACCCACATCACCCCACAAGAAAACAAACAACACGATGGCAACAAATTAGCCACAAGGACAACAACCCCCGCATGACAGATAGAGAGGGGCGGCGATCCACCTACTACACATCAACACAGAAGACCCACCAGGGTCAACTTCCATCTCAAGCGAGCGAGGCACTAGCTAGATTGAGGGTTCACCTTTCTCTTGGATGGCTAGTTGCACGTGCATGGTACCAAGGGATTACTCTTTTGAGTAGATCTTATTATTTGTGTTTTTCTTATGTTTCGGGGATGAAGCATGTTTAAGGGGGGTGGAATATAGTATACCTAGGGGGGATAGTATGGGGTACAGAGGGAGGTACCCAAGGGAATAATGAAATAATGGTATGGGCCATAGTAATAAATAAAGTGGTTAACTCGTATCATGTAAAGGACCACAAGTAGTTAGCAATAATGTAATAAGTCCATGGTATTAGATAGATGGTATTGAGGGAACCATGGTAATGACACATAGTATTGTATGTATGAGGCCTATATAGAGGCTAGAGACTCCCCATTGAGAGATGTTAGGGAATATTGTATGGACAAGCATATGGCTTGTGGAGTGTTCTCCTTCCTTAAAGAGTGAATGTATGGTGTTGCCCTACCTTAATGGTTTTGATTAATAAAGTGAAGCATTTCTATATTCAAATCTTGTTATTTCTTGGGTATATGGGTATTTTCATATATTTTTGGGTCAGATCTATTACATACGCTTCATTAATAAAAAGACCTCTGAGTATCAACTGGCAAGCTTTTTCTCAAGCTTTTGATCAGTTCAGTTTTGGAGCTCTCATTCTATTCTCTCTCTCTCATACTCTTGGGCACTTAGAGTTTTCTTGGAGCACTCTTGGAGGAGTGTGGAAAACTTGGGATTTGAAGCAAGAAGACAAAGGAAAAGCAGGGAAGCGTGAAAGGAAATCGGGATTAACAACTACAATGAGTTTTGCTTGTAGGTACTGAGTTGCATGTATGTTTTCCTCACTATTTTTGGCATCCATGGCATATGCATACAATTTCTTCGTTATGATCTGTCATTGGCATGGAGGATTGCCTGGATTGACAATGGATTTTCCTAGCCTTGTCATTTCCTAGATAGCCATGGTGTTGTGGGTTCCTTTCTTTGGTTTTCTAGTTGGTTCTCATGTTCCTTTGGTTGTGGATTGATATATTAGTTCCTAGAAGCCTTGGTTGGAAAAACACTTTGGAAGCCCTGTAATAGCTTGGGTTGAGTTACTAGTCCTGGAAGCCTTGGTTGGAAAAACACCCTGGAAGCCCTTGGTGGGTTGAGTTACTAGTCCTGGAAGCTCTGGTTGGACAAACACTCTAGAAGCCAGACAACAACTATGGGTTGAGTTACTAGTCTTGGAAGCCTTGGTTGGAATAAACGCCCTAGAGCCCTATACAACTTGGGGTAGAGACCAATCTAGTGATGGTTAGTGATGTCCGATCGTGAGGTGGAAACATTGGCTGAGGGTTGAGGTGGTTTGGCCTCGTGAAGCCCTAGATGGTTTTGATTTATTTGTTTTATGAGATCCCACATTCATGCTTGGAATATGGCACAAGGGTGGCTGGCTAAAAGAAAGGTTTGGTTCAGCCTAGTCTATGGTCGAGTGGTTCGAGGAAGTCCCATACCTGGTCGACTTATGAAATCATCAATAAGAGCTCTCTTTCTCCTTGGTATTTTATGGGTAAATATACTTTTTTAGATGTGGCTTATATGGCTATTATATTTTGATATTTTTGTTAGTTATATGCTGGTTATGAATGAGTTTTATGATAGCGAAAATGTATGGCTCTCATCATGTTTTGGTTAACCACTAAATGTACACTGAATATATGGCTTAATAGATGGTAATGCAGTTATTCTGATGAGGCAACAATGCTTCTTAGTGATTTTAAGATAAGTATGAGACTCCTATGCTCAGATCTCTTGTTTAAACCTGTAGAATGCATATTTGTGACATGTTTGACGAAATGCCTGTCATGGCTAGTAGTGGTTCGATCAAGTCCTTATTCAAGTAATTGCATTTGTATCATTGTTTCGATGTTATCTTTCATTTATGGAAGTTTCATGGAGTTCTGGGCAGTGGCCTGAGCCCTGACCTTGAAAAAGTGGCACAAAATTCGAAGCCACGGGCACATAACTACTTGGGAAAGTTCCTAGTCGTAGGCATGCCCATGCTATGGGAGCGACTATAGGGTCCAGCCGCACTCATGACTAGGTTATGGGAGCGACTGAGGATTTAATGCAGTAAAGGGCCAGTTTGTCTCAGGGATTAGTCACCTAAAAGGTTTGGATGGCTCCTAGGGGTCTTGTAGTATGTCTAGAAGGTCTGTATAGTGTGTTTTGTCAGTTCCACTTCCTTAACTGACACATGAGGAGTTGAATTATATCGTAGTAACTCTTCGTCACATGTTTACCCTAGTTGGTCGGTTACTTGGGTAGATGTGGGAGGAGGGTGTTACAGAGTGGTATTAGAGCATGGTCTCATTCTCCTTCGGTGGTGTTTGGTTTATGTTCTCCTTGTGTGATATCAGATACCACAAAGTGGTAATAGTTCAACACTTGGACTAGATGGGTAGAATGTGTTTGTCATGCATACATGTCAGTTGCATATATGTCCTTATGATTGTGGTTTATGTACTTGTTGTGTATGCATGGTGGTGGTCATTGTTGCAGTTGTGTCGCCATGTGGAAGTTGATGGTGTTGTTGTTGGATGTGATCGTCATGAGTTCATGTCGGTTATGCAATTTTTATGCATGTATTGTCATGGTTAAGGTTGTTGTCCCTGAGGTCATTGTAGGCATTTTAGGTCATTATGATGCTATTGGTATGTTATGATGCTAATGTGTTGGTTGAGGTAAGCATGAGGTGCATATCATTAGAGTGAGGTTACAACACTAGACTTCGGGAAAAGAGCAAATCATCATATAGGTTTGTATATTTGGCATGCAGGTATGTGGTTAATGGTTGTTATAAGCATTAGGGTTATGTACATGTCTGTTAGTCTATGGTTTTTGTGGTTACATACATGATAGATGCTAGTTTGTCAGTGCAATCATATGCATGTGTGTCCAATAGTCATGCATGGTAGTAACTTGTTTTTATATGCATTGTTGTTGTTGTTATATGATAGGTAACTTGATGATTATGTTATATGATGTTGATGAGTATTTTATATGTTAAATTCTTGTTTTTATATGTTAGTTAACTTGATGATTAGGGTTATTGCATTTAAGATCTTGATGTTATATGTATCGTGCTAATTTGGATTGGTCTATGCAAATAATTGTGTTTATGATACTCAGGTATGAGTCGATATCATTCTGATATTGTGTTGTACTAATCTACCCTGACTCTGCATATGTGATTGTTATGCATGAATGACAATTTTTTATGAGTTTATGTTGTGAACATGTTAGCTAGTTACTGTTAGGGATATCATGGCCTTATTTATGTTTAAGTTGATAGGTCGTGAAGTTGTATCGTGCTAATCTAGATTGATTGTGCAGACAAGATAGCCTCCCTTGAGAGACATTAAGGTATGAGTTTGCTTATGTCGTCTACTTGGTGCTTGACTATTTGATTATGTCTTGTATTAGGTGCTTGAGTGTTTGGTGTATATTATGTCATCTAGTTGATTTATCTAACATGGTATGTTTATAGTTTGTTTGAATGTTTGATTAATTGCATGATATGAGTATGTGTTTGTAAGGTTGCATGACGAAACGATCTTGTTTTAAGATGGTTGTGAGTTGATTGTTGATTATGACATGGTTGTTAGAATTGGTAAAGGTTGATTTCAAATTAATATATATGTTGCCTTGATCTTTGGAACATGTGATCGACATGTGTGAGTAATTGCAGGCAAATATGCTTGGTATTAGCATGAAAGGTAATATTTGATGTGTTTATATAACTAACAGTTGGGTGATGTGATAATACATAGTAAGACTCGATTGCAACAAGGTAAAAAGGTAAAAGAAAGGAATTGGGCGAGAATTCCCTTAACAATGTTTGGATACCGCAATTCTAAATGAATGAGTGCTTTGAATACAAGAAGTCTTCTTAACCCTAAACTTGTCTGACATTATGTGGATATGTGCTTGATTCATGAACATGTATTTTACAGGGATATTAGCTAGTTTCTAGTTATAGATAGATCCATCAAGGGAATTGGAGTCCCTTGAGAGATGGCATGGATGTGTCCAGTTATAAGGCAACATGCTTGGCACAACACAGTAAGATAACTGGTATATTGTTATATTTATTTATGCACTGACAATTATGCGTTTATGGTAGTACGATGCAATGGATTGCATGGTAAGAGGATGCCATGAAATATCGAAGAAGGCTCGAGTTGGGCTTTCCCTTGGAAGCATTGGGAACCATGGGATCGAGTCATGCTGTTTGTTTCTAGTCTTGTCATTTAGGTGTTTTGTGATTTGCTTGCGCTTGATTTGTAATTTTGTTTAGGTCTAGTGTATGGCCATACCACTTTGGTTGTGATGTCATATTGGTATTGGTTTTTCATGTTTTTGTTCTTGTTTGTTTCGTGTTCTTGCCTTTTGTATTTTGAGGGTCTTGGGAATTGGTTGGGAAATAAAAAAGTTAATGAAGCTTAGGAAGAGTTGAATGAAACCCAACAGGTTATGTAAGGCCCAGATGAAGCTCAGTGCATGTATAAGGGAAATTGAAGGAAAGAATATGAAAGTCGGTTGGACTCGTTGGGTCCATTGTGGTAAATGGACGATGGCAAAATAATCATGAGAAAGGTAGAGTAAATGGATTTGAGGCATCAAATGCCTTAGCTATGTTGGGAATTGTTGTTCTCAATGTTGTACATGTTGTGCATGGATAAAGGGAGTTCTCTTAACCTTGACCTTATGACATATGGTAATTATGTTGTGATGACGATTATGTTGATGCATATATATGCTTACATGTATATATATGTATGTATGTCGTTGTCTGATAGGATCATGATTGTTTTATGCTAGTGTTTACATGTATATATATGTATGCATGCTATTGTATGAAAGGTTCGTTAGGGATCATGATTGTTTTATGCATATGTTTATATGTATATATGTATGTATGTATGTCGTTGTCTGACAGGGTCGTCAAGAATCATTCTTGTGGAGGAATGATTACTTATGAAGGTGAATGGCGTGAAGAGGTTCCTAGTCTTATAAGGAATCAAGTGGGAAAAATAGCCCTAGAAGATCTATGAGGCCAATATCATGTGGATATGAATTGATATTATGTGATTATACTATGTTTATGTTATGGACATGTAACGTTGAGGGATACTTCAGCAGAATGGAAGCAGTATGATCTGTGGCATGCTAGGACAAGCATGGATGGTGGAAAGACACTAGAATCAAGGTTTCTTGGTAGAACAATGTGGTCTCTGGATGTGTGGTACTACTGTTGTGTATATGTTGTGCATGTTGTATATTCAGTGATTGTACCTATGGTGATGTGTACATGTAACATATTTAGTATTGTGCACATATGATTTTGTGTGCTTATTGTATATATGGTGTTGTGTGTATATTGCATATGCAATGTTGGGTATATATGGTGTTATGTACATGTTGGATATACGGTGTTGTGTACTTATTGTAATGTGCATGTGATGGATATGCGGTGTTGTGTGCATGTTAGATACGCGATGTTGTGTACATAGGGTGTTATGTACATGTTGTATATGCAATGCTATGTACATATGGTGTTGTGTGCATGTTGTACATGTGGTGCTATGTACATATGGTGTTGTGTGCATGATTGTACATGTGGTGTTGTGTACATGTTGTACATGTGGTGCTGTGTACATGTCGTTCATGTGGTGCTATGTACATGTGGTGTCGTGTACATGTCATGCATGCGGTGCGATGTACATGTGGTATTGTGCACACGTTGTACAAGTGGCGCGGTGTACATGTGGCGTTGTGTACACATTGTGTAGGTGGTGCCATGTACATGTGATGTTGTGCACATGTTGTGCATGTGGTATTGTGTACATGTGGTATTGTGTACATGTTGTACATATGGTACTGGTGTACATGTGGTATTGTGTGCATGTCATACATGTTGGGTTGCGGGCATGCACTACTATGTATGTGCATTGTGTAGTTGTGGTATCGTGACATGTGTACTCATTGTGTTGTACTTTGTGTAGTACATGTATTGTGTTGTGTTGTACGCTAGGTGTAGGTACATGTATTGTGTGGTGTTGTACGCTGTGTGTGGATGTACGTGTTGTGATGTACATTGTATGTATGTGTATGTGATTGAAGAGAAGCCAAGGAACTGGATGCTTACCGGGTGTGGAAACTGATTCGGTGTGCGTTCGAAAAGAACAAAAGCAAAAGCAAGGACCAACGAAGGATAAGTATCAGTATTTTATTTCAGTTTTATTATGTGTTTGATCTATAATTCTGACTTCTGATGGTTACATGTGATTTATGATTATGGTTTATGATGATTACATGTGATATATGACTCTGATATATGATAGTTACATGTGATATATGATTTTGAACTATGGCAGTTGCATTTTGAGCTGATAAAATGTGTTATGTTTATACATGAAGATTTGGTCAACAACTAGTTTGACTTATTGTGACAAGAAGTGAGCATAATTGCAATTGTACCTTATTGACGAGCTACCAATGAGGTATGATTTGAATTCATTTCAATTTATTTAAAATCTAATGGAAATTATGTTCTTGTTACAGGAAAGCATGAACATGCCCAGTTGGGTGGCTGAAATTGACTGCAATAATTAGCAGAGTCAGTGAAAGGAATTGGAACAAGCAACAATATGCTGGTAAAGGACTTTAGGAGTAGGGCCATTGTGGGACATTGGTACCCAATAGTGTCCATTGATTTCCATGAACACTTTATGACCGATGTGATGGTTTTGAGGCAGATATATGCCTTGGTTATTTGGTCTTCCGATGCGAGGTAACCTTGCCAAGGGAGGGGTCCCCCGAGGGACTGTGTAGCAGAGAAGGAGATGTCCACAGAACTTGGAAGGTGTGTGACTGCACGGAAGGGGGTGAACTGATTTCCCTAGGGAATGTGTAGTAAAGAAGGGAAGGTCGGGGATGGATTTGTTTGGGTCATTAGCATTTCTAGTTGGAATCAAATGCACATTGGGATTGTGCCCTAGAACAATGAGCCGATAATTGTTCACTTAGAGGACAAGTGGCGTAGGATTGTAGCGCTAGACATTGGATGCATATTTGGTCATGGTAGTGGATTATGGACTCCCTGGGAAGGAGGTGAATCCTGGTACTAATTTGAGGGTGGAGGTGTGATCCTCTAGATTCCCTTGGTGATTGATGTAGACATCGTAACCTTTTATTTTCTCGTCGAGAAAATGTGCATGTGTATATGTGTATATTATTGTAAATACTATATCGAGCTAGTTTATAAAGCTCCATGAACAATATGGTTATTTGTTGGTTGAAGCAAATGTGCAGGAGTATATGCGGTTGTTATTGTAAATATCGTAATGAGTTGTTTTATAAAGCTGCAATAAGCAGTATGTTGTTATGTTTTCAGCGAGATGTCATTGTAAATATTGCAACGAGTTGTGTTATAAAGCTCCATGGGTAGTATGTTTTGCTTTCAACAGTCTTGTTGGTTGTAGGTATCATTGAACACCGAGGATAGTGTTCCCCCAAGGGGGAGGGTTCTATAACAACCTTAGTTAAAAATTCATGTAAAAAATATATAAGACATTGGTCATGGGACACATATTCCAAGTTGAATGGTGGGAAAAACATCTTAGTGGGTGTTCATTTCGGTTATTATGGCTAAGAAAATTGGCAAAGGCAATGGCAAAGGCTTTGGAAAGGCAAAGTGGCACTAATTGGCATTTTATTTATGAAAATAATGGAAATTAGGAGAAAAGGAAGGTGTAAGGTCACAAGTTGCATGTGAGGAGGAAATTGAAGGAAAATAATGGAAAATGAAGAAAATAGAGGCTTCATTAATAAAAGCCCTTCTGAGGATTAGTTGGCAAGCTTTTGATTGGTTTAGTTTTGGAGATCTCATTCTATTCCCTCTCTCTCATACTCTTGGGCACTTAGAGTTTTCTTGGGGCACTCTTGGAGGAGTATGGCATACTTGGGATTTGGAGCAAGAAGGCAAAGGAAAAGTAGGAAAGCATGAAAGGACATCAAGATCAACAACTATAATGGGTTTTGCTTGCAGGTGCCGAGTTGCATGTATGTTTTCCTCACTAGTTTTGGCTTCCATGGCATATGCATGTGGTTTCTTGGTTATGATCTGTCGGTGGCATGGAGGATTGCTTGGATTGACAGTGGATTTGCCTATCCTTGCCATTTCCTGGATAACCATGGTGTTGTGGGTTCCTTTATTTTATTTCTGGTTGGTTCTCATGTTCCTTTGGTTGTGGGTTGAGTTACTAGTTCTTGGAAGCCTTGGTTGGACAAACACTATGGAAGCCCTGTAACAACTTGGGTTGAGTTACTAGTCCTAGAAGCCTTGGTTGGAAAAACACTAGGGAAGCCCTTGGTGGGTTGAGTTACTAGTCCTTGAAGCCTTGGTTGGACAAACACTCTGGAAGCCCAACAATTGATGTGGGTTGAGTTACTACTCCTGGAAGCCCTGGTTGGAACAAACGCTCTAGATCCCTAAACAACTTGGGGTAGAGACCAATCTGGTGATGGTTAGTGATGTCCAACCATGAGGTGGAATCAATGGTTGAGGGTTGAGGTGGTTTGGCCTCTGGAAGCCCTGGATGCTTTTGATTGATGGGTTTTATGAGATCCCACATTCATGCTTGGAATATGGCACGGGGGTGGCTAAATGAAAAAAAGATTTGGTTCAGCCTAGTCTATGGTCAGGTGGTTCGTAGAAGTCCCATACCTGGTCGACTTATGCAATCATCAATAAGAGCTCTCTTTCTCCTTAGTATTTTATGGGTAAATATACTTGTTTATATGTGGCTTATATGGCTGTTATATTCTTGATATTTCTGTTGGTTATATGCTAGTTATGAATGAGTTTTATGATAGTGAAAATGTATGGCTTTCATCATGTTTTGGTTAATCACTGAATGTACAATGAATATATGGCTTAATAGATGATAATGTAGTTATTGTGATGAGGTATCGATGCTTCTTAGTGATTATAAGATAAGTATGAGACTCCTGTGCTTAGGTATGTTGTTTAAACCTGTAGAATGCATATTTGTGACATGTTTGACGAAATTTCTGTCATGGATAGTAGGGGTCCAGTCAAGTCCTTGTTCAAGTATTGCATTTGTATCATTGTTCTAATGTTATCTTTCATTTCTGGAAGTTTCATGGAGTTTTGGGCAGTGACCTGAGCCCTGACCCTGAAAAAGTGGCACAAAATTTGGAGTCGCAAGCACAAAAGTAACTCAGAAAGTCCCTAGTCATAGGCATGCCCATGCTATGGGAGCGAATATAAGGTTCAAGTCGCACTCATGGCCAGGTAATGGGAGCGATTGAGGGTTTGATGCAGTAAAAGGTCATTTTGTCTCAGGCGTTAGTCACATGGAAGGTTTGGATGGCTCTTGGGGGTCCTGCAGTATGTATGGAAGGCCAATGTAGTGTGTTCCGTCGGTTCTACTTCCTTAACTGACACATGGGGAGTTGAATCATAGCATAGTAACTCTTCGTCACATGTTTACCACAGTTGTCTGGTTACTTAGGTAGATGTGGTAGGAGGGTGTTACAAGTCAACTTGTAGCTCTCATTGATATGAATATTGCACATAAAAAATTTCGTAATAGGATTTATCGATTAGCTCAAGTTCAAATGTGTCATGTGTGTGATAATTCATGTGCTGAAATTTGGATATTTAATACAAATACGGGTCTAATGTGCATGAGATTAGAAGAGAAGGAACTAATCATATTAATCTTAGACATATTGAAAATAAAAATAGTAGATTAATCATATGTTCAACAAATTTTGTGTGGATGTGCATGACTAAAACCAACCTAGATCCATCTTAACTTTGGATCTATTAGGCACATAGAGGGATCAAATCTCTCAAGGTGCAAACCTTTCCTCGAGTTTTGCGCCCAAAAAGAGGTTTACACATGAAGAGATTTTATACCTCTTAGCACTTGATAGATCCTAAGTTAAGATGGATCTAGGCTAGTATTATATATAATTGTGAATACATGGTTATAATGATGATAATTAAGCCATATAAGCTCAAATAAATGACTTTATATGTAAATGATGTAAATATATTTATATGAATAATGTGGTAGACTTTCCATGGTGAACTTAGGTCATGCAAATTTAATATTGGAATATAATATAGAAAAAAGCTAAACATTATATGCTTTTGAATTTTTAACGACTTGTCATCAACATAATTTGACTAGGTGATCCTTGTTGAAATTGCAATTTGTGATTAATGAGATTGATTTTTCTAATGAATAAATAGATTCATCTACCTCAAATTCCTATATTGCAACTAGATCGTGCAATATTAATATATGATATCTATGATTCCATCCATCCAAAATTATTATTTCCATATTTTAGGCTTGGAAAGGCAATTTCCAGTCATTAGTGTGAACAACTAGAAAAAGGCAATTTTATTGCAAGTTTATGATGTTGCATATACTATGCAATAGCCCAAGGTTTTTGTGAAAAGCATAAGACAACTATGACTTGATTCAAGAGAAAGAGGAAAGGGAACCTATGGGAAAGTAATTTTTCTATTGACAAATGCCAGTGTTAGACCGCACCTCTTTTCCATTATGCACCTTAAATGCAACCATCTACTTCATTTGAATTATAAAACCAATCATTAAATAAATGTAAGAGGTTTTGGGGAAGTCTTCTTATGTAGTTATGGAAGCATAGACTAAGTAGAGTCATCATGGGGAAGAGTAAGAGTCCTACATTCCTCTTGTTAGAGGTAATGTCCACCATCATTTCCTTTAATTTCATTTCCATTCACTCCATTCATTTTATTGTTTTCATGTTCACGCTTGACATTGCTCATGTATTATTCTCTATTTGTTAAATACGAACTATCATAGAAATTGATGAAATTAGGGATCCAAAGAGGAGAGTGATGATATTAGCTGCAAGATAGATCATTATATGTGAGTAAAGAGGCCAGACAGGTTAGGATTCCATAACCTATTTTGCATTTATTGCTTTCTGGATTCTTAAGAACCAAGTACATATAATTATAGACAATTCTTAGAAAGTATACAATATATTAGGCTCTATGGAGTAGTGAAAGAGAATGCCATCATTGCTTGATAGTTGGATGAGATTCTTAGAGTGCTCTATAACAAACAAATTTGATAAGCATGAGAGCAAATGGGTTGCACTAAGAGAGATATAACATTGTATTTTGTTTCCTCCACCTTGGTGGCCTCATAGTTTAGATTGAGGGTTGCATCTACACCCGATACATATGGTTAGGTGGAAAACTATTCTTATGCAACCAATTTCTTGGACCAACATTTGCTAAAAGATAAGTGTTTTATCATTATTTATGAATATACAATATGCATTTTATTTTATGGAAATTTAAGTATCTTGCACATTATGTGTGATTATGCTTGATTCTATCCATGGGCATTTTGTTGCCATGAATCTATGTTAATCCATACTAGTTTATTTTCACAACATTTTAATTAAAATGTGGTTCAATGTTTTACATTTTTGACCATTTCCAATTTGTTGTAATTAAATTTAGTTAGGCAATCATTGCTAAAAGTGTAATTTTGGATTAATGAAATTGTTGTTTTTCATGTAAAATTACATTCAACATCCTCAAATACCCCTACTCCAACTAGAGCGTACAATGTTAACCTATGATATTTGATTCCATTAATTTAAAACAATTCTTGTCAAATTTCAAGGCAAAAATATTGATTTCCCTTCTTATTATTTTTAGTTGCTAGAAAAAGTATCAATTTGTCACTTGTGAATTACTTATTTTAATTATCAAACCCATGCATGCATTTTATTAAATTTTGGTCAATATTGGAGACTAATTCAATAAATATTATATGGTAATTGAGGTCTAGAATTTGAAAACTCTATATTGTAATTGCTTATCCCATGGCCGTAAGAATGCCATAATTATTTCATTCAAGGATATTTAAGTAAACTTTCACGCTTACAATATAACTTGCCAAAGTTTTTACAACTGCTCATAACCAAAGATAATAATCCATTGACCAAACACAATTTAACACCCTCCCCACCCCCCCCCCTCCTCTTCCATCTCGCCCACCCCACCCTTTTTATAGCTAGGTTGGGTAGAAGAATGATTTCTCCACTCGTGGAATGTCGTCACTAGGATTGTGTGAGACTCAGTCGAGTCTAGATGCCTCATAGGGAGAATTTTACACCTTGCAGGTGGCTCCCATCCTCAACCCCTCCCCATGAGATTTGAATGCTAACTTGATGAGGACTAAAACCCACACAAACCAATTAGTCTACACATCATTGGAACTCTTTCTAGGTTTGAAACTTGGTTAACTCACCTAGTGTCCTTATAAATAGTTACATTAGGCTCAAGAGTACAAGGGCAATCCCTCCAACTTGACTCCAAACCTCCTTAACCTCCTTAGTAATAGCCCAACCTAGATCCATCTTAAATCTGGATTTAGCAGGTCCCAAGAGGGATCAAATCACTTGAGATGCAAACCTCTTTTAGAGTAAAAAAAGATTTGTTCCCTCTCAACACTTGGTAGATCTAGATTTATTATGGATCTAGGTTGGTTTAATTTCCCCCTTTAAATAGACTATATTCCACATGAATACCATGAGTTCTCATACCATGGGAAAATACCATGAAGTTATTTTTATTTTAAGATTATTTTTTCAGAATTTAGGCTTCTATTAATTTATTTTATTTTGAACCAATAAAAACATTTTCATATGAGGTTATTTTTCTTTTCACAATAATTTTATTAAAATAATAAAAATTATTATATTATTTTTTAAATAAAAATATTTAATTTAATGTAGAATAAAAAAATTGTTACTATTTTACTTTAGTCTTATAATTTATAATTATTTTTTTGTTAGATGTAAATGTTAAACGATAAAAGACAAGAAGCGACAAAATTACCAATTCCCTTTATTAAAAAAAAATTTCTTCAACTAAAATCATTCTTACTTGCTAAATTATTATTTATTTTTATCTGGTTTATCGTATTTAAAAAAAATCTAATTTCCTTTTTAAATGCGTTTTCTTTTCTCGTTCCCAAAATTTTGGAAAGTTAAGTTACCATGCTCTACCCATTTGGGAAAGTGCAACTTATTTTTGAAACATAAAGTCAAACAAAGCACAATTAGTCAAATGGAGAGGTCCACACTTAGAAAATATGGTCTTGTAATTATTTTTTAAAATCCACTTGTTATTCTTATTATTATTATTTTAAGGTTTGGTTTATGGAGAGCAGGGCAGACACAACATAGAGCCGTTGGAGCAGATAAGGAAATCTCCACGTCTTCACACATGAAAATCGATCTAGTCCCAGTACTCCTCCAAATGGCATTTCCTCATTCGCCAAATCAGGCTTACAGATCATCGTTTCACTTCACAGACGGATCTAAAGACCACTGTCTCATCCTTCATCCTTCAGTGCATTCTGGAATCCATTTCCAATCCATATGGATATTTTCAGAGACCTTTCTCATCTGGGTCCCCTTAACCTTTTCTGGTAATCCTTTGCTGTGAAATAACTGCAGATTTCATCATTTCGGTGGTAATATCGTGCCCTAGATTGTGACTGAAATGGGAAAAAAGGAAGGATTTTCACAGATGGGTACCGGTTTTTCTCAAGTGGGTATTTGATTTTGGGCCCTTGATGTGAGGAAAAGGGGATTTGCTCAAGTCGGTTGTAAGTTTTTGAGCCTAAAAGGTATTGGAAACATTGGAATAATGGTCAGTTTAGAGGCTTGGGGGAAGATGGAGGGCGGGCAAGTAGCAGGAATGGGGGTTGCAGACGAAGTGAAGGAACAACAGCTAAAAGAAGGCAATGAGAGTGATCTCCTCAAGGGAATGAAGAAGGCAAGGCGTGAGAGAGGATCAACAGCAAAGGAACGGATTAGTAAAATGCCTCCCTGTGCTGCTGGAAAACGGAGTTCTATCTACAGAGGCGTCACAAGGTTAGAAATACATGTTACTTCCTCTTAAGTTTTATTATGCTCATCGCTTTTACAGATATTTGCCATTGACGCGCCCTTCTATTTTTCTTTAACCCCGGCCTGGGTTTATCCTCCTAGCCTCTTGTACAATGAGTGCGCGTGTGTAATTTTCAAGTCAATTGTAAAGTATCAAAGGTCATGTTTATATTCTTAGTGTCAACATATGATCTCAGTACCTCCAATAACTAACTGTTAAGGATTCAAGGAACAACTCTTGATACCAGGGCCTTACCCTTGCCTGGGTAAGTTTTTTCGACAATGATCGTGAATTAAATAGAGTTTTTATATAGGAAAAGTACAGGACTTGTGGCTATATCCGAAGGGTTTCTGAGTACATAGAGACGGAAGCTCTACTGACTGTTTCATTACAAAATCCCTATTTATATTGCTTTGACTGAATGTTGCAGAGGGTACTCTTTCTCAAATTTTTAGTATATATAGTACTATGATTTCTTTGACCAGCAACTTTTACACAAAAATACCGAGGGCAGTTTGATTAAAAATCAGGACTCTAGTCCTTATAAAAACCGGTGGCTCTTGCCTCTGTGGGAGAAAACACAGACTAGACTGATAATTACATACCATACGATATGTGTGTCTGTTTGTGTATCTAAGTTTAACAAAAAGAGAACGAATGTTAATGATTTTTTTTATGAGTTTTATGAAAAAAATTAGCTTGTAATTATATTTGCTAAAATAATTGCTATTAAACGATATGTGTGTCTGTTTGTGTATCTAAGTTTAACAAAAAGAGAACGAATGCTAATGATTTTTTTTATGAGTTTTATGAAAAAAATTAGCTTGTAATTATATTTGCTAAAATAATTGCTATTAAATAATTTTTTCTCAATTAAACTCGAAATCCCCCTTAAATTCACCAATGCTTGGGATTCAGAGATATTCATTTTTCTTTTCAAAAAACTTTGCTGAATGTGTTGACCAAGGCTAAACAGAATTTCCTTCATTGACTTTGATCAGGGTTGAAAGTGCCAAGGGGGTTTGGTTGCCGTTGGAATCATCTAATTTTACAAATCATCAATTTTTGGGGATTAACTGCATGGAGGATCTAATAGTTAAGTCATTCACTGTTCTAATCTCCTATGAGCGGCATTCACTAATGAACTATTTCTTGTGAGCTCGAATAGTTCATAGTCCACTTACCATTGATTGCTTTTGGTGTTGCCAAAAGGATTGAAGAAGTGGAACCAAAACTTGTGAAATGAATCACTTAGTGTCAATCATCACCTCCAAGACTTGCACCTAGTAACCAAGACTTCTCGGGAAGTTCACTCATCCCAGTGAAGTTCTGGTTCAAGTGTACTTAACCATGGAGTTTCCCCCTATAGTCAATATTACTTAACCTGCAACCCCATTTTGTTGAGGTTTCATCACTTCTAATAATATAGACGGCTTAGCTTACTACCCCATTTTGCTGACCTTTCGTCACTTCTAATAATAATCACTGCTTAGCTTGCTACCCCATTTTGCCGAGCCTTCATCATTTCTAATAGTCAAGACTCAAGATTGCTTAGTGTGCTACCCCATTTTGTTGACCCTTCATTACTTCCAACATTCTCTTATGTGGTCTCATCCTCTCGCAGGTGTCACAATCCCTATAACGACAATTGTGAAGGTGGTTGTCAATTTTGTAGTTGGTGTTACATTGTTAGCACTTTAGTACTCTTATCTCTCGGGCTAGGTTGTTGATTTTGGCTGCCATGGTTGGTTTATCTACCACTTTTGCTTCTCTTTGTTTCTTTAACCACTTAATAACATTCTAAACCTCTTGCATGGCTTCCCTTAGCACACGAAGCATGAAGGTTAGTATGTACTATGAAAGGCTTCACACTAAGGCCACAAGCCGTTGATGTCCCAATGGAGGGAATTTGGTTCTTCCACTAAGACATTAGTGCTCACCAATCTTCCTTGAGGGGCATTTTTGTGAGGTGGGTGCATTGATAGAACAACTAATTGGTAAGTTGAGCAATGGATGAGATCTTTCCACTTCCTTGTAGAGATCACAACACTTTGACATTGCACCTCCTTGAAGAATGGCTTCTTTAATAATAGACACTCTCAACATCGATGGTGCTCTTAAGTAATGTAGAGACATGGCCTTGCTTAATCCTTTTCAAATTTATCTTAATGTTTGGAATATTTGCTCGTGTGTGTACCATCGAATCTACATTTCAATTAGTTTGTCCTATGTCATTGTCAATGATGGCATCTCCAAATTACTAATTATCTCCTTCTTTGGGATACTCATAATTGCCCTAATTAGTGTGACACCTTGAGCGAGTCATTTCAATAATTAATTTATTATCACCAAATATGTCAATATTTCACAATTGGTGTTTTGAAAAGTGTTGAGCTTTTTCTTACAGATCCAACACATTGGTAAATTTGGTGCCAAAATTACTAATGTGATACATTGATATTCCTTATGCCTATGGATAAGGTGAATTGAAGTCCTTTGTAAATAGGTGATGCTTCTATGACTTTATTATTGTCATGTCGTAGGCCCCAAGTGTTGTTTATCAATATTCCTCCTCCTAGGCTCTTTAAGAGGATCTTGCTTGAACTTGATTATCAATATTCCTCCTCCTAGGCTCTTTAAGAGGCTCTTGCTTGAACTTTCCAAGGATTTGCCTTGTTCGCCTAGACCATGGTTATTTCATTATTGTGTTTCTCATACCAGAAAAATAATGATTGTACTTCACTTATTTTTAAATTTGAAGAAAGAAATATCTATGACATGGCACTTTACAGGCAGTGCCAACTAACTATAGATCCATTTGTAAATTGCCATATTGTTGTGATGTACCTCGTTGGATTCCTTGGGCAATGGGGCACTTCATTCTCATAAATCATTCCAACAACATTTTAACTCAGCCAAAACCACCTTACCCTCCAAATTGAGAAACGAGAAATTCAAATCTAATACCAAAAGTTATATGCAATACATTTTGCTATTTATGGAAAATTTAAACGTGTGAACAATCATACAAAATATAAGTGCAACTCGCAAAAAGATATTTATTTGCCTCGAAATTGAACATGTGGAATGGGCGCCAAAGAGTGACTTACCACTCAGCTGTAGGTATTGTATGTGGACACCACCTAATACCTTCTAGTTAGGTGATGAGTTGACAAGAGTAAAGGGTTGCCACTACCTAAGGATATTGTAACATGTTCCAAGCCAGACAAGCAAATTTAATATTGGAGTGGACAAGAATTTTAGTGTACTGATATAGCAAATTTGGAGAATTTTAAGAGAAATATATGAATAAATGTAGATTGCAGAGTATAAAAGAGACAAACCAAAATAAATCACTGACAAGAAGGGAACCCTTTATTGATATTCTAAGATGGGAGCAATGTTCATTGGGATTTTTGAGGTGGAAACCTCTAAATGAACAATGTTCCAATACAACTATGACCCTTGACGAAAACATTTTATTGCTTCCTATCTCCATAAATAGTTTCTCACCACCCAAACCCTAACCACTAGTGGTCCGAATATTAATGAGTACTAACAACCTTGTGGTCTTATTCAAAGACGATGGCCTTGTACATTACTTAGCTAACTCTTAAGCACCTTTGACTATTGAGGTGAGGTTAGGACTCTAACATGCCAACCCCCTTCAAAATTATTGTTGTCCTTAAGGTTGGAGATATGGAAATTGTTGTAGAATCATGGCTTGTTCCTAGTTGGCATCTTCAAGCTGCATATTTTTACACTTTATCCCTACTTCCTAAATAATGTGCTAGCATAGTTGACACTTTTTTGTCTAGTATTGCCTCTAGTTGTAATATATGGAACCCTTTGAATCAATTTTGGGAGGATGGACTGAGTGCAACAATTTGGACCCACTGCTCTCTTTATATAGGACATATGAAATATTGGTATATCTTGGAGTGGACTAGAAGATCCAATCTATAGGCAACTTGTCAATATGTTGGATGATTTGATATGGGTCATGTTGTTGCAAAATCTAGCAGGCCTTGTGGAGGGGTACCCTACAAAGAAATCACTACAACAAGTGACAACAATATGGTAGTAGCCCACTGTCACCACTGCTACTACCCCTTGCTCTTTATGGATTTTCACCAATGGGAGGAGTTCCGGTATATAGGTTACCTAAGAGATATTCTAGGTTTATGGGTATAAGGTGACACTAAAGGCTTCTAAGGGATGACACAACTTAGGAACAAGGCTCGAGCATTGAAGGAGAGGTAATTCACATCCCCTGGAGAGGCCAAACTAAGGCACGCTAGACCTAGGGTTTGAGTAATAAGATGGAAAATGGAACGTCTTGAGGTTAATGTGCAAAGAAAAGGTTCCCAACAATGAATTCTAGCAAGGAAAAGGCACATGAAACCTTCAACAAGCCCTCAAGTTGAAGCTTAACCAAACTAGGGCTTCTCTTAGGGAAAATACACTAGGGCAAGAGAAATTATGGAGGAAAATGGAAAGATTAGCCACCAATAGGAATGATTTTGAGGCAACCACTACAACCCTTGATGTTGAATCCTCCTAAAGCCCAAAATTTCCTTTCCAAGTAAATTCTCACTAAGCCCTAATTGGGTTTCTTGGCCTTAAGAGGGTCGAATTAGGGAAGAGAGAGAATGAAAGATTCAATTTGTGGATAAAAGTTGACTTGACCACCAAAAAGACATGGCCATTGCCTAGTCCTAGGGTTGATGGAGTCTATGGATTCTTAAAATTGGCTAAAACCTGCAAAGGAGTAAGGATGTCTTGATGCCCTAGCAACAAAACCCTAACAATTACCTTTGTGAGGTATCAAAATTCACTTGGGAGAGCTAATGTAAGGTTCACCAAGGGGATTGTCGTTCACATATCATACATGAGTAATGCATGCAATAATGAGACCTCTAATACACAAAATGCTCTAGATATCACATCTCTCTAAAGGTACAAGAAGGCCGAAATTCTCCAAGAGAGGCTGAATTGTCACAAATGATGATGATGAATAACAATGATCCTCTCCTCTATTTATATGAGGAGGATGAGTTCTAATTATTTGCCTACAAGCTCCTAATGACAAGTAAAATCACAAAAATACCTTGGGTTACAAGCTAACCCACTAGCTTTTGACATAAATGTTAAGAAAATCCCATACGTGAGTCGCGAGGCTTCTAGAGGTGACGTCATTATGTTATAGGTTTTGAATGCCAAGCGTTGGTGCTAGAAGGTGCCAAATGGCATGTAGTAGCCTCTAAAAATCATGATTTGAGAGTTGGCCCTCAAATCAACCTCGATAGCTCTCTGTGGTCCCAAAATCCAGTTGGGGAACCACAAAGGGGTCTCCGTTGGTCTCCAACTGCTCATAATGTCCATCTCTGCTCTAGCGTTGAGGGCTTTCAAGGTGCTATTAGCCCTCCCAAGTCTCTAAAGGTGAGAACATCTTGTTGAAATTCTAAGGCTAGAGTAGTAGAATATAATTTTTTGCCAAGTAATTACTTCCTAATGATTTTCAACTAGTATTTATGCTACTGCTATTACTGAATAATTACACTTCAAAAAATCTCAATAGTAAATGTAGTGGAAATAACAAAGATCACAAAAAGACAACCATGCACAAAAGAGACAATATTTTTACCCTCGGAAACCCAACCTTGGGAGAAAACCCAACAACTTTTCTTAGGAGATTATTCTTTAACAAAGTTTACAAATCAACAATTTGTCTAGAAATATGTGCCAATATGCAAGTCCAAATACCATTCAAACTTGGCCAACTTGCTGTCCTTTGAGGTCAACCTCTTTACCCTATTTCACCTACAACCAACACTTTTCCTTTTGCTACTCCTCGACTAGCTTAATCTAGGTTACGACTTGCCCCAACAACCTTCCTGTGGCCTTCCTGTGGCACATGCGACCTACCTGCTCCACACGTGCGACTGTCCAAGAGGGATAAGAGGAATGACGAAGAGAGAGAAGAAACTTGCTCTTGCTTGGTGGAGAAAATGAGACGTCACACTCTTTATTATACTTGTTGAATGAGGTGAAATACCCAAGGGACACACCCCTTCATAGGTTGGGCCGAATTGACTTTCCTGGGCCAACTTGTCACTTCAAATATTAAATTTTTTATAATTCTTCTAGACTGACTTGAAAACCATTTAGCCAGGCGGGAATAACTCTCGACGCTACACAAAAATCAACACTCCCTCTTAGCGAGGGATGTATTTTGCTTTGCTAAAAACAAATTTCGCCTTAGCTGAAATTTCTCCTCCACAAGAAAAGTTCACGAGCTTGCTATGTTGATGTAGTGTCTCCTCACATGCACGTCTATAGATATAGATAACTCCACCCTAGAGCAGGGAATGTGAGTACTGTGGGCCATTTACCCTTGGCCAAATTTGCATGGCTTCTCGGGTAAATGTATCAATCTCCCCTGGTCAAATTAGCATGACCCAGCCAAATCAACATGGCTTCTCAGGAGAAAATTTGCCCCCGGGCCATTCACCCCTGGCTAGATCAACATTGCCCAGCCAAATCATCATGGCTTCTTAGGTGAATGTATCGTTCTTCCTTGGTCAAATCAACATGACCCTATGGATGCCAAATTAGCATGGTTCTAATGGAAGAATGTTTGCCCTATGTTGTAGTTGCCTTGGGCCATTCACCCCTAGCCAAATCAACATGGATTCATGGGTAAATGTATCAATCTCCCCTAGTCAAATTAGCATGACCTTATCCAAATCAACAGGGTTCAATCAGAGAAAATTTGCCGCAATCTTGCAAGCATCAATATAGTAGGCCATTCACCCCTAGCCAAATCAGCATGCCCCAATGGGTGAATGTATCATTCTCCCCTAGTCAAATCAACATAATCCCGTGGGAGAATGTCTGCCCTATATTGCAAGCTATAGAAACATCAACATTCCCTCTCAATGAGGGAGACATTCTGCATCACGCCAAGCTTGTCTCTAAAGTATGCAAACTTTGCTCTAGACAGAGGCTTTATGAGAATGCCTACAATTTGCTCACTTGTGGATATGTGCTAGAGCTTCACTGCTCCCTTCTGCACCATGTCTCATACCATATCCAACTGTACCACTTAGGTATCTCAACATGTGCTTTTCCTCGTGCCTCAACTCAACCATAAACTGGCCAACTTATTTCACTGAATCCATCACCATAATTGCTTTCTAGTCACCTTGACTGGGTGTTGCCTCTAACACTAAAGCAAATCTTCTTGTGAAAATCCTAGTTGCTCCCTTTGTCATGGAAGCAAATCCTCCTGCTACTGCTTCTCCCTTTGTTATTGAAGCATTCCCTACTGTTAGCATGGTCCCCTCTAGTCTAACAATCTCAACCCATGACATCATCTTGGAAGCCTGCTCCTTCCACTCTGCCTGACTGTCTGCTCCATTTGAACTTAGAAGCTCTTCTAGTCATCTGGCACGGTCCTGGACGTACTAACAATTTGTACAATACTCCCTTTCAAACACCAATCACTCTTGCTAAGTCGATGCTCGAGCCCTTAGGCCATACAAGAACCTGACCATTTGGAAACTGGAGCAAAATTCTCCTAGTAGTCCACTCCTTTCTAGGACAACCCTTTTGCCACAAACCTTGCTTGGTACTTCTTGATGCTGACATTTGTTGCATGAATCATTGCCTTTGCAGTCTCTGCAATGGACCTGTTCTTCCTTTCCCCAAAACCCATTCAGGAGGCCATGGAAAAGGTAAAAAATTCATGACCAATCAATCATTTTTTGGTAGCTAAAGCATACAAAAGTAAAATGACAAGAGGCTGGCCAAGAAAAATATGATTGGAAGTACTTAGCTCTTGATCAAGGAGGAAATTGCTGAGGGTTTTAGGGAATTGTCAACTCCCTCTTGATCCTTGCCTCCTAGTAGAAAAGCATTGAAGTTTTTGGAAGTATACTCTCCATTATTTGACCTCAAAACCTTGATCTTCTTCCTTGTCAAGTTCTCCATCTGAGCCCCGAATTCCTGGAACCTGCTAAAGATCTCATCCTTGGCATTTATAGAAAAAATCACTAATGAAATCAAAAGAAGTATTCTTCTTGAAGTCCATTTGCAATCTTCTTTTGAGGTTGATGTTCATCATCATCATCAACATCCATTGTTGATGCATACTGTTTTTCCTTCCTTTAGGACTCTGGGAGGCATAGTGTCCAAAATCATGACAATTGAAGCACTTGATCTTTGACATATCCTTCTTTTTCTGATCTTTAAGGCCTTTACCTGTAATTGACAATAGTTTTACCCTAGGAAACCCAACCTTGGGAGAAAACCCAACAAATTTTCTTAGGAGAAATTATTCTTCAGCAAGGTTGACAAATCAACAATTTGTCTAGAAATTTGTGCCAATATACAAGTCCAAATACTAGTCAAACTTGGCTAACCGGTTGTCACTTGAGGTCAGTCTCTTTAGCACTGTTTCACCTACAACTAGCACTTTTCCTTTTGCTACTCCTCGACCAACCTGTTTTGGGTTGCGACTGGCCCTAGTAGCCTTCCTATGGCCCCTAAAGCTCTTGCGGCCTTCCTGTGGCTCTTGCAACCTTCCTGCTACTCTTGCGGCCTTCTTGCTACTCCTGCAACATTCTTGCGACTCCTATGGCCTTTCTGCTCCACACATGTGGCATGATGAAGAGAGAGAAGAAACTTGCTCTTGCTTGGTGGAGAAAATGAGGCATAACACCCTCTATTTATACTTGTTGAATGAGGTGAAATAACCCAAGGGTACACCCCTTTATAGTCTGTGCCGACTTGACTTTCTTGGGCTGACTTGTCACTTCAAATATTAATTTTTTATAATTCTTCTAGGCCGACTTGAAAACCATTTAGCCATACGAGAATACCTCCTAATGTTAGACAAAAATCAACACATCCTCATTTGGGGCCTGAATTTGCTGCCATCCCTCATATGGTGTTAAGGCTAACCTAGGGGCATTTGGGTCCAGGTGTATCATCTTGAAGAATCATCAAATGTAGTGCAAAGTGGCCAAATGTCTTGGGTGTAGGAGCTGCATAAGGTCATGTGTGATGTGCTATCGTTGCTTGGAGGCCCAAGGCTCTCAATGCTCCACCTATGAGTGCCAATGTATGTCTCTAATGGCTTAGGTACCTGTGAGTAAAGTGCCCAGGACATGGGTTGCTGAACCACCTGACAATTACAACATAAATTCTAGTGAAAGCAATGTGTCATTAGGGACAATAATCATTATTGCATCCAAGTGAACCAAGTTGGGGCACCACAAAGGGGTTTCCAACTGCTGATAATGTCCATCTCTGCTCCAACGTTGAGGGATTTCTAGGTGGTACTGGCCCTCCCAAGTATTTGAAGGTGAGACCATCCTCATCTGGGCCCTGAATCAACAACCATCCCTCATATGGTGCTAAGACTGGCTTGGGGGCATATGGGGTCCAAGTGTATCATCTTGTAGAATCATCAAATGTAGTGCAAAGTGGCAGAACGTCCTAGGTGTAGGAGGTGCCGAGGGTCATGTGTGATGTGCTATTGTTGCTTGGAGGCGGAAGGCTCTCAATGCTCCACACATGAGTGCCAATTTACTTCTCTAATGGCTTGGGTACCTGTGGGTAAGGTGCCCAAGACATGGGCTGCTGAATCACCCAACAATTACAATGTAAAGTCTAGTGAAAGCAACAAGTTATGAGGGACAATAATCATTATTGCATCTAAGTGAACCAAGCTTGAATGTAATGGGCTATTTAACACTTCAAATAAGGATTCCCTTACAAAGTTAGAGCCTTAAACTTGCAATGGTGTTTCCTCCCTATGTAGGAGTGTCTAAAGGACTACCCTATTAGGTGTTTCTGGCCCCTAAGGGGAAGTAGCATTTCCTCAATCCACCCTTTTAATCGATAGGTGTTGGTGAATAATGATGATGGTATGGAGGGGAGAAGACTTCATGGCCAAGTGCCATGGTAAAAGGGACCATCATGATGGGGATCCACATCTTGAGTGTATAGACGTGAGGAGGGAGAAATTGTGGATGCATAAGTTACCAACTCGGCCTTTGTTTTTCCACGCCTCTTGTGCGCCTTTTATTTTTGCTTGATTTTTCTTTGTATTACTACTCATAGCTCAAAGGGTTAGAGCTTGTTTTGAATGATAATAACAACTTGCTTTGAATGATAATAACAGTTGTATTACCCCTTACAAATGAGTGATTTCATCACTCATTGGGGTTGGGACATGCAAGGGTTCCTCTTTATGATGTAATGGAGCAACATGTGCTCAGGAACTGGGTGATGGCCATAATGAGTGAGGTAGAGCTCATGCTTGGCTTTTGCCCATGTGCTAATTTGTACGTTCCAATCATCTTTTGCATTTTGATATTCTTTCTTTTGATTTTGTTTTGTGGCCATGTTATGCTCTTTCTTTTTCTTTTAGCTGCATCAACATCCCAGGGCAAAGTTCTGGGCTTTACCTAGGTATGTGGACGTATGGGTGCCAAATCTCAGAGAATCAATGGTTAGTTGAACTCGAAGGATGTATGTGAGATAAGGGCTTGTAATGTATGATGAAAAGTGGTAAGTATGGAATTAGGGTAGATGGAACTATGCTATCGCAATCAAGGCTTCCCAAGTAGTGCCCCTCCTATACCCATTGGCTGATTAGGGGAGGTCCCCTTGGACTAGAATCAAAGATTAACCCCCCATTTAAGGTGAGGGAACAAGATCATGGTCAAAACCCCTCCTTCTTCTAGTTCACCCCATAATCTATATCAAATGCTCAAATACAAACAAGCATAAGCACTCGATTGCAAAATGAATAAAGTACCTTTTGATTGGAACCCTGTCTTTGTCCATGTGTTCTTACTGGATGGGTGAGAAGCATATGGTTGATGCAGGTGGCGGAGATATAATGGCACATCATTAGCAAGTGGTGGACCTTTTGATTGGAAGCCCGTCTTCGCCCATGTGTTCTTGCCAGATGGGTGAGAAGCATATGGTTGATGCAGGTGGCAGAGATATAATGGCACATCATTAGTAAGTCGTGGTTGTCAAGGGCTGCATGGCTGGCCGATTGGATGTGAAAATTAGGAGTTTTCTCCTATGGGGTTAGCCATTTTGGCGGGTAACAAGTCACAAAGCTTTGGTTCTAGCTTTTGATGGAGAGATGTTTACATATAAGGCAAGAGATGAAGAAACTTGTATTCCTTTGAGCAATGTTGATCTGTTGTTGCTTCATTCCATTTTAAGTCAAGACTAAATTGTCCTTAAGTGTATGGAGAATGGTAGATTTTGCATTTAGAGTGTTGTCCACTTCCTGAACATTGGAGATACTTGGTAATTATGACACTACAAATGGGTGTTTTTTTCATAGACAATGTTAGATGTGTGATGTGCTAGTAGCACGATGATAGGTGTTGTTGTACCATCACTTTGCGAGGGGTAGTGTTTGTACCCACATTGGCCTTGTTGGCCTAATGCAAACCATCTAAAATAGGTTTATATGCACTTATTGACCACCTCTTAGTGACCATCTATTTGTGGGTGATAAGCCATTCTCATGTTCAATTGGACGCTGTGTAGTTTAAATACTTGCTGCTAGAATTTGTTGGCGAAGGGAGTGTCATGATTCGTCATAATTGAGTTAATTTAAAAATATTGTCCATGAAGATTTGGGCAATTGTAGATGGATTAAACATGTTGTTGCAAGGCACAAAAGTGGGTGTCTTTGGAAAGGTGGCAACAACCACCATGATGATAATATTTTTGCTTTTTTTAGGAAATCCAATGATAAAATCCAAGGAGATGCCAGTCTAGATTGTTGTTAGGATCTAAAGACGTTGCAATGGCCTGACCCTAGGGTTTTCATTGTTTCACCTTTGTTCCTTTGACATGTGTCATGTTTAGTCACAAATGTACATATGTCCTTCGTCATGTGACATCAAAATAATGAATGCTTAATTTATTCATAAGTTTTTTGAAATTTAGAGTGGCTCATGGTGGGAGAGGGATGTGATTTGTGAACACCCATGAATTTAAAGCAAAATTATGCACCAAAAAAGACACCCTTAAGTTGTCATGCTACCAAGTATAGCTTGTAGAGGCTTGTGGATGCTTTTGTAGCTGTTGGAGGAGTTGACAGTCCCATGTGTTTTAATCTGAAAATTTCGTTTCCAGAATTCGACATGTTGAATGTATGTTAATGGGAAAGGGCATTTAATTGAATGAGAGTGATAAGGTGAAATTAAAACCGGGTTGGGATTGCAGGAATTTTTTTTTTTTAGTCATCAAAATACACATAAAAATTTGCGGTTCAACTCCTCCTGCCACACCTCTAGCCCCAAAAAGTAATGCATTAGCCCAATGTCCTTCATCTCGAACTCTGTAGCAAGATCCTCCTTGCAACCACTAATCAGTCTCTCTGCCCCAGTAATGAACAAGTCATCAACATACAACACAAGAATGAGTGATCATCTCCTACAACAATGTAGTATAGGTTCGGATCTGCGTCACTCTTTGTGGAACCCATTTGTTGCAAGTAAGTATCAATCCTCGATTACCAAGTTCTCGGAGCTTTCTTAAGTTCGTAGAGTTCTCACCTCAACTGACATACATGGGTCTCCTACCCAAGTACCTCAAAGCCCTGTGGCTGTTCAACATACACCTCCTCCTCTATAACTCCGTTCAGAAATGTAGTCTTCACATCCATCTGATGGATCTGCCAACCCATTTCTGCAGCAATAGAAATAAGGGACCGGATAGAAGTGTACCGAGCTACGAGAGCGAAGGTCTCATCATAGTCAACTCCCTTTATCTGTGAGAACCCTCTAGCCACAAACCTCGCCTTGAACTTCTCAACGTTGCCATTTGTAGCATGCTTGATCTAGTAGAGCCACCCGGAAGTCACAATTGACTTGTCCTTAGGCCTAGGCACCACTTCCCAAACATTGTTCTTAATGATAGAGGCATACTCCTCCACCATAGCCTCTCTCCATACCTCCTGGCTGGCAACCTCCTCATAGCTAGTAGGCTCAGAGTCAACAATGCTAGTAGCCTTGGCTGCATAACTGCAAAACCTCTCAGGTGGCACACTCTCGTTGTTCACCCTCTTCGGAGGACCAACGGACCTCGCTTCCTTCAAGGTGTCTTGAAGCCACTTGGGCCTCCTCTTCCTTGAAGAAACTTCCCCATAGGGAACCTCATCCTCTGCCCCCTAGTCTGGTGAACCTGAAGGTCTGCCAACTGACCCTGGTGTGCCTGTACCAACACCTGTCCTTGAAGAACCTATACTGGCACCTGTGCCTGTGTCAGCTGAAGTGCCATGTGAACTCTGTACCAGTGGACTCCCTAAAGAAGTGCTTGGTGAACTCGCCACTGGTGCCCCAGATGTCACTGACATTGAAGTACCTCCTGTACCAGTCGATCTAGAACCCTGAGGTTCTGCTCCCTGTACCTGACCTCCCCGTTCAGGAGAAGTCTGTGACTCTCTCTCATCATACTCCCGTGATCTCCGATAGGCCTTCTCCTCCTCGAACTTTACATCCCTCCTAATCACCACTCTCCGTTTAGAAGGAATGAAGATTCGATAGGCCTTCGAAGTCTCGCTGTAACCCATAAAGATACTCTTCTCTGCCATGGGTTCCAGCTTCGTTCCCTGCTCCTTGGGGATATAAGAATATGTGAGACATCCAAAGATACGAAGATGTCTCACATGCGGCTTCTCTCTAGTGAAAGCCTCTTCCGCAGTCATATTCCCCAATACTCTATGAGGACTCGTGTTCTGAAGATAAACAACAGTATTGCAGGCCTCAGCCCACAAAAACAAAGGCAACCCCTGATCATGAATCATTGCTCTAGCAGCCCCAACAATAGCTCTGTTCTTCCTTTCAGACACCCCATTCTGCTAGGAGTTGTAAGGGACCGTGAACTCTCTCCTAATGCTCTCCTGTGCACAGTAGTCAGAAAACCCACCATCGGTGTACTCACCACCATTGTCTGACCTCAAGACCTGAATCTTCCTACCTGTCTGCTTTTCCTCAAGAGCTTTGAACTCTTTAAATCGACTAAAGACCTCACCCTTGGTCTTTAGGAAATATGTCCAAGTCCTCCTAGAGTAGTCATCAATGAATATAACATAATACTCATAACCACCCAAAGACACATGAGACATACGATCACTAACATCAGTATGAATCAAGTCTAGTATACCTATAGATTTGCTGTCGCTCACTAGGAATGGTAACTTGGTGTACTTGCCCAAAGCACACCCTCTACAGACCTCATAATGTTCGACTTTGAAATCAGGAACTCCAGTAGTGATCTCCCTCAGTACCCTCAAAGCTCCATGATGCATATGTGCCATCCTCCGGTGCCATAACTAGCACAAGTCTCTACTGCTGGTGGTACTAGTGTGAGTGCTACCAGATGTGCTACTCACCAATGCTCCTGCCGACTGAAAACTGAACCTGTATAGTTTCCCAGAGCGGACTCCAATCACTTTGGCTGAAGTGATGGAAGCTCCCCTAGGATGCATCAATACCTGCCCTCCTGAGAGAGTGACGTCAAACCCCTCTCCTCCATAGCAGACACTGAAATCAAGTTTTTCTTCACTCCCAAAACATACAAAACATCCATGACCTTCAAAGGAGGCAAAGACTCCCTCTCAAAGGTCACAGTCCCCACACCAACAACTCTCACAATGTGGTCATCTCCTAGTACAATCTCAATATCAAGTGCCCTCTTTGTAAGCTCTGAAAAGAACTCTCGTGCACTTGTCATATCGCGGGAAGCCCCGCTGTCTATGTACCACACGTCGGATGATGTACTCCTACTAAATCTTGAAGTAGTAAACCCAAAGTCCTGGTCAAACTGTGAAGCAAACTGCCCCACCTCTGCTGAAGCTGCAGTACCCTTCTTCCCCTTGTTCTTCCTCTCAGGACACGTAGCAACATAGTGTCCCATCTTTTGACATGCCCAACATTTGACTTTGGACATATCTGTATCTTTCTTCTTCTTCTTCTCTTTCCTTTGGCCCCATTTGATGAGGCCCCTTTCTTGGCCTTCCCTTTGTTCTTCCCCCTAGCTGTCAAGGTTACATCCTCCTCATCTGCTATTTTCACTCCACCACTGCCAGTCTTCCGTATCTCATGCTGCACACAATCATCCCAAAATCTGTCCCAATTGGGAAGATTCTACCTAGAGGTAACATTATGTCCAAAGACCTCCCAAGACTTAGGAAGTCCCACTACAACTATCCTGACTAACTCTGTGGGTGCAACTGCCTCACCAATAACAATCAAATCATCACGTCCTTGTTTGACCCTGCCAAGATAATGAACTACACTTTCAACCTTTGTCATCTTGATGTTCTTCTATTGTTCTTTGAGTACCATCTTCCTGCTTTCATTGGTACTCTGATAGAGAGTGGTTAGAGCTGTCCACATCTGATATGCATATGTATTTCCTCTCACCTGAGGAACCACATGATCCTTCAAACTGTCCATTAAAATCGTTTTTTGCCTTTGCATTTTTTTTTTGGTGAATTTAGCAAGTTCATCTGCAGCAGTAGGAGGTACAACCACTTGCCGCACTATGTCCCAAACTTGCTGTCTCCTCAAACACTATCTGAATTCTATCCTTCCAAACGACATAGTTGGATATCCCATCTAGTCTGTCCTCTATCCTTAAGAACATGGCTATGATTGCTGTCCAAAATTTACAAAACCAAGAAAATGGAGAAATGAACTTTCCAGCACACCTTGCTGTCCCAAAAGTTCAGTCTGTGTGAAATTTCACCTTGCTGTCCCAAAATATCAGTTTGCTGTCCAAAAATTCAGTTTGTTGTCCAAATCACTGTTTGCTGTTCCAAAACACTGTCTGTTATTCAAACTGCAATTTTCAGTCTGTAGCTCTGATACATGTTGAAATTTGATGACTAAAAAAAGGAAGTTTCTTGCAATCCCAACCCGGTTTTAATTTCACCTTATCACTCCCATTTAGTTAAATGCCCTTTCCCATAAACATACATTCAACATATAGAATTTTGGAAATGAAATTTTCAGATTAAAACACATGGGACTGTCAACACATGCTAAAATTAAATATGGACATAACCAGACCAGCAACACACATAAAAATACACATAGATTTCTGGTCAACTTAGAGACCCAGGCAAAACCCCTTCAATCTTCTCTGGGGAAAACCTGTTAGAGCTCTTCAAATTTATTTATAGAGCTCTTCAAATTTATTTATCTTTCAAGTTCAGGAAAAATACATTTGCAGACAAAACAAAACAACAAAATGCAACTTTTGTCTTCAGCCCAAAACTCCTTGAAAACTGTGCTCACTTTGCCTCGATTTCCGTGCCCATGAGAAGCTGAAAATATGTACTGTACGGATACGACTGTACGGACTGCACTGATTTTCATAACACTGTACAGACTGTACACATTTTTTTTCAAAAACTTCTCTCGAACAACGTGTAGCTCATAACATTCAATGTTGTTCGTACTGTACCTTATGCTGTCTTCTATGCCTTGATTTCCATGCCCAACTTTGCCCAGAAATCACTCTTTCAACTTGCTGCAACAAATTTCTCCTTCAGAACTTTTCGCCAGCTCTCAGCCTCCTTTCTCCAATCTACTCATGAAGAACGAATGCACTCTCTTTTCTTTTCCCCCTTTTGTTTCCCTAAATTACTTTTGGGCAACCCTAAGATCTAATGGCTCAGATCCATTTAGATCAAGGGATGAGAATAAATGTGCATTTAATTCTTACTTTCTATTTTTTAACTCACCCATTAAATAAAGTACCCACATTGTAATTTATGTCTAAAGTCACTTTTCACTTTATAATTTAACATTGATTTTACCACTTATAAAGTCACTTTCACTTTATAAAGTCACACTTAGGAAATAATTATTTTGGACACTTTTCCCTAGTTAGAGACTGACCCATGGGAAACCACTTGTCCAAGGTACATTAAAAATCAACATTAACCAAATAAACATCAGAAGCAAAAACACATGAAACCAATCATATGCAACAAAGAATAACACATATATACCTTGGAAACCCTAGTGTGGGGAAAACTAGCAAATGTTGGGTTTCTATTTAGCTCTAGGAGAAATATTTTTTTACAATAGGCATACAAGAATTTGCTTTGGAAAATACAGAGCAAAAGACCACAACGCTCTCTCTCACTCGACCCTTGTACGACTCACATTTGTAGCCCAACAGAAGAACTTTTGCGCACAAGGAAAGCTCGGCCTCATGGCCCAAGAAAAACTCAGCCTACTCACTCGAGATAGTTCGACGCACATGTGCCAAGGTATCTTGGCCTCTCTGCTGATATCGCTTGCCTTAATTTTGCTTGAGCTAGCTTGATCTAGCCTCTTCTTGCTCTCGTTGCCAAATACTACGCTCCACTGAATCCCAACTCGTGCCAAATCAATTGTCTTTCTCCTTTGACTCGAACCTCCTATTAAAAAGATCAAACCCTACTCTCAAGTGAAATCCCTAATCCCAATGGTTGAGATTAGATCTCACTTTATTGAGATCAACGATCACAGTTTAATCTAGTCGTTGACTTCCTTTCCCTTTTACAAAAAGGGTACCTAACAAGTAAATTAAACTATCGTTTAAAGTCTTGAATTAGGAAATTCATTAATTAACTACTGTAGGAGATAATTAAGGTGACTCACTACATGTCATGGCACTTGATCCATGCAGAATCACCTTCCAAGCTACAATCTCAACACTCCCTCTTAGTGAGGAAGGTGTTCTACACAACACCCAACTTATCCTTGAAGAATACAGTTTTTCCCTTCATTAAGGCCTTTGTCAAGATGTTTGCTACTTGCTCGTCTCTAGGAATGTGTTGCAACTTTACTGTCCCCTCCTGCACACAATCTCTGATAAAGTGGTACTTGATCTCAATATGCTTCGACTTGTCCTGGAATACTGGATTCTCAGAGTTTAATACAACTCAATTAACACAGTGAATGACAGTTAGATCCAATTCTTGATCAAAAAACCCAACAAGGAGTTTCTGAAGCCAAATAACCTCCCATGTTGCCATACTAGTAGCCATGTACTCAACCTTTACAAAACTCAACAGAACTGAGTTTTGTTTCTTGTTGTACCAAGAGATTGCTCTTGATCCCTGACTGAAACTGCACCCATAAGTGGTCTTCTTATTAGTTGTACTACCTGCCAAATTCGCACTATTGTACCCCTCCAGCTTCACTGCATCTTGTTGAGTGTACCGCAACCCATACTCAACTGTGCCTTGGATATATCTCAGAACATGCTTTGCAACTACCTAGTGAACTCGCTTAGGCTCTACCATAAACTGATTGAGTGTGTTCATTGCAAAGAAAATCTCTGGCTTGGTGTTGACCAAATACATGAGAGAGCCAATCAATTGTCTATATAAGGTAGGGTCCACTGCCCCTGATTTGGAAGTATTGATCTTTTTCTAGTTGGTCACAAGTGGCATAGCCATGGGTTTGTAGTCCTCCATCCTGAATGATTCAAGATCTCAACTGTGCATTTCTGTTGTCCAAGGAAAGTCTTTTCCTTTCTCTACCATACCTCCAACCCCAAAAGTAGTGCATTAGCTCCAAATCCTTCATTTTGAATTCTGCTGCAAGGTCCTTCTTGTAGTGTGCAATGAGCTCCTCAAACCATGTGAGAAACAAGTCATCAACATACAACACCAATATGAGAGGCTCACCCTTCACCTGAATGCAGTATAGGTTTGGGTCCACCTTACTCTTGGTGAAGCCCACACTCTGCAAATAATTGTCAATTTGTGTATACCACGCCCATGGCGCTTGCTTGAGCCCATATAGTGCTCTCCTCAACTTGCACGCATGCAAATCCCTCCCATGTGCCCTGAAACCCTCTGCTAGCTTTATGTAGATCTCTTCCTCAATAATACTGTTGAGGAATGTTGTCTTCACTTCCATCTTGTGAATCCTCCAATCCATTTGCGTAGCTATAAAAATGATAGCCCTGATGGATGATTATTTGGCTACCTGAGCGAAGGTCTCATCATAATGGATCCCTTCCTTTTGCGAAAAGCCCTTGGCCACAAAATGGGCTTTGAACTTTTCCATGCTGTCATCCACATCATGCTTGATCTTGTACACCCATTTGGAGCCAACCATGGCACAACCTCCCGTACATTGTTCTTCATGATGGAAGAGTTCTCTTCCACCATGGCATCCATCCACACCTGATGTTAGGATGCCTCTTGAAAGCTGCCAGGTTCAATCTCAATCAATTCACTCATCAACACCATATATCTGGAATAGTGCTGAGGAGCCATGCATAGTTTGATAGAATATCTTAGAGTACCAACATACTCTTGGACCTCTCTCAATGTTTGCTTTGTCTAGTTGGCCTTCTTCCTCCCCTTCCAGTGCCTGGAGTCCGAGGCTAGGTGTGAGGAATTCCTTGTTCCTCATCTAATCTCTTTGCTCGGCCTACTCGCTTTGCTCACCAACCTACGTGATTGTAGTATGATGAATTTGCGCTGACTCAGCCTTTGGTGCCTGCTCCTCCGGAACCTCAACTGTAGAAGAACTCATCCTGCCAAACTTCTGAAGAGCCCTCTCTTCTTCAAACTTCACATCCTTGCGCACTACTATCTTCTTGAGAGCAAGAATGTAAACATGATAGGCTTTTGAAGTCTCGCTACCCCTCAAAGATACCTTTCTTTGTAGTAGGTTCCAACTTGATCCTTTTCTCCTTGGGAACATCGCAACACGCAAAGCAACCAAAGATGCAAATGTACCCCAAAATCTGGTTTCTTTCCTGTAAACGCCTCGTCTGGTGTTAATATGCTCAACACTTTGTGTGGGCTTTTGTTTTGCAGATATACGATAGTGTTACAACCCTCTACCCATAGAAACCATGGTAGGTCCTGGTCATGGAGCATGGACTTGGGCACTCCAAAAATAGCCCTATTCTTTCGCTTTGCAACCCCATTCTGTTGAGGGTTGTATGGAACTGTCGACTCCTTGACGCTTTCCAACGCATAGAAGTCCTTGAAGGCATTAGATGTGTACTCGCCTCCTTTGTTTGACCTCAACGTATTGATCTTTCTCCTTGTCTAATTCTCGAATAGAGCCTTGAACTCCTTGAATCTGCTGAAGACCTCGTCCTTATTTTTCATGAAATAGATACAGGTCTTCCTAGAGAAGTTGTCAATGAAGGGCACATAATATTGGTACCCACTCAAGGATGTTGTTGACATGGGCCTAGACACATCTGAGTGTGCTAGATCCAAAATCCCTTTGGACCTGGTGACACTGCTCGACAAACTGGTCTTGGCATATTTATCCAGTGTGCAACCCTTGCACATGTTGCTCGACCTTAAATTCTAGAAGCTTTGTCACCATCTCCCTGAGCACATTAAATGCTCCATGATGAAGATGCACCATCCTCCTATGCCACAACTCTTGCAACCCTCTGCTACAACTTACCAATGCATGTGATGACTCAAATTGCATTCGAAACAAGTTGCCCTTTCGCTATCTTGGAGTTCTTAGGCCTAATATACACTTTACTTTCCTCAAAGGTCACATTGTAACCCTTTTTCTCCAAGGTAGCAACTGAGATCAAGTTCTTTGTCATACCCAGAACATACAACACATCCTCTACCAACAAGGGTTTGTTGGACTCCCTTTGAAACTTGACCATGCCAATAATAGATGGATGGTACTTGGCATTGTCTCCAAGCTCTATGTAGAAATCCAACTCCTTCTCCTTTAGATTGGTGAAATACTCTGTCTCTTGTCATGTGGCAATAATCCCCACTGTCAATGTACCACACACTAGTTGCAATTGAGCTCGAGACATGTAATGAGCAAAAACTTAGTCTCGAACCATGCTACAAATTTGCCCATCTCTGTAGTAGCAACAACCTACTTCTTCTTATTAGGGCACTAGATGGCATAATGTCGTAGTTGATGTCATGCAAAGCATTTATCCTTGCTTGGATCCCTCTTCTTCTCATCGTTGGAAGTAGATCCATCCCTCGACCCTTTCTTGGCCTTAGATTTACCCTTGCTTGCTAGGGAAAAGCTATTTCTTTTGTTGATTTGCATACTGGGCTCCCTTGCAAATCTCTTCCTGAATGAAATCGTCCCGGTAGTTGCTGTTGACCCACAACACCTTTTACGAACACTTCCCACTGCTTCGTAAAGCCATTCAAGGAAATATGCACCAACTCAATCTTTGGAATCGTGTCCTCAATAACTGCCATTTGATCTCTCAACTGCTTTATAGTCAAGTAATATGTCATGCTTCCCCCCTTGGGACATTTTTATGGTATGCAACTTGTCCCTTAACACTATCTTACAACAATAACAGTCACTTTGGTACAACTTTATGAGCGTGTCCCATATCTTCTTCACAGTATCCTTCTCTGACAGATGGGGTAGAGGTGATCTTTGACCCCATCGAGAATAATCCTCTGTGCCTAGGCCTTTTGGACCTCATGCAAATCAAGAGCAATTGGATCTGAGCTTGGCAACACCACTGTTGTATTATCGAAATTCCATAGCTTGTTCTCCTTGAAAACCACTAAGATTCAAATGTTCCATTGCAAATAGTTTGAAGAACCCTCAAGCTTATCCCCATATCAAACACTAATAGCCATTGTAGAATAACCTTGGAAGAGATTAAAATGTTGAACTCTAAGCCTTTGTCCTGATACCTGTGTCAAATCTATTGGCTTCGTATATAGAAACTAATGCTTTGATACTGTGTTAATTTCTTTAAGCCTAGTTAGAAATTTATTGTCTCAAAAAATAATCATAGTTCTAAAATTAATAATGCTTTCTAATTTGATTTGTAACAATAAATATTCTAGGTTTTTAACCAAATAAACAGTAGAAGCGGAAATACACGAAACCAATCACATGCAATCACATGCAACAAAGAATAACACATATATACTTTGGAAACCCTAGTGTGAGGAAAACCAACAAACGTCGGGCTTCTTATTAAACTTCAAGAGAAATATTTTTTACAACAAACATATAAGGATTTGCTCTGGAAAATACACAACAAAAGATCTTGGTCCTCTCTCTCGACACTTTTAGGGTCCACATGTGCCACCCAACAAAAAAACTTTTGCACGCAAGGAAAGATTGGCCTCACGGCCCAAGAGAAAACTTTGCCTACTTGCTCAAGATAATTCGGCCCACACGTGCCAAGGTAACTCGACCTCTCTGCAAAGGTGTATAGAATATATATAAGATTGTATGGAATATATTCGAGTATATAAGACTATGTAATATGAAACATAATTATATTATATGCATCCAATGATATTTCTTTCCTATATGCCTTCCATCAGTGACAAATGCTTTACTACCATGGTTGGCAATCTACTCTTTCCACTTATCAATCTTCACTGTCATGGAAAAACATGATGTCAATCCCAGTATCTATTGTTTTTACCAACCTTCTCTCACTAGAGGAAAGGCAAAACTGGATATAACATTGCAGGTTCACATTGATTGTTGGGTTTCAATTAAAGTTTCTTAAACATGTTGAATAAAGGAAGGTTGAACAACTTTTGACTTTTGATCAATTAACATAATATAAACCTCAAAATAAAGTATTTTGCCTCATTGTAAAGTTGACTTTAAATTTTACTTTTCCTATATAAAATCTATTAAATTCAATTGAATCACCAAAAAAAAAAGAATTTAACTAAGTAAATTTTTATAAGGCTATTTTAATGGAGTTAGAAATTGAGATATTTTCATAACAAATATAATGGGATAAGTAACATATATGCATATATCTGGTTGAGATATGTATAACATATGTTCACCCGTTAAGGTATATCTGAAGGAACGTGTGCTAGAACATCTCTTGAGAGGAACCAAGTTTGAGAGGTATGAACTATAAAATGATGGACTATATGATTCAAAGGAAGGACTTATACCCCTTATGATGGGGATATTCGAAACATCATCCTTAAAGAATCCTATAGAGCACTTTATTGTGCACATCCAATCTTACAAAAAAAAGTATGCCGACAAAAAGAAAGACTCACATAGTTATAATGTGGAATATGTTACTTAGATGGATACTTATCGGAATAACAATTAGAACACATTCTTTACAATTTCAATTTTTTTTTTGTTTACCATAAAAATTATGGTAGGTATTGGAGAGGTGTTAAATAATCTTCGCCTATTTTAATAGGTCTCAGGCAAGTTCCAAGGTTGGATCTCCCCAGCTCAGCATAAGAATATATATATATATATATATATATATTAATATATATTATTTTGTGAATATTACTTAGTAATTAATTTTGGATGATCTACCCTAGGCATTAATAACCATACACTTCTGCATTACTTCATATTAGGATAGAATACCCTGCATTAGGACAAGGAGGTCGCGAGACCACCCTCCTTGACCTCGGTACCAGTAAGATCTGTCTAGCAGATAAAAGTAGCAAAAAAAAAACTATACTCGTTTATGAATGTGAAATTGCAACAAAAAAAAAAACTATATGTTAAATTCGATTGTCTACCTCAAAATTTTATAGAATTTTATTATGTACATAGGAAACATTACGATGGTAAAGACATATGAGCGACGACGACGTGATCGGGCTGCATCACCGTTATTAATGCCGCCACCGTCGCCATCATCATCCCCATCGCCACCACTATCACCATCGTCACCACCAAGACCATTATCAACATCAATTGCTCCAGCACCAGAGTTGACTGTGATAGTGAACTCATTGGAAGCCTTATTGGAGACATTAAAAGAATCAACTAAGGCTAAGACCAAAGAAGAACTTCAACCTTTAGCTACTAGTTCAACGTAACCAAAGAATTTTGAGCACAAAAGATCAAACGAAGATATTTCTAGGGAGCTTCAGAAAATTAAACTCCCAGAATTTTCAGGAGGTCGAGCAGGTGAATGCGCCGAGGCATGGTTAGAAGGAATGAACAGATCCTTTAGATTAAGAGAATACTTTTCTTTGGCAAAAACAAAAATTGCTGTATTTCAATTAAAGGGAAGTGCCTTGATTTGGTGGGGAATTCTGGAAAAGCAGCTGCACCTTACATCGGATAATGTCCCTTGGGAACTATTTGAGGAAAAATTCCGTGCAAAGTATTTACCTCCATACTTTCAACAACAGCAAGCCAGGGCCTTCCATCCTTAGTACAGGGTAATAAAACAGTGGAAGAGTATGAGATAAGGTTTATGGAGCTTGTAAAAT
This sequence comes from Pinus taeda, assembly GCA_000404065.3. Classification (NCBI taxonomy): domain Eukaryota; kingdom Viridiplantae; phylum Streptophyta; class Pinopsida; order Pinales; family Pinaceae; genus Pinus; species Pinus taeda. Next base: position 199,185 of record APFE030777174.1, read on the forward strand.
ACATTCACTACTTAGACTCTGATGAACGTCAAGCTGAACGCTTCATATTTGGGTTAAATCCTCGCATCAGAGCCTTGGTGAGCATGTGGAAACCACCATCAGTAGCTGAGGCGGTAGAATGTGGTCGTTATGCGAAAGAACATCTAGGGATCAAAAAAGATATAGGGCCAGCAGAACCTTTACAATCAGGATTTCCAGGAAAGACTCCCCGAAATTTCTTCAGAGGAGGTAGCTCGAGGCCACCTTATGGTAACAGATTTACCCCAAGAAATATAGGAACAAGAGCTCTAATTGCAGTAAACACTATAGCTGCGGAATCATCAAACACCAGTCCATGGACATCTCGTGGAACTGCCAGTAGAAGAAGAAATTTGAGAGGAATCAACATGAGAGGACGAAGCTCTTTATCTAGAAATTCACATCCTAATTCAAGAGGATCAACGCAGCTTAATTGTTGGGGATGTGGAGGACCGCATTTTCAACGTGATTGTCCAGAAGCTTCGTCAAATATATTGCATAGGACTGGAAAGGAACCAATATCAAACAATCAAGGTAATCATAGAATTCATGCAGTAGTTAGCAACGACCAAGCAGCACATCAATCCACTGTAGTGGAATCTTCAGGTATTATCAATGGTATAAAACTCAAAATCTTATTTGATACTGGTGCCACAGATAGTTTCATTTCGTCATATGCATTAAACAAATGTGGGTTGGCAGCTCGCAGGCAAAATGATTTCAAACGGGTGGAAATGGCCTCAGGTGAACTCCAATCTGTGGGCTTAAGTGTGGATCAATGCAAAATTGACTTAGGGGTCTGTATGACTAAACTGAAAGTTTATGTCACAACATTAGGAACTTATGATTGTATCATAGGTATGGATTGGCTAGCAGCTCATCAAGCTTGGGTAGACTGTTATGGGAAAAAAATTCTAGGTATAAATGATGAAGGAGAAGCAATCCAAATTCAAGGAATCAAGAGAAAGGTATCTTTACGCTACATATCAGCAATGAAAATGAAGCGTTGTTTAAGGAAAGGTTGTTAGGCTTATGTAATTCAAGAAGTAAGCGAAGAAAAAGGACCACCCTTAGGACAATATCCGGTGTTAGCCGAATTTCCGGATGTATTTCCAAAAGAACTACCAGGATTACCCCCTGTAAGAGAGCTGGATCTTACTATTGAATTAAAACCTGGTACCCAACCGATCTCTAAAATGCCTTATAGAATGACAGCCCTAGAACTTCAAGAATTGCAAATTCAATTGAAGGAACTATTGGATATAGGACATATTCGACCCAATATATCACCTTGGGGCACTCCTGTAATTTTTGTGAAGAAGAAAGATGGATCTTTAAGATTATGCATAGATTACTGAGACTTGAATCGAGCTACAGTAAAGAATCAAGATCCTATGACTGAAATCGATGATCTTTTCGATCAAATGAAAGGAGCTGCTGTCTTTTCAAAATTTGATCTTCGGTCAGGCTATCATCAGCTAAGGATTTCTGAAAATGATATTTCTAAGACTGCATTCTGGACACGTTTTGGACATTATGAATTTACTGTGGTATCATTTGGATTAACAAATGCACCAACAATATTCATGAATCTTATGAACAGTGTTTTCCGCGAATATTTTGATCAATTTGTACAAGTCTTTTTAGATGATATTTTCATTTATTCCAAGAATAAGAAAGAGCATGAAGATCATTTACGGATAGTATTGTCCTGCCTTAGAAAACGTCAGTTGTATGGAAAACTATCCAAGTGTTCATTCTTTCAGGAAAAGATTCATTATCTAGGTCATATCATATCAGGTGAAGGGATTTCAGTAGATCCTGAGAAGGTAAAAGCAATCATGGAATGGCCAATACCGAAAAACGCACATGAGGTACGAAGTTTTATGGGTTTAGCCGGTTACTACCGAAGATTTGTGGAGGGATTCTCCAAAATCGCAATGCCGATTACAACCCTTCAGCGTAAAGGTGTTAAGTATGAATGGACTGAGGAATGTAATAAAGCATTCTCTGAACTCAAAAGACTACTCACCAGTGCACCAATCCTAAGAGTCCCTGATATGGACAAAGATTTTACGGTATGTACTGATGCATCCAAACAAGGGCTTGGTGCAGTATTGATGTAGGGTAGAGGAGTGATAGCATATGCTTCCAGAAAGTTCAAACCTCATGAAGAACTCTATGCTACTCACGATTAGAATTAGCCGATGTAGTGCTAGCTTTAAAGATTTGGAGACACTATCTAGTGGGACGAAGTTTTACACTTAAAACCGACTATCAAAGTCTACAATATTTGTTCACCCAAAGAGACTTAAATGCCAGACAAAGGCGATGGAGTGAATTCCTAAGTGAATATGACTTTGGAATATCATACATTAAGGGAAAAGAAAATGTGGTAGCAGATGCTTTAAGCAGAAGACCTCAGATATTTTCTCTCATCCCTGTTCAAGTAGACTTAGGACAACGAGTACTGGAACATCTCATAAAAGATAGCTGGTATTTAAAGGTGAAATCTAGTCTTGAGGGAAAAAGCCAAAATAATCTAAATTTGAGGGATGTGAATTAGAAAACGTGAATTAGAAAACGATGGAATCTTACGATTCCATGGAAGGATGTATATTCCTGATAATAAGGATCTTTGAGACAATATCTTTAGGGAAGCCCACAGAGTAGTATATTGTGCACATCCTAGAGTAGGGAAAATATATGCGGATACCAAGAAACTCTTCTTCTAGTCAGGCATGAAATGTGATATCGCTCAATTTGTTGCATAATGTTTGGAATGTTAGCAAGTAAAAGCAGATCATTGTCACCCAACGGGTCTCTTGCAACCTCACGACATTCCTATGACCAAATGGGAGATTATTTCTATGGATTTTATCACTGGGCTACCTCTTACTTTTCAAAGACACAATGCCATTTTGGTAGTAGTGGATAAATTAACAAAAAGCGCCTATTTCATTCCCGTAAGAGATACTTACGATGTTGCTGACGTAGCTCGATTATTCATAAATGAAGTTATCAGATTTCATGGAGTACCTAAGAAAATTATATCCGATAGAGATTCATGATTTACTTCTAGATTCTGGACTTGCATGCAGTCAGCCTTAGGAACTCAACTAAATTAAGCACTGCTTACCATCCTGAGACTGATGGGCAAACAGAAAGGGTAAATCAAGTACTTGAAGATATGTTGGGAATGTATGTTATGGATCAACAATCACACTGGGAAAAGTATTTGCCCTTAGTCGAATTCGCATACAATAACAGTTACCGCAGTTCGACTGGAATGCCTCCATTCGAAGCATTATACGACAGACCTTGCAGAACACTGTTAAGTTGGGACAGGTTAGAAGATCGAGAGATGATAGGACCAGAATTAATCCAAGAAATGGAAGAGCAGGTAAGACAAATTAGACAACGATTAAAGGAAGCATAGGATAGATAAAAGAGTTATGCTAAATGCTCACAAAACTGATAGGAAGTATGAAGTAGGGGATCAGGTTTTCATCCGCATCAAACCAAATAAAAGTACTATTCGATTCGGAAAAGGGACAAAGTTGTCATCCCGATTTATTGGACCATTTAAAGTCCCGGAAAGAGCTGGACCTGTTGCCTATCATCTTGCCCTGCCACCTCACCTGCATAGAATTCATAATGTATTTCATGTATCTGTATTAAGACATTATATAGCTGATCAATCTCATAACCTTCAATGGAAGGAATTGCAGGTATCGGACGAGGGAGTCGTATCGGTCGAACCATTACGTACATTGGGATGTAGGGTTGAATCGCCTGGTGGACCAAGTTAAGGTCCAATGGGACAAGTATAGTCCTGGATCAACTACTTGGGAAGATACAGAAGACATATGTCAAAGATACCCTAATCTATGTCAATTTTGAAGAACTTTAAACTACGCTTAGTATATATTTACTTCACTGCAAATCAGAGACTCAGAACCATTTTGAATGATTATATATATACGTGAAATTTTGTGACATAATATATGTTTAAATTCTGCTGGTACATGGATACTAAAATATGTTGTTGATCTTACTAAATTATAGTTGTCAAAGTAAAGTTTAAGACAATTAAATGATTTTACTTCTGATAGGAATTAAGATATTATAAATCTGTTTTATTTATACATATCAATATGATCAATGGAATAGAAATCAAGGAATAATTGCATTTTAAATGAAAGTCAATGACATGAATAGAGTATGGCAAAATATGTTATACTGTAGTTGACATATGTGAATTATACATAAGTTATTTTGAATATGCTAATGCACATTTTACAAATGCATGGATAAGTGTATGATTGCAGATAATAAACAGTTACCAGAATGACCACGTAATGATAGAACCTCAGAACAATTAAGGCTCAAAGAGATTCTATGATAGGGTATTAACCCTAATTCTACTGGGAGGGGTGGAGGTGTTGCCCACCGTTTATCCTCCGAACCCTGGAGTCATGGGAGGATTGTGCGAATCACGCTCCCCTAGATGTGTGATGATGACTGCCAGATGCTTACTGGGAATCAGGTCGGTATAACCGACACTGTCACCTTAGAGTTTATGAATAATTAGGTCAGTAAAACTGACGTCATGGCATACTTCAGTAGAGGACAGATAGGATGGGAGCGGAAGAGATTAGGAAGGATAGGATGATTTTAGAATAGCTGGGGAACATGGATAGGGCAAGGTATGACCATTAAAATCATAAACCTAAAACACTAATTTTATAGTCTCCTTATATTAAATAAGAATTTTAACCTCGGTTTACAAACCTAAGCAGGATGTACTCATTGCTGTCATAAGTAATCAGATAAGATAAAAACTCTAACTTTAGGACGAAGTTTTCTGAAGGGGGAGTGTATGTAACGACCCATCTGTAAATATAGAGAACGCAAGCATAATAGCAGGTATACAGTACATGCATATAATAGCTACATATGCATGTGTTGCATACACCGCACTAGTATTTTATACTAAATTGATTATAAGTGCTAAATACCATGACACTTCTTGGTATAGAGGTTTTACACATTCATCAATATTGCTTAATGTATGGGTAGATCTTAAAAGAGGACTATATATATTATATATTCTAGATTATTGATAAAAATTATTTTAATAAATTAATAAAATAAATTTTAAAATATATATAAGTAATTAATTAAAAAAGGGATCCAAGTACAAAGTTATAATGCTATATTAAAACAAATATATACTAAAACAATGTGATATGTTAAATATAATGTTTATAATGTTTTAATGGTATATTAAATCCTAATGTGGTATATACGATATAAAGGTTATACTAAAAGAATATTTAATAAAATATCATATGATTTCAAACATAACAGATATTCATTCACGACTTTGAATGAGATAAGGGAGGGATACGTAAGAGAGGGTGTGTCATCAATAGGTTGAGCGGTGGGCTACAGATGGAAGGGCGGCCATCGCCAAACTAGAGAATAAAACCATGAGACATGGATTTGGGAAGGGGACACAAAAACCAGAGGGAATAATTGTGAAGGAGAAGGGAATCAGTCACAGGAAGAGCTTGAGAGTTCTGAGGTTCTGGGCACGGGGGAACATTCGGCTTCTGTTAAGAAGCTTATTGGATTGAGCAGCCAGGTTCTGCTTAGTCTGGCTGGGTGGATTCAGTCTTTCGGTAACTGTAGCAGCACAGCTGGAGGCATCTTCAACTGCAGGAGTGCAGGTAAGTACCTCAACAATCCCGTTAATTGATTTTGTCAAGTTTCAGGAAAATGTTACAGGTTCATGATAAATCCCTTACTGTTTTTCTTTGCATCTGTTTTTTGGTTCTTACATTTTTCATCTACATTGTTGTTAGGTTCTCTTTACTCCCACTCATTACTACATGAAGTGAGCCTAGTAAACAATAGGTAAACCCCCCTTGACTAGGAACACTTTCTTGAGTCTAAAGTGGAGGGGAGTGTTGGTGAGGTGATAGTGGCCAACCTCCTAAGTTCCAAAAGGTTAGTATCCTATTTTTGGGACTTTGAGCTAAAGGTGCTAGTTTGTATTGTAATAATTCCATATTAAAACAATTCCCACTAACCTCACTTACTCAAGCACATGGGAAATTTTCATTTCGAACATTCGCACAAACAAGCCTTCCTGCCTCTAGTTTTTCCATTGCATTGAAGAGAGGTAAGAAGCTTGCAAAAACACAAATTGAGGAATAAATGTTGAGACATGCATGAGATTATGAGGTGTCAATTTTATGTTCACAATTTTTTTCCTCGTGCCACCATTCAATCACGGAGGAGGTGTTAGGAAAGTGGCACATTGCATGGAGGAATTTTCCTTAATTTCCCCACACCTCTTGTCATATCACAATGCCCTTATTTTTTCTCTTATGGCATCCATTTGTATGTTCCTTATCAATTAAATACCAACCATTTGTATGTTCCTAAGTCACTAATTACATTTTTTAGTGGGGCCTTGGCCTCAGGATTCCACTAGGAACCTTCATAACGTACACGCGTATAAATTTTACAAGACAAGGTGTTCTCCATACAAGCCCACTTGGCTAAACACCTAAGAAAAATGCCAATGTATGCACAATGTAAGGGTCAAAAGTGGGTTAGCTCTTGGGTAGTTCACCCAATAATGAGGATGGCACCCAATACCAAGGATGGCACCCAATGTCAGGCAGACAACATATACTAGGTGTGCTTGACCTTGTGGTAATCAAACCATGGACCTGCGTAGTGTGTCGAAAATGATAATAGTGTCACGAATCAATTGAGCTAACCTTCTAGCTAAATAGACCTTAGGGTTTCCAACAATAGTATTTGATCGATCTTTCATAACTAAGGAGGATCAACCGCACCTTTAATTGTACTCTACCTGATTACTTGGTCTACGAGATTGATCTCTTTGAGTGTTGTTCTTGATGTACTATAGTGACAAATGACCAAAAGGATTTTGTGGGGGTGGTTTTATGTATGCCTAGGGGACTTCCAATGTACTCGAGGGTACATGGAAGATCGAATACATGATCAGAGCTTGTCTAGTGTTGTACTATTCACTAGGTACCAATAGAGGTGTATAGGGACATCCAACTAGGTGACCCCTATTGTATTCCATGTGTGTATGCTGTTGATTTTTGTGTTGCATCGGGAGCTATTCCCGCATGCCAAAAGGCCTCCCAAGTCGTCCAAGGAAAATTATGAAAATGAAAAATTAAAATTTGTATATTTTGGGCTTCATGTAGGCCCCAAATGGTCAAGTTGACCCCACCATGAAGGGGCGTGACTTTTGGTCAAAAGTCAGGCATTTGACAAGTATAAAAACACAAGTTGACCTCCTCATTTGAACCAATTTGGAGTATCACATATCTCTTCTAATTCTGATCCACACGTGCGAAGTCAAGAGAAGGAGATTTGAAGTTTGGCTGAAGCATAGAAGACTGCATTTGACTGAGTTTTGACATGCTGACTTTGATTGAGAATCAGGTTGACTTTGATCGAGATTCTGTCCATGTTTGACGACAGAGAATTCAAACTTTGACTTTAGAATTAAAGAACAGTAGTTGACCGAAGTTGACTGCAGGACTGTTGACCATAGGTTCAAGCTTGACCTCAGGTTGAATTTTTGATCTTTGACCACCGTTGAATTCTCTGTTCTCTGGAGGGTTGACCAACATTGACTAGTTGGTATTTGACCAGGTTTGATTGGTATCTTGGACTTGGATTTGTAGCAAAAATTTCTAGAATTTTCTTGGAATTGTAATATTGCTGTAGAACACATTTTTACTAGAAGAAAAGTTTGCTGGGTTTTTCCCAAGGCTGGGTTTTCCCAAGGTAAATTTGTTGTCTCTATAGTGCTTGGCTGTCTCTTTATGATCCTACTATTTTCATTGCATTACTGTTGATATTTTCTGTGTATAATTGCTTAATGATATAAGTGATATAAGATAAATCGATTGGAAATCATTAGGAAGTAATTATCAAATCATATAATCAGTTTCTATTACTCATTCTTGTAGAAAATTCAACATATGCTTCCTAGCCATAGCTTGACTTGCTAAATGATAGAGCTCTATGTTTAGAGACACTAGAACAGCTTTACACCGGAACACCTTTCTAGCTTAAAACTTTTTTTCCTTTCTAAAAGTAGGGTGCGTATATGTTGATTTTTGGTAGCTAAGGTTGGTATTCAAGTCAGCCAAAATAAAAGAAAGAAAATTATTATTTACAAGCTCATGTAGGCTCCAGAAAGTTCAGCCCCACCATACGAATGGGTGTGACCCTTGGTCAAAACCCACATCCTTTGACCACTATATATTCACATTCGACCTCCTTCATTTGGCATCAATTCAAATCATCATGAAAACCTCTGTTTTTTTATTCACACCTGCGAAGGAGAAGGAGAAGACAATCGAAGTCCTCTGAAGTTTGACCAAGCTCATTTGGAGTTTGTTGACCAGCGTTGACTTGATCTGTTTGACTGAGTTTTGGCAGGGTTTGACCAAGACTTTCTGGGCAGTTTGACCGAAATTCAGAGCAGTCTATTTGACCTTAGTTTGACTGAAATTATATGAGGTAGTTTGATTGGTCAGTTTGACCAAATTTCTGAGGCAATTGACCAAGCTTCTGGGCAGCAGCAGCATGCTGAATTTCAGCCTGTTTGACTCAGGGTTGACTGAATTTGCGGGTAGTTGCAGGAGGCCGAATTTAGGCTAGTTTGGCCATGTTTGACTTGCATTGGATTCTGTGGTTTGTTTGACCAAGTTTGATTGGATAAATTAGATTGTACTTTTGCTGAATTGAACATTTTCTCCTAGAAAAGTTAATGAGTTTTCTCTTGAGTTTGGGTTTCCCAGGTGAAAAATTTTGGTGTCTATTGTGCATGGCTTTTCTACTGTGATCTTTATTGTTCTCTTGCATTTACAGTTGAATTTTTTGAGTGTATTTGCTTAATGATGTTTTGAAATATGCTAAAGTAAGACTATATATCATTGGAAGTAATTATCAGTGGTAGAAAATTGTGCTTGTCCAAATTAACACTAAAAATTCAACAGTATAGGCATAGGAAGTTCTCTGATACCACTTGTAGAGTACTTATATAGCAAATACAGAGAATTTAGGAGAAATATATGAAGAAATGCAATAAATAAAAGAGACAAACCAGAATATAGTATTGGTAGGAAGAGAACCTTTTTATTGATATTCCAAAATGAGAGTAATTTTCATTGGCCTGTTTCATGGGGCAACTTCGAAATGAGCAGTGTTCCAATACAACAATAATCCTTGACAAAAACATGACATAGCTTCCCATCTCTATAAATAGTTTCTTGCTAGCCAAACCTAAAAATTAGTTGTCCTAATATTAATGAGTATCAACTACCTAGTGGGCCTGATACCATAATGATGACCCTTTTACATTAATGAACTACATACCAACTACTTAGTGTCCTTACTTAAAGGGGATGGATTCATACATTAATTATCGAACTCTTAATTGTTGAGATTGTAGCTTAGAAGGTGATTCTATGTGGATTAGGTGCCATGACATGAGCCAGTCACCTTAGTTATTTCCTACGACAGTTAATTAATGAATTTCCTAAGTCAAGAGTTTAGACAACAATTTAATTTAATCGTTGGGTACCTTTTTCTAAAAGGGAAAATAAGTCAACGACAAATTAAGTCATGATTGTTGATCTCAGTAAAGTGAGATCTAATCTCAACCATTGAGATTAGGGATTTCACTTGAGATTAGGGTTTGATATTTTTAATATGAGGTTCAAGCCAAAGGAGAAAGACAATTGATTTGGCACTAGTTGGGATTCAATGGAGTGCAGTATTTGGTAGCGAGACTGAGAAGAGGCTAGATCGAGCTAACTAGAGCGAGATCATGGCAACCGATATCAATAGAGAGATCGATTTACCTTGGCATGTGTGGGCCGAGTTAACTTGAACGAGTAGGTTGAGTTTTCTCTTGGGCAATGAGGCTGAGCTTTCCTTGTGTGTAGAAGTTCTTCTGTTGGGCCACACGTGTGGGTCATACATGGGCCGAGTGAGAGAGAGTGTAACAACCCCAGGTTAAAGCTTTCATGCTAAGTTGCACGATACGAGGAAACGAGTACGAGTTTCTGAAATGGGAACGGGTACGAAACGTGGCCCCCCCAAATTTTGGAAACGAGGAAACATAATATATATATATATATAAATATATATATATATATATATATATATTAGGACATTCAAGAAATATGTGCAATCATAAAGCATACATGATACATTCTAATTTATTACATTATGATTAAATTGTCAATTGTCAATGTATAAACTATAATAAGTCTCTAAATTTAATCACATTTACTCATGAATGATCACATAATGAAAATAGCAATATCCAAAATCAGCCACAAGAAATTTCTAATTTCTTGTCTCGTGCTTGATTAGGAGTCTCCTCCTACATAGTTGAACGACCTTAGTGCTCTTGATTAAATACAAGTTCGATACCCTAGTACCCTAGGCGCTCTTGATTATTGGGAGTCTCCCTTGCATAGAGGGCTTGGTTCTCTTGATTAAATACAAGTTCAATACCCTAGTACATGAGAAAATACAATGAAAACATTACAATCCCCCCAATCCTGAAATCTTGAAAAACAAATTAGTTTGCTGGATTTTGCGTGAGATCTAAAATTCTACTTTCTCCATATGAAATCCAACGAGGGCGAAACCACTCTCAAACATCCGGAGTCATTTCATGGTAATGTTAAAAATTTAAGTAAAATGATGAAAATGAAAGATAAAGGAGAATGTCACTTTTACTTAAATTTTTAACATTACCATGAACTGCATATCAACACTAGGGCCATGGGCTTGAACATTAGGCTGCCCCACTAAAAAAAATCCTTCTTTTTATAACTTGAGAGAGGCGTCTAGAAGCATCCAAAAGATATTTTAGTCGCCAAATAAAAAATTAGAAGTGAAAAAAAAGAAAAAAAATGTTAACTTGAAACTTCGTCGTACGGCCTGGAAACTTGTTTCCAGCCATACTAGCCACGTTTCCCCAGCGTGAAATGGGCCAGTACGGCTGGAAATGAGTTTTCAGGCCGTACGATATGAGTTTCCTCGTTTCCGTTTCGTTTCCGGCCGGAAACGGACCCCTGCGCAACGTTTCTTGCAACTTTGCTTTCATGTAATAAAGGACATTAAAGGAAAAAATAAGACCAAGGTCATGGGACATGTGGAAGCTGAATGAACGAGGGAAACATTATAGTGGGCATCACTTATGGTTTATTAATGGCTATGGAAATTGGCAAAGAAAAAGACAATAATTGAAGGAATAAAGGAAAATAGGAGAAAATGAAGATGAAGAGACACAAATATGCATGCTAAGGAAATTAGAGAGAAATTAGAGGAAAATGAAAGAAAAAGGAAAAAGGAAAGGAAGAGAGTAGACATCAATGATAAAAAGGCCTTAGAGAAACAATTTACAATTTTGTCAGTTTTAGCTTTGGATCAAATTTAGAGAGAGAGAGAGATCTCCAGGAGGAGAACATGAAAGCAAGCAAAGGGAAGCAAAGGAAAAACAAAGGAAAGCAAGGGAGCGCAAGGAAAAGCTTGGGACAATAGCTACAGTGGGAAGACCTTGGGTAACAAGTTGCATGTGTGATTTCCTTGATAGGATTTGAATGCATGGTACATGAAATTGGTTGTTTCGTTCATTTGCTGTCATTGGCATGGGATTTTCCTGGATTGACAGTGGTTTCAACCTTGCCTTGCCATTTCCTAGATAGCCATGGTGTGATGGGATTCATTTTTGGTTGAGCTTTGGATTGCCAAAAGATTTTGGATTTGGCTGAGGTGGTCTCAACTACATCAGCCAAATCGCAAGGGTTGGGGGTGGAGATAGTTTTCTCTGGGAAGCCCTTGATAGGTGGTAGGAGACAGAAAAATTCCTCTAGGTATGGTGAAGAAATTCCGAGGTATCCAAGCTTTTGTTGGTTTGGTGATTTCTGGACCGGTTTAGGTGAAATGGTTGAGGGTTGAGGTGGTTTAGCCTCTAGAAGCCTTGGTTGGATTGTTTTGGTTTATCCCATCAAATCCCACATTCATGCTTGGAATATGGCACGAGGGTGATTGGCTAAAAGAGAGATTTGGTTCAACCCAATCTATGGTCAGGTGCTACGTTGAAGTCCTTGACTTGGTTGACATTTGCATATGTATTTGCGTGTTGATTCCTATTGAGAACAATGAGCACAAGTTCTAATTTTTATGTATTATTTTATGGCTGGTTTGTCATGTTTTTATTCTGGTTAAATGTTGGTTATATGCATGTTTATGTTTCCTATTTTATGATGTGCTCTTGTTATGGATCCATGCTATGGTTTAATGAGTTCTTGGTTAATTAATATGAATGCATAGGCTAATGTATGTTCTTGCAGCTTTCTTGGTGATTCTTTGATGAAACTATGCATTTATGGCCCGCACCTTGACCGCAAAGTGTTTGTCTAAATGATTTCCATGTACTTGTTAAGTTTGAGCAAGGATTGAGTCAAGAACAATGAGTAATGACTCCTGTAGGTGATTGAGATGATTCTAAAGGATTCTGGGCAGTTGGCCTAGAGCTGATCCTAAAAATCTGGTTCAAGGTTTCTAGCCTTATCCTCTGAATAGGGAAATTTTCGCTGCAACCGAATGGAGGAAAGCTTGTGCGTGCAGTCGAAGCTTTCTAGTTGCATGCACAACTTGGCATGCGTGCCGCTGGGAGGTAGAGTCTGGTAAAAAGAAGTTCCAGCTCAGGGTTTGATCCCTAGAGGTTGTTGGTTGACATCTGGGTGATTTGGTGTTCCTAAGAGGTATAAGTAAGTTTCTGGTTTGTAGACCCCACTTCCATAACTGGAATTTGGAGGTTGGGTCATGTCATGGTAACACTCAACTTATGTTTACCCTGGAGAGCTTGTAAAAGCGAGTAAATGTGGGATGGGGTGTTATAGAGAGGGTCAAGATCTTTTACTGTGTATTTTCCGGAACAAATTCTTGCATGTCTGTTGTAAAAAATATTTCTCCTGAAGCTGAATAAGAAGCCCAATGTTAGCAGGTTTTCCCCACACTCCCAGGGTATATCTGTGTTATTCTCTATTGCATGTGATCGCATGTGATTGGTTTCGTATTTTTGCTTCTGCTGTTTATTTGGTTAAAAACCCAAAATATTTATTGTTATAAATCAGATTAGAAAGCATTGTTTATTTCAGATCTTTGATCATTTGTTGAGACGGTAAAATTGTAATCGGGTTTAAAGAAATTAACACTAACATGAACACCATTAGCCATATTGGTACCATATTAAAACAACTGCCACTAGCATCACTCACTCAATCACATAGGAAATCCCTTGCTGCTAACACTCACATCAACACGACCTTTCTGCCTCTAATTTACTGACTGCATGAAGAACCCTTTACAACTAGGCTAAGTTTTGTATGGGATTCCCTCGCTGAGCTACAATTTTGGTATAGGTTGCCCACTTCTGGTATATCTTCTCATCTCAGGAATAAATCCCTACTAGTAGTGAATAAGCTTCTCACATATCAATAACCAACTCAAGATACAACGTCTACTCAGCAGTGTCCCTCGCATGTGCTCATGGTCACAAGCAGCGAGCCAAGGCTCAGTTTAATCAACATAGCACCAGCATACCAACTGCATGAGGATGATAATTTCAAGATGGAAAAGAGGAAACAAGCTTGCAAGAGTACAAATTGAGGAATATATAGTGAGACATGCGGTATTATGATTTGTCAATTTTATGTTTAAGTCTTTCTCCTAGTGTTACATGGGAGCGGGAGTGAAAATGGGTGCGGGATCGACATTTTCAAAAGCTCTCGGTTTGGGAGTGAATCCTGGAGCGATTTTTATATAACATTTATATTTTTTATATTTTGATACATATATGTCAACAAAAACATGTAGAATGATGAATTAGATATAAAAAACATAAAAAAACATAGATTGATCAATGAACCATATAACATCAATCATCTAGATGTTATAATCTTCATCAACCACGTCCATAAGTTAGTAACATACAACATATTGAGTCTCGCGAATCATGATTCATCAATCTTAAAGTTTCAACTTCAAGCTTTCAAAATTGAAAATTCAATATATAACATTTATCATCATTGATCACCAGAGTTGTACTTGTAAGCTAAGTTTAGCCATTACAAGAAATAATATCTAACATGAAATGAAATGTTATAAAATGAATTATGAAATGAAATGAAACAACTTTCACGAAGCATCATATCCATAATTCAGAATCATTACCAATGAGTTATAATTGCCAACTTCAAACTTCAAACTTAAATTGTCATATATTGTTTACAAAAAATATCATAATAAATATGAAAGAGTCAAGACTCAATAGTTATGAAAACTAATAGAAACTAGAAAAGACAAGTGAATTGTAAATCTATTATCTACTACTTCATGTGGCCCTTGCCACGAGAAGTGTCTGATATATGAGAAGGTCGTGGTGGTCTTCTAGGAGTCTCCTCTCGCACAGACCGACGACCAGAACTAGAAGGCACATGCCCTCCACGTGAGGGTGTAGATGGAGGCGGTGGCAGCAAAGGAACAAGACTCAGAACTCGAGCACTGTTACTGGATGGTGGAGGTGGCATGGTTATTGCTTCATCTTCCTCTCTCATAAGTTCCACTTCCAGTTCTTGAAAATGTATAGTGCCATCCTCCAAATTATCATCCTCTGGGTGGTTGTCCCAAATTTTATATGTTGGATCCTCATAAGCCCGATCACAGTAATGACTCAACAACCTCAAGTTGTAGTGCACATAAACCAAGCTTTTTGCCCGGTTTTCATTGAGTCTATTTCTTTTCACATTATGTATGAAGATGTAGGTGCTCCAACACCTCTCTGCAGAAGAAGTATTTACAACCTGTGAGAGAACTTTTTTTGCCAATTTTGGCAAAAGTCCCTGGCCGCCATATGATTCCCACCATGTGAGAGCATCAAATCTATTTCTATCTTCCATTGCATGAAAGATACCAAACAAAATAGTGCAATTGAAGTATCTGCCTAATTCAAGATGCACACTAGCACATTCCTCCCTGTTAGATATCAACTTTTCTAATGCTTGCAAATATCCTGTAGATACCTCTTCATCTATATGGGGTTTGACCCTAACCCCACCCCCTAGTGCAGGTTGGCCCAACCAAGATGCAGAGTAGTATTTTGGCGTAAGGATATACGCCAAGCAATGTAGTGGAACATTAAGTTTATCCCACCGTATACACACACAATCGTGAATCAATTTATACATGTTGGGACCATTTTTATGAACAATATCTTTTATTTGCCCCAACATGGTATCCATATGCTCATACACCTCGCCAATCACTAGTTTATATGTATTTGCAAACCGAATCATGTGATAAACGGGCTTGGTGAAATCCAATACTTGCCTCACATGTGCCCAAAACATATCATCAAGAGCGGTTTCCTCCACCTGTTCAAAACCTTGCCTATCAGCTGCATTTGTAGCCCTTTCCTTTAATTCCTGCTAGTGTGGACTTGATACCATGCTAGCCAATGACTCTCTTACCTTCAAAAGGCGCCTGAAGGTGAGGTAATAGCTACCAAATCTAGTCCTCGCAATCTTCAACAAGTCCAATCTTGAGTGACTGTGGAAAAGGCCATGGGTATTGCTATGATTTGTAATAAATTTTGTCATTTCTTTGCCTCTCTTGTACAAATCACCAATCCATTTGGATTGTTCGTTTTTGTTCTTAACAATATCATGCATCAAAAGGTTCGTTATGTGAACCAAACACCCAAACCAAAATATGTTGGGGTATTTATCCTCAATAATTGCTCCCGCTGCCTTACAATTAGGAGCATTATCAATGATGACTTGGATGACATTGTATGGCCCAATACTCTCAATTGTTTCAAGTAATGGTTCTGCAATGTTGATGCCGGTCTTGAACTTGTCTAAGTAATCATATGCTGAAAGAAAGATGGCACCACTAACATACACAACAAGAACACTTATCAATGGCTTGCTTTAAACATTTGTCCATCCATCCATCATTCTATTCAAAGAATGTGATATTTTTGCTTTTTCATGATTAAGTCCAACAGTTCTAGCCTTGTCATACCCAGGGCTCTTGTGGGGCACCATTTATGGTAGAAACCATTTCGTGCCAATAAGGTGAGCGAAGAACATTGAATGGTATCCCACATGCATAGAGAAACTTGTAAACTTTTGAATCCACATCATTCCTACATCTTTCATCAAGGAAATTTGATATGCTTCTACGTCTTAAACTTGGTGACCTTGTGCCTCCATATCCACTACCTTGGGAGGATGCTGAAGGAGTTCTTTGTGCATGTGATTGTGAGTTTGGTTCAAAGAAACCCTTGGATTTTTTAGATTTGTATTGGGCTTCCTCCTCTTCCCTTATGTATTTGGCTCTATCTGCATCAAGGAAATTTGATATGCTTCTACGCCTTAAACTTGGTGACCTTGTGCCTCCATATCCACTGCGTTGGGAGGATGCTAAAGGAGTTCTTTGTGCATGTGATTGTGAGCTTGGTTCAAAGAAACCCTTTGATTTTTTAGATTTGTATTGGGCTTACTCCTCTTCCCTTATGTATTTGGCTCTATCTGCTGCTGACACACTTGTACAAGTTTTGATTCCTATTTGTTTATCTCCATCCCATGGCCTTTTCCCGCAGAGGTGCTTTCTTGCACGGGTGTATGAACTTGTGTAATTATTGTTGCAATGGGGGCAATGAAATTTAGTGGTTCTACCCCCTTTCCCTGCTTCAGGCCTATTAACATATTTCCACAATGGAGTTTGGTCTTGTTTATTTTTTTGAGACTCATGTTCACTCTCCTCCAGCTCCTCTCCAGGGTTTTCATCAAACCCACTATGAACCACTTCTTCATCCCCTTCTTCATTTTCAACCCTCATTTTTCTACTCTCCAACACCATAATAACCAAAAAAGGAACCAAGAAGAAGAGAATGCCAAGAAATATAACCATGATGTTTGAAATTTGAAGTTTTGAATCTGCAAAAAAATGGATTGAGAATGGGAATGGGTCCATGGGAGAAAAAAATTATTTATTTATTTAGTAATGAACATTTAAAAAAAATTGCTAGAATAGAGCTTACCTCTTTGGCCTCCAATCTCTCCTTGCTCCTTGGCACTTGCTCTCTCCTTGTTCCTTGCTCTCACTCTCACTCGCTCTCTCTTGCCCCTCGGTGTCTCTTGCTCCTCACTCTCTTTTACTCTCTCTCGCTCTCTCTCTCTCACTTACAATTTCTAAAATAATGAATTCATTGGAGGGAGGGCTTATTTATATTCCCTCCCCCCTCCCCTCCCTCCCCCCTCCCCTTTTTTGGGCCGCCGGGAGCGTTTTTTATAGCTTGGGAGCGATCGCTCCCGGACCGCTCCGGGCTGTAAAATTCGCTCCGCGAGTCGCTCCGCCCGGAGCGCGATTGGGATTGGGATCCGGGGGGGGGGGGGGGCTCCCAAGTAACATTGCTTTTTCTGCTAGCCACCATTCAATCATGGAGGAGATGTTAGGGAAGTGGCACATTGCAAGGAGAAATTTTGAAAATTTCCTTCTTTTTTCTCATCTCTTTTCATATCACAGTCCCCCGCCTTTTTCTCCTATAGCATCCATTTTTATGTTCCTTTTCTATCAAATTTCAGCCATTCGTATGTTCCTGAGTAATTAATTACATTTCTTAGTGGGGCCTTGGCCTCAGGCTCCCACCAGGAACCTTCACAGCATACATCTGTAAAAATTTACATCACAGGGTGTTCTCTATGCAAGCCCACCTGGCTTGACACCCAATCAAAATGTCCATGTATGCACAATGCAGGGGTCAAAAGTGGATTATGACAATTGTCTGAATTCCACAGCCCAAATCTGCTTAAGTAGGTTTACCCAATAGAACAGAAAATAGTAATTCATCATGTTGTTATTTTATGGTACCCTACGGTTGTTTGCAAACTACAAATTTGTGTATTATTTGTCATTGTATTTATCAACCTCAGCATACGGTTTGTGGAACCTTGCACAGGTGATCTTGTTGGAACTCTGTAAACATATGCAAAATAGCTATGTTCGATTTTGTTTTTTTGAACTTTTGTGAAAAGACACTGATGGTTTTCCATCTTTTATATTCTATGAAACAGAAAGTGATTATTTCATCCTGTTGTAAGGATATGCAGCATGTAGAAATTTTTTGATTTCCTTTTTGCCTTTTTTTCAACCTCTTTTATCATTCCAAGCTTTTTGCAGCCGAGGTGTGATTTGTTTGTTAGCCTCTACATGCATTAGACTGATTGCTGCTGACATCGCAGGCATAGATGGACAGGACGATATGAAGCTCATCTTTGGGACAAAAGTACTTGGAACCAGAACCAAAATAAAAAGGGCAAGCAAGGTAAGGGATAGACTTTCTCATGCATGTTAGAAGCCAATGGTAAGCAGTGGTGTTTAGATCAAAAAATTATAATGCCTGGTAAAAGTCCTTTCAATCCATAACGGTGAGGATTACAGGAGGTCAATATTTTAAGAAAGTGAATGCTCCTTTGTTCTGTCATTAGATAATTTTGTCTGTCCTTGAAATTTAATTCCAATGAGTTAGGTCCACATAGACCCTGTGGGCTTCAGAGCAGGATATCAATTGTACAAACTTTCTTTGTTTTTGTGGGCTTTTGTGGAATTAGTTGAAACATAATCTATAGCTCTATAGCTATGAGATAGTCTGGAAAGGTGTTTACAGTTTACTGAATTCTGACCTTGTTTGAAACAGAAGGTGTTTTCTTTGGCATTTTGGCATGTTTTGAGGGAAGCTTCTAACTTAATTCTTTTGTCTCTGTTTTGGTGTTCTTACTGCAATTGGTTGATTATGTGCAGTGTACCTAGGTAAGTTTTATCTCTGATTTTGAGATTTTTCTCATCTGATATTTTTGTTTGATCGCATGATGTTTATCAAATTAGCATTTGCTTAGTTCTAACTGTATTTCATGTAAATTTCAGGTGCCTATGATGAGGAGGAGGCTGCAGCCAGAGCTTATGACCTTGCCGCTCTGAAATATTGGGGTCCTGGAACTCTCATTAATTTTCCTGTATGATAGATTTCACAATATAAACTGATTTCCAATTCTAGAAATCTGAATTATGGCTGAAGTTAGCCCATTGATCTGCATTGAGTCTTATATGAGAGTACTCGGAACATTGTGCAGGTTAGTGACTATGCTAGAGATATTGAAGAGATGCAGAGCATTTCAAGGGAAGATTTCCTGGCTTCTCTCAGACGGTAAGATGTAAAGGTTACCTTTTTACAGGATAACCAAGCTTGTTTTTCTGTCATCATGGTGGCTTGAAAAACATGCAAATACTGAGTAACGTTTTATCTGGTGTCTCACATTTCAGGAAAAGTAGTGGGTTTTCAAGGGGAATGTCAAAATACCGTGGACTGGCCAAGTAAGTTGTGAAATTCAAATTGTGGAAATTATTTATTTTTTAAAATGCCTTCCTTTCGGCAGCAGAGGGTTGTTTCAAGAAAAATAAACACTTGTCAGTGGGAATTCTGAAGGTTATTTATTACTGTAAATCTGCGCCAATTAAAAAAACATGCAACGATTATAATCTTATCTTCCAATGCAATATCATTCCTAGGAATCCATTGCTTGTATTTGGATATCAAGCAGGGAAACTGGGTCCTATGTAGTGGTGTATGTGTGTATTGGGCATTAATAGAGAGGAGTCTTATATTTCCTATGCCTTGAGAATATGTAGCAGTTACAGCTTCTCCTGCTGCTGTATCACAGGTAATTTCTCTTGCATCTATATGGTGTGTTAAAACTTAAAAGCAAACATAACAGTTGTTAGGATCTCAAAGTATTAGTTATAAGTGGTGATGAGGATCTCTAAGTACAAGTTCTATAATAGATTTTACTAGTTTTTAATCCTACTACCTAAACATAAACGTAAGGCTCTCTAATTCTATATTTTTCAAGTTGTGCTGGGTAAGCCTGTGTTAGACAATTTTAAAAGGGCTAGCAGACAGCAAGATTTAGTCATGTTTCAACTTTCAGGAAACCATATTTATCTTTGAACAATGAACAAATACAGGGAACAGGCTTTGGGCTTGCAATTATATCCTGTAACCTATTTATATCGGTTGTTGACTCTCTCTGCCAGGCAATCACAAACTGGTAAGTGGGAAGCAAGCTTTGGTCGAGTTCTTGGGAACAGATATTTCAGCATGGGAAGCTGTAGTAAGTTATAGTGCTTTCTTATTATTCTCAGAATAATTTTCATGAAACAGTTTTGTGATGCTGCAACTAAACATTTTTTGGACATATCTTGATTTGCACTTTTTGAGTCCATAATGCAAGCATATGGAATGCCTCAAAGCTGTGATTCCTGTGTTAGAACTATGCAATCTTACTGATGGTTCTTCTTGTTCAGGTACAAGTGAGGAGGCAGCAGCAGCATATGAGATGTCACAAGGTGAATACAGAGGTTTTGGTGTGGTCAGAAACATTGACTTGAGCAGCTACATCAGGTGGTGGCAGCCAAACAAATTGCTTGAGGTTGAACCTTCAGCACCCAGACATATGGATGAATCACATTCTATCTCTGAAGAAAGGCATACTCAAGGTGAGGAACCAGAGACACCACAGTGGCCAGGTCAGGCATGTGAGCCATACCAATTGCCTTCTCTAGGTGTGCCTAATAATGGAAAACATAACCCTTCCCCAGTGACTGCTCTGAGTGTCTTGCATCAATCTTCATCATTCAAGCAGATGCTTGAAAAGGCATCTGCGAAAAAAGGTAAAAGTGATCAAGATATAAACGCCAATGATAATCCAGAAAATATACAGTTGGAGAAGGGCAAGGGAAAGATTTTCCTAGCAGAAGACACGACTGGTTCCAAGGAATTTGCATATCAGCCTTCTGGTCAAACGAGTACAATATTTCCTTTTGCTCAAGTGCAGCCTGTGCCACCAATTCAAGATTGCAATACCACAGTCCCTGCATCTGACTCCCTTTGGACCAATTTTGTGCCAGCGACTGGTGGAGTTGCTCTAGCAAATGCTGTCAGCATTTGTTGAAGCCATTATGTTTTCTGTACATATCTTGGACCATTTAAAGAGTAAGGTTTACTTTCTTTATGCCAGGTAGTCATGTTCTTTAGTATACATCATGTACAGATACAGAGTCAATCTAACATTTTGATGATTTAAGAATACTAGTCCCTGCAATGGGTGTTTTTAAAATTTTGTCAACCCTGATCGTGGAGATTGGAATGGGCCTCAAAACTGCCTTGGATAATGCAGGTCTCAAGTTGAAAACACAATGTGTTATACAGTAAAATCAACTTCTAGGTCTAATCTTTAAAAGCATGCAAGCTGTGTCTCTTTTTTTTAATTTTTAACATGTAAGCAATCACCTCACCCACCAGCCAATAAGCAAGGGTGAGATATCCTTCATGGTTCATGAAGATAAGATATGCGTCAAGTGGGATTTGAACCTTGGTGAGGAAAATAACAATTCTTCCTCTCAACCACCTGAGTTAGACCCAACTGATATACAGGCTTTGTCTGTAGGTCATGGGAGGAATAAAAAATGACAAGATTAAGAGTGAAAAAACTGAGAGAAAGGGGTTTGGCTATCTTCTCCATGGCTAGATCATGCTTTTCAGCATTTATTTCATTCATCTATAATTCTGTTGTTGCCAGCTAGAACCTGTCTTGTTTTGGTTGATTGAAGATTGTTTTTTTAGTGAATTCAATGAATGACACAAATGCATCCTGCCATTATTTGTGTAAAATCAGAAGAAGATAGCACTTCTGGGCAAAATAAAAACCATATCTATAATATACGTACACAGACGCCCCTGTTGGCCTTGATTAAGTTTTGCATTGCATTATAGAAAAATGAACAGATCTCATATTACTATACCTTCTCTCCTTGGGTAACATTATTCGTAAAATCGAGTTCCAATTCTGTTATTAGGAAAATGCTCACGAAAGGGTTGCAAAAATCACATTAGACGTGTCTGATATGTGGATTCATTGGTTTCTGGTTGAATTTGTTAATGTTTACGTAAGTACACAGATGTTTCAGGAAATTCAAAAGATTTGATCAAACTGAAAATCATTTTAGTTTTGGATCTTGACATGACATTAGTTTTAAGTTTGATTTCAAGTTTTCTAAAACAAAAAATGTTTTTGTTTCATAGAGGTTTTGGGATGATTTTGTGGATTCCTCAGAATGTCATAAGTTCTCATCATTTATTAAATGTGATTTTTGTTGTGGAATTTGATGCTCGTAAGTTTATACATGTTGTTAGTGGGGCAAATGTTGACAACAGATTTTGTTGAATTAAGTTGGATATCTCATGTTGAAATTTTTAGAAGAATGAGATGTGAATATAATTCAAAATATATCAATAATAATACTTCAACCTTTTATATTCACGCATGTTCACAATGAATAATAATAATAACTATAATAATTTAATTTTAAGGTTGCACCCAAGCCAAAAACCAAATTGGTGCATGAAACCCCCTTGTTTGTGGGGTACTAGGGATCTCCTCCTATGCAGAAAATTGACTACTAAAGTCTAAGGTGCCCCCCTTTGGTGAATTAGCTAGTGTGTGTGTTTTCACTTGTTTGAAGTGTAACAAACTTACGCTAAATATGTTATTAATTTGTATTAAATTAAATAGAATTGTGTTTAGTAAGAATTGATAAAACCATACTTGATAAGACACTTCACATGAGTTGTTAGGTCCCTATACTATTAGTGTAACCCTTTATTGTTATTAGTACAACACCCTTATTTTTGTGCCCATGTAGTCCCCATATTGTTATTATTGTGCCCCATAGAAGATCACTATTGTTATTATTGTGCCCTTACATTATTATTGTTATGTCGGCTCTGATTATATTATGACCCCTTAGACTCCTATATATAGAAAGAAGTTATTTTTATCTGTATCATCTAAGAATTGTTCATTTGTGTAAAGGAGGTTGCCCCCTCGAAGAGGCTTATTTCTAAGGCATTGATCTATCATTTTGTGCGCTGATTTCATAAAATTTGGTATCAGAGCTTTGGATTTTAGGGTTTCGCTGCTCCAAACAGGGCATTGTGGAATATTTGCTATAACGTTTTTTATGCGACGTTTCAGAAGCTAAAAAAAAAGCCCATTTGAGACGAAATTGTATGGAACTTAGGGTCCGAATTGCAGATCTTGTTTCGCTATATTTTTGGAGATATGATCTAAGGGATTTAGGGTTTTTGCAAGCTTCAAAATTTCATTTAAAACACGTCATCGTAGGATTTTCGCTATAACGTTTTCGCTATGAAGTTTCATAAGCTTAAAAAAAACCCATTTGAAAAGAAATCAGTCTGAACCTCGGGTCCGAATTTCATATCTTGGATCACTATATTTTCAGATATATGATTTAAGGAAGTTGGGGTTTTTGCAGACTCCCGAATTACATCTTAAACAGGTGACTTTGGGAAAATTATCATAACCTTCTCTCTGAGTATCAGATTGAAATTTTGTAAGAAGTTATAGAAAGGGGACGGATTGTATTTTGTTTGGGTATAATTTTCAGAACCTAAGGTTGAAACAGTGACATGAAGAACGTTGCATAAGTTCACTCTACTGAACTAGTTTATAATTAGGTCATTGCGGGAGATTGGGAATACATTTTTCTTCAAGAATCCAATTAATATCTAGACTTGCGGAGTTAGAAAGAGCACTGAGAGGGCTATTACAGGCTGGAATTTCCGAACTTAAAGCTCTGAAATTACAAAATTATAGTTGTTTCAAGATCAAGCTCCTAAAATCAAGAAAAAACAAGATGAAGAAGTTTGATGGCAAGCATACGATAAATTGGATATTACAGATGGAGAAATATTTTGATCTACATGGTGTACCATTGTTATAAAAGGTACGTATTGCATCTAATTATTTAGAACCGAATCAATTTTTATGGTATAAAGGGCTTTGTTCTCGTAAACCACTTGTCACGTCATAAATTTTCACGGAGGAAATGATAGCACATTATGAGGATATAAAGAGAAACATCTTCTTTAGCCAATTGATAAATATAAAAAAAAGGGTTCAATGGCAGAGCACATTGAGCACTTTCAAAAATTGAATATAAGGGGTAAATGATATTCTAAAGAAGCAAAAGATAAATAGTTTTATCTATGCCATGGAAGCCGATATCAATGGTATGAAAGCATATTGCAAGAAAGACATGGAAGATTTGAAGAAAGACATGGAAGGTTTGAAGGAAGGTGAGACAAAGCTGCTACAAGAAAGGCCTCCTAATGACGAAAATGTTCAAGAAATGTCAAAAGAAGAGGATATACACCGGGAACCAACCCTAGAGAAAGAACAAATGAATTCGACCATATCTTGTATTGCAATGGCAGGAATTACCACTCCCCAATCTCTCAAGATAGAAGGACATATCAAGAAGAAGAAGGTTCAAGTAGTGAAATATCAGGAAGAAAAGTATCAAGAAACATCAAAAGAAAATGATACTCACCAAGAACTAGCTCAAGAGAAAGAAGAAATGGATCCGACCATATCTTGTAATGCATTGGTCAAAATTACCACTCCTCAAACTATAAAGATAGAAGGACATATCAAGAAGAAAAAGGTAATAATGTTGATTAATTCGGGTAGTACCCGTAATTTTATTCATTGTAAGATAACCAAGGAATTGAATTGCTTCCTATATCTAGCACTAGAGTGTCAAGTGACGGTTGTAAGTGGAGGAACCATAAATTGCTCTGGAAAGTGTCATAATATCAAGCTATCCATGGGAGAATATGTATTGAATAGCCCAATGCTTTCTGTTCCAATGGATTGTACTGATGTTGTACTAGGAGTCCAATGGCTACAATCCTTGGGTACAATAGCATTTAATTTTCAAGAACTTTTCAGGAAATTTTCTTCGGAAGGAAAGGAAATTGAATTAAAGGGTATCACAGGGAAACCAGGAAAGATAATCAGCTCTAACAGAATGACAAAGATTCTAAAGAAAGAACAACGAAGCGTAATTGCACAACTATGTTCATTAATGGTTCCCACATCAAAATCATCTATTTCTCCAAATCTCCTAAAAGTCTTGGACAATCATTCTAACATATTTGAGACTCCGAAAGGTCTCTCACATATTTGTGATCATGATCATGCTATTCATTTAATTCCAGGGAGTGTTCCTCCAAACATCAGGCCTTATAAATATCCATATGCCCAAAGGAGTGAAATTGAACATATGGTTGCAGAAATGGTAGAGGTTGGTATAATTATCCAACCAAATTTGCTAAAAAAAGCAAGGCATGAATTGAAGAATGGAGAAGCAGGGTGGGAACTCATTCAAAAGTTGTTGAAGATCCTAGCTCCAACAATATTGCCAGAACTTGACAATGAAAGAAAAATCATATTGGAATATGAAGCATTCACAGAACCAAGAAGTCGACAGTGACGAAATCGATCAATTTCAGAGTATTTCATCATGCGGAAGAACTTAGCCGCTGAAGATTCCACATGGAAGGATGAAAATTTTATATAGAAGCATCAAAAACAACTCAAGCGTTAAGGACAACACTTTTTGAAGGAGAGGGGCATGTTAGGTCCCTATACTACTAGTGTAACCCCTTATTGTTATTAGTACAACTCCTTTATTATATTGTTGTGCACATGCAATCCCCATATTATTATTATTGTGTGTAGGAATTTACAGGGTAAGTTCCTCAGACAGAACACCAGAAGGACACCGCTCACAAACAGATCACAGATCAATACACCAGTATTTTGACGTGGTTAAAACCCTCAGAGGGGGAAACAGTCCACGGCCTGCGCCAACGTGGCTACTACAGGCAATTTATTAATAAAAGAATGAAAATTTACATAAGCTTCTCTCATGCACGGTTAACCTACAAATGACCCTCCATGCGCTTTAAATAGAATTCATGGACCAATCGGGTGTCAAGCCACGGATCAAGTGTCGGTAATACCGAGGAGAGAATGAACCGTCGGATCACTACATATCATGACCGTCGGATTGTAAGTTACAAAATGTACAACGGTAAAGAAACACACTTTACCTAACTCTATACCTAACTCTATACTAGACCAAGTTGAACTTAACTATTCCTATGTGTCGGAATATCCTAACATTGTGCCCCATAGAAGACCACTATTGTTGTTATTGTGCCTTTACATTATTATTGTTATGTCGACTCTGATTATATTATGACCCCTTAGACTCCTATATATAGAAATGAGGTATTCTCATTTGTATCATTTAAGAATTGTTCATTTGTGTAATGTAAAGGAGGTTGCCCCCTCAAAGAGGCTTATTTGTAAGGCATTGATCTATCTTTTCTATCTTTTTGTGAGCGGGTTTCATAACATGAGTGGTAGGTTAGGTTTTGCCACTACCATAAAACAATTATTTTGACGCCACTTTAGAATTGGTGTAGTGTGTGAAACTAGAACATTGTAAATAAATACATTGATTTTAATAACATGAAAACCATCATGCTTGCAGTGGAAGTTTAACAATGCATTGCCATGCTTTAAGCATTGAATTTGAATTCTTAACATTGTTAAAAGTTTAAGGATTGAATTTGAATTACTGATAATATCAAAAGTTCCCACAATGAAGCATTTTAAATAATAATAATAATAATAATAATAATTTAATTTTGAGGTTGCAACCAAGCCAAAAACCAAATTGGTGTATGAGACCCCCTTGTTTGTGGGGTACCATGTATCCCCTTCTATGCAACAATTTGACTGCTAAAGTCTAAGAAGGTGTACATTCTCCAACCCCCCTCTGGTGAATCAGCTAGTGTATGTTTTTCACTTGTTTGTAGTGTAACAAACTTATGTTAGATATGCTATTCATTTGTATTAAATTAAATAGGATTGTGTTTAGTAAGAATTGATAAAACCGTCCTTGATAAGACACTTCACATGAGTGGTAGGTTAGGTTTTGCCACTATCATAAGACAAAGATTTTAACTCCACTTAAGAATTGGTGTAGCATGTGAAACTGGAACATTGGAAAATAAATACATTGATTTTAATAACATGAAAACCATCATGATTGCAGTGGAAGTTTAACAATGCATTGCATTGAATTCTTGGCAATGTCAAAGTTCAAGCATTGAACTTGAATTACTAATGATATCAAAAGTTCCCATTATTTTACTGAATATGTCTTTTGTTGTATAATTTGGTACGCAAAATTTGATACAACTAAGTATACACTGTGTTCTTCATGGTATTACTTCCAACCTATTTATTCATACATGTACCCAAATGGGCATTTTATACATTAGTGAATTAAGAAGTGTGTTTGTTGGTGGTTTGCAATGCAACAAGTTCATGTTAGATATATTATTTGTTTGTATGAAGTGATGTTTAGTGAAAATTGGTAAAATCCACCTTGATAAGACATTTCATGAGTTTTGTCATTACTATAAATTATTAACTCTTTTTAACTTCACTTAAGAATTGGTGCATTGTATGTGAAATTGGAAGACTATATAACATGGAGCATGAAAGATGCAAGTGCATAGGGAAATGTTTAATTGAAACACCTACTAACTCTTTTTAACTTAACATAAGAATTGGTGCATTTGCATGTCAAATTGATTTGAAGTCTTAGGCAAATTTGTAAATGCTATGCAAGCTCTCTCATCAGTTAAAAATATGTTTAGGATTGTCTCATTTACCCACCTACGCTAGAGGTTTATGTGACAAGTTATATGTCTTTTATGTGTCATGTATGAGCAAATTATGAGTTAATCAGTTGCTCAAATAATATGGACAGAAAATGAAATGTAGAGAAATATACACAGAAAAATCATAAGACAAATCTGATTAAGGAGTCCACCCTACAGTACTGGGCTACAGCTCCGAGGACTTCTTTCAATGGCTAGGCCCTCTTTGAAATTATTAGTCAAATGTCTGATTACAGGTTTCTGCTCAACTCCAATGGATTTGTAGACTATACCATTGGGTTCAGAAGACCCAAAAACCCCCAAAATGACTATTAGATCTCTGAAAACAGACTCTGGCTAATCTGGGCATGACCTCTTTCTCTAGCAGCCTTCGACTTTCCTGAACTTTCCCGTGGAAAAATCACCTGTAGAATTCTTCTATTGCCTATGAAACCTATTCCATTGTTTTCAGAGCATCAAAATCATCCAAAATTGACTATTCATTTTCTAAAATTGGTTGAAATCTCATCAAGTTATGGTCTTTTCAATTTTTCCCTAGGAATCTCCTCCAAATATGGAAAACTTCAGTTAATCCCGTTAAATTTGGGGGCGGTTCTAGATTTGGCGGCATCCGCCAAATCTCTGCCAAGTTAACTGGAAGTTAGAGCTATAACTGTAAGCCTGCGGTTTAAGGAGGTGGTCACATGTGGCGGTTAAATTTGTTGTTACCTCCGAATCCTCCAGCGTTAACTCTTTAAATATAATTTGTGCCCATTTGGGAGGTGCTACATCCCAGCCTCTCATTGCCCCATCCAAAACCAATAGAATTGCGCCACATCACCTAACTAGAAACCAACCACAAGGCAACACTTGGCGAGCCCTACCCAATCACCTGCCACGTCAGCGGCACAGACCGCTCACTGGGCAGTGCTTGCAATTTTTTTTCGCTATTTGGTGAAACTATCAGCGGGCTCTAACTTCCTTATACGAACTCCGTTTTGAGTGAAATGAGTTGTGTTGGGATTGTATCACCAAGACGGATGCGGTCATTTAGGAATCGATTGATTCTGAGCACTTTGTTTTTTGAGCTAATTTTTGCCCCTAATCCAGATACCGATCACTACTTCCCACTGATGGGCATTTGGACCCACAAATGCTGGTTATCTGATGAGAGCGGAATACTCTTCTCCTTCCCAAGTTCTATCAACTGATTATACTTGAAAAGTCTCCATGACAATGACTTGGGTACACTGACATGCCTTGCATTGCAAATGGCTATGTACCTCAACCACTGTTCTTTTTTTGCTGCCGACCCAATCCAACACTTGCTGGACACTTTCTCGCTGCAAAATACCTTTGATGTACCATATCGATCCCTTGATGCTTGGTAAACTGATACAATCTAATAGCCTTCCCACTAAGAATCTTGGCGTCAATACAGACAAATGGTCTACAATGGTTGCAATTTTTTGGCATCTTGTCCACTTTTGCTTCTTGTCTCTATCATCCTCCAGTTCGACACGCTGCTCATGTCATGATTTGAGAATGAAGGCTAAGCATGAGAATCTTGCTCAAGAATGGACCTTCCAAAATCCTGCGACATCTTGTCATAAGAAACACCATTAAATGGAAAAACACATTATGCAAGAAATGCAAATTGATGACCTCTTCTTTTGTTCCTTCAAAGCAACAATTGTCACATCATGTAACGTCGCCATGTACTCAGCAGTATGGACTGCTAACTAGGTAGTACTTGCAATTTTTTTTTGCTGTTTGATGAAACAGTCAGTGGGCTCTAACTTCCTTATACGAACTCTGTTTTGAGTGAAATGAGTTGCGTTGGTACCGTATCACTGAGACGGACGTGTTCGTTCAGGAATCGATCAATTTTTGAGCACTTTGTTTTTTGAGCTAATTTTTGCCCTTAATCCAAATTCCGATCACTCCTTCCCACTGACGAGATTTTGGACCCACAAACGCAGATTATCTGATGAGAGTGGAATACTCTTCTCCTTCCCAAGTTATATTAACTGATTATACTTGAAAAGTCTCCATGAAAATCACTTGGGTACACTGACATGCTTTGCATTGCAAATGGCTGTCCTTCAACCACTGTTCTCCTTTTGTTGCTGACCCAATCCAACACTCGCTGGACACTTTCTGGTTGCAAAATACCTTTGCTACACCATATCGAGCCCTTAGTTCTTGGAAAAATGATACAATCTGATAGCCTTCCCACTGAGAATCTTGGCGTCAACACATATAAATGGTCTACAATGGCTGTAAATTTTTGGCATCTCGTATACTTTTGCTTCTTGTCTCTATCATCCTTTAGTTCAACATGCTACTCATGTCATGATTTGATAATGAAGGCTAAGCATGAGAATCTTGCTCAAGAATGGACCTTCTAAAATTCGGCGACATTTTGTCATAAGAAACACCATTAAATGGAAAAACACATTATGCAAGAAATGCAAATCGATGACCTCTTCTTTTGCTCCTTCAAAGAAATAATTGTCACATCATGTAACATCGCCATGTACTCTTGCATCTTGGTGTACAAATAATCGACTTAACACAAATAAACAAACATTATTGACTAAACATAAGTCGACAAAACATTCTTCTTCAAGCAACTGACTTTTAAGTCAAGCAAATGCATGTACAACAACTTGACGGTTCTTTGCATAAACAACAAGAATTTCACATTCTCATGCAATAATCCGTCAACATCTTCCTTTCATTTTTGGAGACAAAATCAACTCTTCCAAGTCGATAGGTCATACATGTGACAACAATCGACACAAGTCAACACTCATGCATGTGCAAATGATCAACATTCTCAAGTTGACAACATGTATGTTAACAAAGAAATCAACCAACACATGTCAATCACTCATGCATGTTCAAGCACAATGAAAATTCTCAAGTTGTCAATCATACATGTTAACAACGCAATCGACCAATACAATTCAATCACTCATGCATGTTTCTAGTTTCATTGTTCACACACACACAAAATCTCATGTATGTGTACAATTCTTCAACTCTCCCACAAGTACAAGAAGCTCCAGAACATGTATGGGTACATAAAAGCTGAATTGACAAATTTGTTGCAAATGAAGTGAGTAACATACCCAACTTTCACACACCTTCATGGCGAACTTATGCAACATTAGGAATCGACAAATTTGTTGCAAATGAAGTGAGTAACATATCTAACTTTCACACACCTTCATGACGAAATTATGCAACATCAAGAATTGACAAATTTGCTGCAAATTGAGTAACATACCCAACTTTCACACCCCTTCAGGACAAAATTAAGCAACATCAACAATTGACAAATTTGCTACAAATGAAGTGAGTAACATACCCAATTTTCACATACTTTCATGGCGAAATTATGCAACATCAAGAATTGACAACTTTGCTGCAAATGAAGTAACATACCCAAATTTCACACCCCTTCATGGAGAAATTATGCAACATCAAGGATGCTTTCAAAAGAAATGCATTCACATACAAACTTGTAACCACAAAGTGCCTTCTTTGCTGCATTAAAGCGAGTCAAACAGAACTCCACTTTCAACATCTTGCATCATACTTTTAATAGAAAATAATGCATTCATAAGGCAAATAAATGAATTTTTAAGAAAGAATTGTATCTATCAACAAAAGAAATGCAAGTCTTATTTGGAACCAAACCATTTCAATGGTAATTCTTGCAGCTGCACATCATCTTGTGAATCATCTTGACCCATTCTTGCCAAAGTCTCTCTCCACCTTCTTCAAATGTCGTGGATGAGTTGTTGGATGCAAAGTCCAACATTTGTCTATGAGATGACCTTGCTTATGGAAATGAGTGCAAACTAGTTGCATCTTCTTTTCAACATGGGTTGCCTTGTCCAATGGACCTTTGGCTTTCTGTCTCTTTTGCTTTGAAACTTCCCTGAATGTGTCCATTTTATTCCAACATATTAAAACATTATGGTTATTCAAACCACAAAAGGAACATGAACTTTTTCTCCAATTCTTACATGAAGCCTTACCATGTTTAACATAATCGAAAGAAACTTGATTAAAGGCAGTTTATACCTTGCACATTCACTTTTGTCGCCTTTTTGAGGAAGTGAATTTGATGAGGTAGTGGCTCTCTTTGCAATAACAAAAATGTTGTTAATAACCTTAGAGATTTCAACATCCTCTTGTTTTCCCTTTCCAGTAGTTGCATGCTTATGAGCATTTTCTTGCAAAGTGGGTATAAAATTTTTGCATTCCTCATGAACACAAACTTCACAAGCTTGAGGGTATGAAGTGTTGATTTGGGGTAGTATTGGATGTGATATAGATATGAAAATTGGTGGAGAGGCTAAAGAATATGAGATCTCCAATACCCAGAAATGGTTTGGATAGATTGTACCCGGTTTGGGAGATATTAAAATAATTAATATTTTTAATGGAGTTCCTAAGTGTAAACTTAGGAAAAATAAAATATTAATGGGTATTATGGGTATAAAACTGGGTTAGAACGTTCCAAAAGTCATGGATCAAGACAAACCTAATCTTAGCTGTTGATTAGAGATTTAATCTCGGCCATTGATGGACCAACGAGAAAAGTATAAGAGGCTTGAGGGTTAGTTGGAGAATACACCAGAGTGATTATTTATTCATTTTGCTAGAGTGGGGTTGCTAAGAAAAGTTGAATTAGTTATCAACAACGAGGGATAGTGAGTACGAGGCAAAGAGATAGGGAAAATACTGGGAGACAAACACAAAAGCGGAGAGAGCCAGAGCAGTAGTTAGTCCAGGCTATGCAGAGACCAGGAGAGTCAGCGCAGAGCCCAGAGAGATTGCGTCATCCACGTAGAGGGCAGAGGGAGTGACGCAAAGGCTCCTAGAGGCTGCGCAGTGCCTTAGATGGCTGACGTAGAGAGTCTTTGGGGTTGATGCAGAACCCAGAAGGGCCAGTGCTAAGCTTCAGTTGTGCCAGAGAGGGTTTCGTGGGACATGTTTTCTGAATACTTGTTTCTAGATATAGAGGTATTGCTGCCGTATATTTTTCTCTGTCGGGTGAGCTGGTTTAGGCACTCAATGTACTCAAATAAAATGCATAATAAAATAACCCTCTGAATATCTCACCATTTTTTCCGCATTGGCTTTTTCTAGGGACATTGGTCCAAAAATAACGGTGTCACTTGTGTGCTTGTTTTTCTTTCAGTTGATGATCTGTAGATGTTGATAATGTACTTGTGCTTATTTTTAGTATTTACATGGTAAATAAATTGTTAAGAAATTAAACAAGTAGGTGAAATAAAGCAGATAGTACAAGAATAATTTTTAATAGGTTAGACTTAGAAATTACAACATGGTATCAGAACGTGGTTGCAGATCACGGGAAAACTGAAGGCATCAGCTGAGCAGAGCATTTACACAAGATTCAACTGTCCTGAGTGACATAACTAATCCTTGTAGAAGGCGATAGAGGAAGGAGTGACACAGAGGGACTGCGTCATCATTATGGGCCAGAGAAACACAGCGCAGAGGCTAAGGGAGGCAGAATCAGGCTCATGCAGAGGCCAAGGGAGGAAAAATCAGGTTCATGTAGAGCCACACAGAGGCTAGGAGGGCTAACACAGTTGGCTAGGGGCGCTGATTTTCCAGTGCTGGGATTGCGTAGAGCGAAGTGGCTCAATCCTTCAGTTGCTGGGGTATAGGAGGCTGTGGGTAATTTGCGAAGAAAAGTTGGTGGGGTACTGTGGTTAGAACAATACCTAACAGGGCAAGACCAAGGAGGAGGGAGTTGCCGTTGAGGCAGATTTCTAGCCGAGGAATATGGATCAGTGGTGCGGTTGCACAAATGATCGGAGTGAGGCAACTTGACATTGGCAGAAGGATTTCCAGAAGAGAAATCGAGTCTCAAAGGGAGAAGAACCGAGAACTTCCAGATGGGAAGTTGAGAGACTTAGTAGGAGTCGAACATAGGACTTCCAGGAGGGAAGTAGAGAGACTTAGAGGAGTCGAAAGAAGAGAAGAAAGATGGCCATGAATGGGCTGAGAGATTAGGATAGGCTGGACGAAGCGTCCAACTTTGTGGTATGGAAGGCCATGATCTTGTCCATTCTAGATAGACATCGCCTCAAGGGCTTCGTCTCGAGAGTGATAGCTATCCCAGTTGACTCGGTAGTTAATGAAAGGTACGACGAGGCAATGGCTACGACTAGGTGCATCATCCTTGATGGGGTCAAGGATCATGTGGTGCCACATATTGCTGAGAAGGAAACGACAAAAGAGACGTGGGATGCCTTGAAGACATTGTACCAACATACTTCCGTGCAGAGGAAGATTCTCCTGGAGAATCAGTTAAGGGCATAATAGATGCAGAAGGGGGAGCAGATAGATGTCTTCCTTGGTTGGTTGAAGGAGATCCGTGATGAGCTAACTTCCATAGGGGCCACGCTATATGAGGAATTGATGGTGAGGACCGTAGCGAACACAGTTTCCAAGGATTGGGAGGTATTTGTCCAAAGCATACTAGGTAGGATGAGTCTTCCAGATTGGGAAGAACTATGGGATACTCTTCATCAAGAAGAGATCAGACGACTGACCAAGGCGGGGAGTAGCGGAAAAGGGGTCAGGATCAAGACGGAGGAAGAAGAGGATGTGGCTCTAACATCTACGGGAAAGTAGGAGAAGAGGAAGAAGAAGGACCTCTCCAAGGTCAAGTGCTTCTATTGTTGGTAACTGGGTCATTTTGCGAACCAGTGTCCTCGGAAGAAGAGTAAGGGAGAGGCACCAGACTTGAAGGGAACACCTGCAAAGGTGGAGAAAGAAGTTGAGGAGGAGGACGATTGCGCCATGAGTGCTCATGTGCCACTTGAGAAGAAGTGGGGAGACATCAAGCTGTAGTCAAGAAGACTACAGGTGATGAGGGGAAGGATCCTTGAGGTAGCCAACCTCTTGGATTATTCCTTGTTACGGGAGCTTCGAAGAGAAGTAGTAGGAATGGCAGATGTCGGTAGAGACAGATGTGGATGGAGTGGCAGAGAGTGCTATAGTGCAGGAGTCCCTGGACATCGTGAGGCTAGCAAGCTACAACAGTGCGAGAGGCACATGAGTGTTGCACCAGTGCAAGATGGCACAGAGAGGTGTGTAACAATGCGAGATACAGGGAGTTGTTGCAACAACGCAGAGGTCAATAGAAGGAGCACTTGTTAGCGGTAGAGGGAGCTTCAACATCGGGGGTGTTTCTAGCCTGATAGGCATGTTAGAAGTTGGGTGGACCAGTTACTTCTCAGTAACTGAGTTGCAGTGCAGTAGCATGATGCAACATGATGAGAGGGGATGCAGTGCAGGTGCAGTGCTGGGAGGATGGACTAGAAGCATCACGGATGTAGAGGGAGCTACTGTATAGATGTAACAGTGGCAGTAGCAGGGCCATGGGTAGTAATACAGGATACAACAGTGCAAAGGATGTTGGGCGGGGAGGCCTAGTATCAACATAGGGACTGGTGCCGGATAATTAGGGTGATGCTCAGTATGGAGTATTATTAGAGCATAGTCCTCGCTAAGAGGGAGTGTTGATTTGGGGTAGCATCAAATGTGCTCTAGCTATGAAAATTGGTGAAGAGGATAAAGCACATGATATCTCCAAGACCCAGAAATGGTTTGGACAGATTGTACCTGGTTTGGGAGATATTAAAATAATTAATATTTTTAATGGAGCTCCTAAGTCTAAACTTAGGAAAAATAAAATATTAATGGGTATTAATATAAAACTGGGTTAGAAGGTTCCAAAAGTCATGGATCAATCCAAATCTAATCTTAGTCGTCGATTAGAGATTTAATATCAACCGTTGATGGAGCAACAAGAAAAGTATAAAAGGAGGCTTGAGGGTTAGTTGGAGAATACACCAAAGTGATCAATGATTCATTTTGCTAGAGCGGGGTTGCTAAGAAAAGTTGAATCAATGATCAGCAGTGAGGGGCAGTGAGTACGAGGCAGATAGGCAGGGAAAATATTGGGAGACTAGCATAGAAGCCGAGAACGCCAGAGCAACAGTCAGTGCAGGCTACGCAAAGTCTAGGAGAGGCAGCGCAGAGCCTAGAGAGATTGCGTCATCCATGCAAAGGGTAGAGGGAGTGACGCAAAGGCTTCCATAGGCTGTGCAATGCCTCAGAGGGTTGATGCAGAGAGTCCTGGGGCTAATGCAGGTCAACAGGAGGCTGACGCGGAGGCGAGAAGGGCCAACGCTGAGCTTCAATTGTGCCAAAGAGGGTTTCGTGGGACAAGTTTTTTGAATACCTGTTTATGGATATAGAGGTATTGTTGTCGTATATTTTTCTCTGTCAGGTGAGCTGGTTTAGGCACTCAGATATACTAAGATAAACTGCATAATAATATAACCCTCTGAATAGCTGCATCGGTTTTCCCGCATTGGCATTTTCCGGGGACATTGGTCCAAAAATAACGGTGTCACTTGTGTGCTTGTTTTTCTTTCAGTTGATGATCTATAGATGTTGATACTGTACTTGTGTTTATTTTCAGTATTTACATGGTAAATAACTTGTTAAGAAATTAAACAAGCAGGTGATATAAACCAGATAGTACGGGAAGATTTCCTAATGGGTTAAACTTAGAAATTCTAACATGAAGATGTAATGAAATTCCCTCTTGGAACACCTTCATGTGCCTCCTTGGCTTTGGAGCATTCTCCATCATGTTGTCCATAACCAAGACCCAAATACCTAGCACTTTCCTCAACGACAATTGACTCAACTATGCCTTGTGCATGTGTGTCTAACCCTTTACTTTCATAGCCCATCTTCATGAATAATTTGGACCCTATTCCTCTAGTATTCCTTTCAAAAGAACCAAAACATTCATTTTGAGAGGAAATTGAAGATAAACTTGAATTGCATACCTCATGTTCATGCATATACTTGTTAGGGTTTCCTTTGCAACATGGAGTTGAGTCTCCATCTCATGCATCTTTTCAAGAAGTGCTTGCTTCTCTCCTTCATGGCCATCAACTGCTCTTGAAGTATTATAATGTTCTCCTTCCTAACTTCATACATCTCTTGCACCATATCTCTCATGATGATAAACTCTTGCAACATCTCTTCATCAAAGAGTCTTGCTAAGGAAGATGGATTAGAAACATCACTTGGTGAAGTTGCCATCACAAGTGTAATGAATTAAAGAGATTCACAACAATTCACAAAGCTTCACAAACTTCTTTACTGTGATTTGAGAACCAAACTCTCAATCTTGAGCTTCTCCTTGCTTCAACTTGTACACACAAACTTGCACATAGTTAAATAATTCTTGCACAATTTGAAAACCAATAGCTAATTCTCTAACTAACCTTGGCAAACCATCTCAAGGTTCAAATGAGTTAACAAGTGCTATGATACCAACCTGATATGAAATCTTAGGAAAACTTGTAAATGCTATGCAAGCTCCCTCATCAGTTAAAAATATGTTTAGGATCGTCTCATTTAACCAGTTATGCAAGAGGTTTATGCGACAAGTTATATGTATTTTACGTGTCAGGTGTGAGAAAATTATGAGTTAATTATCTGCTTAAATAACATGGACAACAAATGAAATGCAGATAAATATACACAAAAAAAATCATAAGACAAATCTAGTCAAGGAGTTCACCCTCCAGTACTGAGCTACATCTCCTAGGATCTCCTTTAATGGCTAGGCTCTCTATGGAATTATTGGTATAATGTATAATTACAAAATTCTACTCAACTCCAATGGATTTGAATACTGTACCATTGGGTTCATAGGACCCATAAATGACTATTAGATATCTGAAAACTGACTCTGGATGATTTGGGCATGACCTCCTTCCCTGATGGCCCTCCACTTCCCTGAACTTCCCTGTGGAAAAATCACCCGTAGAATTCTTTGATTGCCTCTGAAACCTATTCCATTGTCTTCATAGCATCAAAATCATCCAAAATTGACTATTCATTTTCTAAAATTGGTCAAAATCCCATCAAGTTATGGTCTTTTCATTTTTTCCATAGGAATCTCCTCCAAATCTAGAAAACTTCAGTTAATCCCGCTAAATTTGGGGGTGGTTCCGGATTTGGCGAAATCCGCCAAAATATATGCCAAGTTAACTTGCAGTTAGAGCTAACTGTAACCCCACATTTTAAGGAGGCGGTCACATGTGGCGGTTAAATTTGTTGTTACCTCTGAATCCTCCACCTTTAACTCTTTAAATATAATTTGCACCCACATTATTAAGAATTAATGTGGTGGTGTAGTGGTATGGGTGTTGGCTTGTGGAGGGGAGGTCGTGTGTTTGACCTCTACCAATTTTTTTAACCAAATGCATAAACCCTTTTCGGTCATTTGGGAGGTGCCACGTGGTTGCCTTCGGGCTTGCCATGTGGTGACCTCTCATTGGCCTATCCAAAACCAACAGAATTGCACCACATTACCCAACTGGAAACCAACCACAAGGTGACACTTGGAAAGCCCTCATTGGGTGTTGACCACCTTTAACCTGCTCAGTCACCTGCAGGGTCAGTAGTACAGATTGTTGACTGGGAAATATTTGCAATTTTTTTTTGCTATTTGGTGAAACGGTCAGCGGGCTCTAACTTCCTTATACGAACTCTGTTTTGAGCGAAACAAGTTGCATTGGTATTTTATCATTGATATGGACGCATTCATTTAGGAATTGATCAATTTTGAGCATTTTAATTTTTGAGCTAATTTTTGCCCCTAATCCAGATTCCAATAAGAAATTGGAACACTATATAACATGAAGCATGAACGATGGAAGTGCATAGGGAAATCCTGAGTTGAAACACTTATGATTAAACATTTGCAAAATAATATAAATAATAGTACTTCAACCTTTTACATTCACGCATGTTCACAATGAATAATAATAATAATAATTTAATTTTAAGGTTGCACCCAAGCCAACAACCAAATTGGTGTATGAGACCCCCTTGTTTGTGGGGTACTAGGGATCTCCTTCTATGAAACAAATTGACTGCTAAAGTCTAAGGTGGTGTACATATTCCAACCCCCCTATGGTGAATTAGCTAGTGTGTGTTTTCACTTGTTTGTAGTGCAACAAACTTATGCTAAATATGTTATTCATTTGTATTAAAGTAAATAGAATTGTGTTTAGTGAGAATTGATAAAATCACCCTTAATAAGGCACTTCACATGAGAGGTAGATTAGGTTTTTCCACTACCATAAAACAATTGTTTTAACTCCACTTCAGAATTGGTGTAGTGTGTGAAACTAGAACATTGTAAATCAATACATTGATTTTAATAATATGAAAACCATTATGCTTGCAGTGGAAGTTTAACAATGCATTTCCATGCTTTAAGCATTGAATTTGAATTCTTGACAATGTCAAAATTTCAAGCATTGAATTTGAATTACTGGTGATATCAAAAGTTCCCAAAATGAAGCATTTTAAATAATAATAATAATACTTTAATTTTAAGGTTGCAACCAAGACAAAAACCAAATTGGTGTATGAGATCCCCTTGTCTATGGGGTACTAGGGATCCCCTTCTATGCAACAATTTCACTGCTAAAGTCTAAGAAGGTGTACATACTCCAACCCCCCTCTAGTGAATCAACGAGTGTGTGTTTTTCACTTGTTTGTAGTGCAACAAACTTATGCTAGATATGTTATTCGTTTGTATTACAATAAATAGAATTGTGTTTAGTAAGAATTTATAAAACCATCCTTGATAAGTCACTTCACATGAGTGGTAGGTTAGGTTTTGCCACTATCATAAAACAATTATTTTAACTCCACTTCAGAATTGGTGTAGCGTGTGAAACTAGAACATTGTAAAATAAATACACCAATTTTAATAACATGAAAACCATCATGATTGCAGTGGAAATTTAACAATGCATTGCATTGAATTTGAATTCCTGACAATGTCAAAAGTTTGAGCATTGAACTTAAATCACTGATGATATCAAAAGTTCCCATTATTTTACCGAATATGACCTTTTTTTTGTATAATTTGATACACATAATTTGATACTACTAAGTTGTTCTTAATGATATTACTTCTAACCTATTTATTCATACATGTACCCAAATGAGCATTTTATACATTAGTGAATTAACAAGTGTGTTTGTTGGTGGTTTGCAATGCAACAAGCTCATGTTATATATATATATATATATATATATATATATATATATATATATATATATTTATTTATTTTTATATTTTTTATTTTTATTTTTATATTTTTTATGAAGTGATGTTTAATGAAAATTGGTAAAATCCACCTTGATAAGACATTTCACGAGTGGTTGGTTTTGCATTACTATAAAATTATTAACTCTTTTTAACTTCACTTAAGAATTGGTGCATTGTATGTGAAATTGGAACACTATATAACATGGACCATGAAAGATGGATGTGCATAGGGAAATGTTGAGTTGAAACACCCACTAACTCTTTTTAACTTAACTTAAGAATTGGTGCATTTGCAAGTGAAATTGGAACACTATATAACATGAAGCATGAAAGATGGAAGTGCATAGGGAAATGCTGAGTTGAAACACCTATGGTTAAAAATTTGCAAGGATTGAAAAGAAATGGAGATGTAAACCTCTCAATGATTATAATATTTAGAGTTAATAAATTCATATGGGTTTATATGTGTAAAATTGATAATTCTCACTACAAAGGGAGATTAAATAACATTGTGTATGAATGATGGAAGTATATTTGGTTATATGTTGAGCTGAAACATTAATATAGATAAATTAACTCCAAATCTATTAAGCATTGATAGGGATAAAGATTAAATTGAGATGGAAATCTATTAGAGCTCAAAGATCTAGAGTTCATGGATTTATGTTGGGAATTTTTCCAAAGAAGAACCTCATGGGACACCCTCATCTTTTCTGAAATCTTTGGATGGAGAACAACTCAACCGCCAACCACAATAGATATTGATAATCTCCAAGGACTAAATTGGTTTTGAAATTTTGATTTTAAGACCTCATCATCAACAACATCCACAGGGAAAATGGTTCAATTCCAAGGAAACATCAAAGGATTACCCCCCACCCTTCAAAAAACCCATATGGAAGTGTTGACGGTGTTGAATGCTAACAATAGAGATGGAAACCTATTAGAGCTCAAAGATCTAGAGTTCATGGATTTATGTTGTTCATTTTTCCAATGAAGAACCTCATGGGATAACCTCATCTTTTCTAAAATCTTTGGATGGAGAAAAACTCAATTACGAACCACAATAGCCATTGATAACCTCCAAGGACTAAATTGGTTTTGAACTTTTGATTTTAAGACCTCACCATCAACAACATCCATGGGGAAAATGGTTCAATTCCAAGGAAAACATAAAAGGATTACCCCCCTCCCTTCAAAAAACCCATATGGACGTGTTGACAGTGTTGGATGCCACCAATAGACAGAGAGTCTCCCTGACATGAAGTCCCAACTAGACCTCACATCGTTTGGAGTAGGAGCCCCATCCAAGATATATGCCCAACAACCATATTCTTAATGATTTTCCTTGGTTGGAATGATTAACACAAGAGAGAGCGCATATACTTTCGAGATAAACAAGTGAGCCTTGTGATGTATTCAATTGCAAAGTGTATAATGGTTCTTTCACGAAAGTTAAAAGAAAGTGAGTCTTTAAGAGAAGAGTAATATTACTATCCTAGTAAAGACACACACATATATCTAAAAGAATTGTTAGTTGTCTTGCAAAATAGTTCACAAAGAAATAACAATCATGAAAGAAAAAGACACAGTTCAAAGATGCATACTAAAGCCAACGAAGTAGTTCATTTTCATTAGTATGTGGAAACATAAGCATACACCACAAACAATGAAAGAATACTCTTACAATCATTTATGACATATGCATGAAAGTGTTCCAGTTCTGAGAGCTTCAAATATTAAGTGAAAGTCCCAAGATACACCATTACAATGATACAACACTAGCTCTAATAGTGGAATGTTAAGAAACTACTTGCTTCTCAAAAGACTAATATTCTCTCCTATGCCTAGCTTGAGAAGCCAAGGTGAAAATTCCTTTGCTAGAGCTATGAGGGTGTATATATAACAAATGAGGTGACTCTCCACCTCCCTTGTGACTCTTGAGCTTCCATCTGACTTTTTGAATTCCTGTGAGACCTTTGAGATTCTACATGACTTTTCACATTCTATGTGTGACCCTCGGGCTTCCACACATTTTACATTTTCTCATTTTTCAAAATACAATATCACATTTCCACATATTAGTAGATAATACAATGACACACATGACTCTTATGCTGACACTCTGAGAAACATGACTTGGTGATAGTGACATGGAACTTTGTTGTGGTGTATCAATGTCAAGCTCTTGTCCTTGCTACTATCTTCACATCTCCACGATAGATCTTGCATGTAATTCATCTTCATCCTCCAAAAGGCTGGAATGATATGGAGTCTTCAATGTGATATTGACCTTCATTCTTCTGTTGTGATATAGTGTCACTTTATTTATTTTCTTAATGATCCTTTTAGGTCTACAACTTCATAAGTGCCTCCTTGTAGCATCTCCTTGACATCCTCCTTTACAATCATCGTGTCATGTCAAGATAATAACACCTGCAAGTGGAATTCACTCATGACAAGATGACATTAGTCCTAAAATATCATAGTCTATCCTATTTCTCATGCAACATACTAATTGAGATGGGATAGAGTGCAAGATTGAGGAGGAGGCCTAAGGACTGCATAGTGCATAGGAGCAGGAGGCAGGGATGAGGGTCTAGGATTTGTGACTGCGCAGTGTGCAGTGGCTGAAGGAAAGGGAGGCATGAATGCACTATTGAGGGAGTAAGGAAGGCAAGATTGCTCACTGTGATTACACAATGCATAGTTCTAAAAGGGAGGGCCAATGCATTGTGTAGTTGAGGAGGTCAGGGAATGAAACATGACCTGACTACTGATTGAAAGTGTGCAATGCATAGTGGAGGCAAGACTGGGTAAGGATTGTATAGTGGGAAGGTGCAGTCAATAGTGACTTAGCACTGTGATTACACAATGCACAATTATTGGAGGCAGTTCTCTATGACTGCGTAGTGCACTGTTCTAGGAGGCAAGTGATGGTTGACTCAGGCTTGTGACAACACAATGCACATTTCAAGGAGGCATATGGAT
This sequence comes from Pinus taeda, assembly GCA_000404065.3. NCBI lineage: Eukaryota > Viridiplantae > Streptophyta > Pinopsida > Pinales > Pinaceae > Pinus > Pinus taeda. The sequence goes on from APFE030777174.1 coordinate 242,234, forward strand.
GGGTGGTTGGTTGGGAAAGTTGCGAAGACAAGTAAAATTAAAAATTGACTAAGTGTGGGATCAATGAGGCAGAAATGTGAGACCAAATCATGTAATAAGGCTTGAACGTGATCACACACTTATAAAATACCAACCAAATGACAATGAAAAACTCAACACCCAAAAACATCATGCATTCATTGAAATGACAACAAAGCGACACTTACCTCCAAGTGCGACACTTAAGATACACTTCTTGACACAAGTGTCGATTGCAACAAGAAAGAGCACAATACCTTGAGAATGAGTCTAATGCATATCCTTATGATAGATAGAATCCATTAATGCAAAATAAAGCATAAGATCTTTCCTCTTACAAGCGTGCCATAACTGCCTTTCACAAATAATGACACTTCCCTTACCAAACATGATACTTTGAATTCCTTCAAAAAGGGACTTAGAAACTTGGGAAACAAACATGGGATTACTATAACAACTAGAAACAACAATTCACATGATCAAAGGGAGGCTCCAAAATTTGAAAATAGGCCAAAATTTGGAGGGTGTTATAGTAGTGACAACACTTGGCAATTTATTGGAAGAACTCCAACTTCTCTGTTCAAGTCTAGGTTTATGCATAGGGTATAGTATTTTAGGAAGTATTGATTCATTGTGTAGACCACCTTAGATTCCCCATTTATCCCGGTTATAGGTGTAGTATCTCCTATTCCATTTCTTGGCTTAACACAGTTACAAAGATTACTATATCACAATTGTTTCGATCTAGGAGAAGGATAATATACATTTGAGAGTTTAAAATGATCAGAGTTTTAGTTCCATATCTGGTGTTGCTCCTCTACCAGTAGGATTATTTAGTACCCCAACGGAGTCACTACAGGAACACAAGCATTTCTTCGCTACTAGCGAGCCTGCTCAATACCTAGACGATGTTACTTGCTTCACCTCTCTGCGCAGGAATCCTCTCTCTTCTCACACCCCTTATTTTATTTTCAATATGCTCATTGGCATTTTATTAGCATTTATATTGCCAAGCTGGAAGAGGGATCCCAACTTATTGAGAGAAAGAGAGGTTGTTCCTTCATAGATTATTATATACCTCTGAGATTAGTATGCTTGCCTTTAGTTTTCTCCTTTCCATTATCTACTCGATTGGATCAATGTATAAAACACCAGTCAATTATAATATCGAGTCAAGGAATGAAGATCCTAAAATATTTATGGGCATCATGGTTCCGATTAAAGCTTTCTGTTCGAATTGATCGTATATTTTCCATTGAGACATCAATGACCTTAAAGATTTTAGACCCAAGAAAAGAAGAGGAATCGAAAGTTGGTTAGTATTGTTGGTGTCACAAAGCCCTTCAAAATTTTCACCACATCATTCAAAACTAGAAAAAACACTTCCACACAAGGTATTATTTACAAGGCTAACAAAAGAAAGAGAGGAAATAAAGGAAAAAACACGACGAAATGAGATAAAATAAACAAGGAAAGAAATATGTACATAGGTAGAAACACAACCCTAGGATGTTATTCAAAATAATGCTTCAAATCTTGGCCATTGATAGGGAGAGAGTCCATCTTCCCATATAAGGATTGGAGATGATAAGTATGGTGGCCAAGCTTATCATGTACAACAAAGGGTCTGATTCACAAGGATTGAAATTTGGTGTCTTTACCTTTATCTTCATGGGATTTATCCCATTTCAATACTAGGTCTCCCGCATTGAATTCCTTATTCCCCACAAATTTCTTGTCAAACCAATACTTGATACAACTTTTATGCACAACAAAATTTTCTTTTCTTTTTCGCCTTTCTTCCTCTAACTTAAGAAGGGTTAAGACGTATATGTTCGAAGGAAGGATAACTTCTTTTCCATACACAAGGAAGCAAGGGGAGGTCTTCAGAGAGTGTTTTGGTGTGACACGGTCAACCCACAAAGCACTCACCAATGCATTATTCCAGTTCCTTAGCTTAGAGTAAATGATTTTCTTAATGATGCGAATTAGATTCTTATTGGTAGATCCAGCTAAATCATTATCCTAAGGGTAGTACTTAGATGAGTGATTTAAAAAAATACCATTCTATAATGCAAAATCATAAATTTTTAGCAATGGAAAGTAAATTGCATTATAAAAAACAAGTGACGTGGGAATGTCGAACCAAGTGATAATATTTTGTTGAAGTAAGTGGATCACTTCCTTCTCATTCAATTGTTTCAATGGAAGTGCTTCAACCCACTGACTAAAGTAATACGTAGTGGTTAATATATATCGGTGTTTCTTCTATGAATGAGGAAAAATTTCGCCAATAACATCCAATCCCCATCGTTAAAATGACTCTTCAACGATAATGATTTGCAATGGGGCAACTAACTTCTTATCTCGACCAACACATATTTGAAATACATAACACTTACGAACGTAGGTGTGTGCATCCTTAAATAATGTGGGCCAATAGTAACCAACCCACATGAATTTAAGAGCAATATTGTCGTTGCATAATGCCCACTAGCTGACCCATCAGGAGGGTCTTTAAATACCCTTTCCAAGTCTTATGCTTCCAAATATCTGAGCAGTACATCATTTTGGTGTTTTTGAAAAAGCACACCATGGACAAGATGATAAGGCTTTAAGTTGAATAGCCCTCTTCTATTTTGCTAATAAGTGCAAGGTCAAGGTGTCGTGCTCTAAATGCTCGCATATGTCGATGTACAAAGATGTGGTTGCGTCTGTAGGGGTAGCTTGCTCAATATTGTACATTTTGATTTCTTACTCCCATCCGAAAGAATCCTCTTCTGGTGAATTGACTACTTCTACTGCAAGCCGACAATTTGAAAAATATGGTAGCCATGGTCAATATTTTTATCTTGAAAAATAAATGGAAATTTTAATTTTTAAATTTGCCTGCAAATTTATTAGGTTGACTGGGCCCCTAAGAGGCACCCATTTGACACCACATGAAGGATATATAAATGAGATAATTTATCCTAATTGGGATACATCAATTTGTTCTCATGCATCTTTGATGCAACAAAATTACAGGAAGGCCAAAATTTTAGGAGGAGGTCGAAATTTTAGGAGGAGGTCGAAATTATAGGGAGGGCCGAAATTTCAGGGACTTTGAATTTTGACATGGCACTTCATCATGATTTTGGTTATTGGTTTGGTTATTATTATGCTATTATTATTTATTATGTATAGATGAATATGGAAACTCTCTCTCTCTCTCACAAGGAAGACATTTTTTGGGTTTTCCCCTTGTGGGTTTTTCCCTAATTGTGTTCCTAATTTATGTATCTTGTATTATAGGTTACTTTATTGCTCTTTCATGTTTATTAGTTGATGTTTTTATTCTGTATAACTGCCTCAACAATATGGAATTTAATGCTATGTGAAAACTAATGTTTAATTGATCATTGAAGTAGTTATCAGGTGAAGAAACACAATTCTAGTGGGTATCCTAGAAAATCAACATGGGATCCGAGATGGGGGCGCATTAAAGAACGTGATTGAAGAGAAGGTTGAATATAATAAGGGTGAATTTATCTCTGCTTGTAATCCAAGATGACTGAGTTCTTAAGTAGGACCTTTGGGGCTATGTTTTGGTCATGGTTTTCTATGGTTATGGTTGAGCTATTACAAGTTGAGAAATAAGGACTAGTCCCTTGTGATGGTTGGAAGAGAAGTCCAAGACTAGGTTGAGTTTCCTTAGATGCCATTGAAGGAAGTATAGGGGTCCGAAATTAATCTGTGATAACCACATAAGGGTAATTAAATGGATAAGCTTACACAATATACCTCAAAGGCAAGATTTATGTGGAACAAGGATGAGGTACAAAAGTGTTGATAGAGGAGGCCAAGAAGCCTCCCTCAAATGCAGAATTATCTTAAGAAGATTGAGGCAAGTTTCTGTTAGATGATCCAAAAATAAAATATTATCATAGGTTATAAAGTTGGAATAAAATAATTATTAATTTAAGATATTAAATTAATAATTATTATTCTAGAATGTTTAATTATTTAATGGAGACATTTAGAATTAGTATATTTTTGTAACAAGATATGACTCTCCAAATGTGTCGTATCTTAGGCTCTATTTTAGGAGATTTGTTAGCTAGTTGTTTTGAATATCATTTATTGTAAATGGATACTTTTATTTAATAAGTGATCCATAATTAGAGGTAGTTAGGACATTGAGCTTATAGATAACTCATTGCAAGAGTGTTTTTGTTGTTCGGGTGTAAATTCTTGTAAAATCAAATATGTAATTTTTTTTTTTTTTTTTTTTTGATTAATAAAATTACGTGTCTGAGGACACTTCTGCCATTAGTTTCATTATTGCTGATGCAAAATTATCTTAAGAAGATTGATGCAAGTTTCATTATCGCTGAGGGTGTATTTTCTATTGCAAATGGCATTATTCTCCTAAAATTTGAGCTACCTAATATTGTGAAAGTATGGACATACGAATCAAGAAAAATGTAGATCTAAGTTACAAATATCTGTGACCCAAAATTGATCCATGAAAGGGTGCTACTTTTGATCATCCAAAATGTATCATGTCTAGGTATTATTGGGTGAATCATGTCCAAGTTAATTTGATATCAAGACTGCCATCCATGCCCTCTGAGGAAGATCTTAATATATGAAACTCCAAGTTTTGGACTATGTTTCTCTATGAATTGATCCAACATTCTTCTCATTGGTTATATATCCTCGCCTTGTCCAAATTTTCCAAAAATCCAAATTTGTTCCTATCATGACAAGTCTAATACAATTATGTGCTTCATGATCCGAGTACTATAGCTATTTGGAGAGGTGAAATAAGAAATCAGAAGCTCCCATGGAGATCTCAGGGTTTTCTCTAAATCCGAAGTCCGAGTTACTCACTGGTAAAGAAGGTTGGAGATTGCATTCTTGTCCGAATTGGTGGCATGTCACCTTGATCGGGACCTATTTCAGTCTAAATCGAGATCTCAAGGTGCCTCAATATTTAGTTACAATCCAATTGAAGGATTGTGACTGGAATCTACATAAACTAATTCGAGAAACAAGTTTGAGTCACTGTATAAAGATCCGTGTGATGTGTAGGAGTCTCTGTCTTTGTGGATCTATGATGACATATATATAGTTCAAGTTTTGATAAAAGGCCAACTTTAGGATTGTATCTCTATCTGAAGTTATGGAGATCAAAATTAAGACACACACACATATAGCCCAAAAAAGTTATTGCTTGGATCCAAAGGCCGTGATTCTAGTCTTAGTTGTCACTGGTTGGAAATTAGAATTAAGCCCAACTGTCTACTTGTCGTCTAATTAAGTGTTTTGATACTATGCCAAGACCTAGTTATTTATTTGAGAACCGAAAGCCATAACAACGACTAAGTGTAGTAACTTGGGACCTAGAAAGGTGACCTCTATATGGTGAAATGTCATATCTCATAAAAATTGATCTTAGGGTATTAATCCTATGATCTTGTCGAGCTCCTAAGGGATGGTGCATATAATGAATTTGAAGGTTCTTGAAATTCAAGGTTTACTGTAGCAAGGGCTCAATTCATTGCTCTTAGGATAAGAGGACATGCTATGTTGAGGGTATTGATTTGCTTATTGATATATCCTAATGATGGTTAAGTAAAGTTGCATAGTACAATGATGCTTGCTAGTAAATTCAAAATATGACACATATAAATAATTATGACAATCTTTCCATTGAGTTTGACATAATGTTGAAGGTTCTAATTACGAAGGAATCTTCATAACACTGACTGTGTAAGACTAGTTATGAATATCAAAATCATAATCTAACTAAAGGTCCTGATCTTAAGGATGTTATTTGAGTAATATATTTTGAAGAATTTGAAAATCTGTTCAGATTCAAGAGTTGACTTGTTTAGGGTTTGGAGAAGAAATCCTAGGTATCATGGATCAAACCCTTAACCTAATTGATTCTACTTAAATGAAAGAATCTTAGATTTTAGAAGATCTAACATCTTCATGAGCTTTATTTGCGGTACTAAACTTTAAGAGGGAGTTGGCATGATCTCAAAAGGATAAGTATCTTGTATTTATTTATTTAAATCATTATTAACATTGGATTGTTTATGGTTGTGAACCTAGGTAGGGCTTGAAGAATAAAATCTAAGGCTTATGGACCAAATCTTGGAACAATTATTTTCAAAGAAACCATAACTCCTTGTTGATGATATGGACTTGTTGATGACATGGACTCGATGATGATGAATTGGACTAGATTCCTTGATGATGATGATGAATAAGACTCAATGATATTGATGATAATGATTTTGACTTGATGCTGATGTGGACTCCTTGATGATATGGACTCATTGATGATGAACTCAACAACACGAACTCCTTGATGATGTGAAACTCTTTGATGATGATGTGAACTCCTTGAGAATATTGATGAGCAATCTTTAATAATGATGAATCTTCAATGATGACTCCTTGATTATGATAAGGATTGGATTCCTTGAATGAATTTATCAATGATGATATGGATTCCCTGATAGTATAGATAATATGTACTAATTATGTGGACTCTTTGGTGATATGGACAAGGTCAATTTCTTAATGATGATATGGTGATGATATGATCAAATTATTGATGATGACATGGAATTCACGATGATATGGTGATGATGATGATATGGATTCCTTAACGATGTAGACTACTTGATGATGGTGAAGATATGGACCCAGTGATAATGTGGACTCCTTGATGATGATGATGTGGATTTTTTGTTGATGATGATGGTGATGTGGAATCATTAATGACTTAGAATTCTTGATGATGATGATGATGTGGACTCGATGATAATGTAGACTCCTTGGTGATGCTGATTCAATGATGATGTATCCTCCTTGATGATGTGATGATATTGAATTGATCTGAGAAGGCTAAGATCAAGAGGGAAAGATAAGTATTATCTTGATTGTTTCTATTTATTATTTCCTTATGAGTCTCTTGGCTTGCTTGGTTGTTCTTCTTCTTCCATAGCCTCCTCATGAGGATTGCACGTACATAATGAACAATGCCAAAGTGTGGAAAATCATTGGAAATGATGGAAGAACAATGTGACAAGAAGATTCGTGATATGATCTATACTCAAAGGGAGCAAACAAGATCAACCTGATTGAAGAATGAAAATGATTTCTATGTAAGAGGGAGTTGCTTTTGTAAATGCATGATCCTGGTGATATCTTTGGCACAATGGACTGCAAGTCCATCGATATCTCCCCAATGAATAATTTGAAGAACCTGCAAGACTTTGATATTCACTTGGTTGATTTTTTAATTGGTTTTTTGATCTATCTGATGATGGTTGTTTCTGCTGAAGTCTATTGTTATCTGCTATATTCGATTATGGTCTGCTGAATTCTATGGTTGTTGGTTCCTTCTTATGAGAGAAGCCATTTATTATATGCTGGATTCGAATATGGACATTGATATTCACTTCTTTAGTTGCCAATGATTGCTTATGTGAGAAGCCATTACTGAAATCTATATTGTCTATTAATAGCTACCGATGTTTGCTCCTAAGAGAAGCCTCGACTGAAGCTAAATGAAAAACTAAATGTTTGCTAAAATATTTGAGATCCACCATGGCTACATTTCTAATGATAATATGGTTGTTGATGTTTATGTAAATAAATTAGAATGAATGAGAATCCCCTTGAAGAGGGAGCACTAATTACATAACATCATATTATGGACCATCTCTTGTAGGCTATGTGCCGTGAGACCTTGTGGTGCAGGAGATGTATTGATTCCTCATGTAGGCTGTGTGTCATGAGACCTTGTGGTCTGGGAGATGTATTTTTGATTCCTCCTATAGGCTGTGTGCCATGAGACCTTGTGGTTCGAGAGATGTATTGTTGATTCCTTCTGTAGGTTGTGTTCCATGAGACTTTGTGGTCCAGAATATGTATTCTTGATTCCTCCCTTAGGCTATGTATTGTGAGAACTCTTGGTCGGGGAGATGATTTCAGATGGATGTTATGTATCCTTCCTTATGATGAGACTAATTATCTCTCCCTTAGGCTGTTGGCTATGATACTTATAATTGTTTGGGGGGATTGATCATGACAAAGAGAGATTTGTATTTGATCTCTTCCTTATGTTGTGGGCTGTAAGATATATGATTGATCGACAAGATTTATCATTAGAGAGAGAATGAAAAGTACCTCCCTGGCTAAGAGGGAGTGTTGAAAAATATGGTAGCCATGGTCGATACTTCATCTTGAAAAATAAATGGAAATTTGGGTTTTTAAATTTCACTCCAAATTTATTAGGTTGGTTGGGCCCCTAAGAGGCACCCATTCGACTCCCACTTGAAGGATATATAAAGGAGATAATTTATCCTCATTTGGATACATCAATTTGGTCTCATGCATATTTGATCCAGTGATATTGTAAGAGGGACGTAATTTTAGGAGGAGGCCAAAATTCTAGGGAGGGGCAAATTTTCAAGGACTTTTTTGACATGAAACTTCATCATGATTTTGGTTACTGGCTTGGTTATTATTCTGCTGTTATTATTTATGATGTATAGATGAATCTGAAAAATCTCTCTCTAATAAGGAAGAACATTTTTTGGGTTTTCCCTCGTGTGTTTTTCTGTGGCTGTGCGCCTAATTTCTGTGTCTCTTGTCTTATTATTTACTTTATTTCTCTTTCATGTTTATTAATTGAATTTTTTCTTTTGTATAACTACCTTAATGATATGTAATTTAATTTTATGTGAAAAGTAATGTTTAATTTATCATTGAAGTAGTTTTTAGGCGAAGAAAAACTTTATTCTAGCAGGCATCCTAGAAAATCAACAAACATATAACATGGATTTTTATTGTATGAACATGCTTGAAATATAAATCATACTCTTGAAGTATCTTCATCTACTTCACCCTCCTCTCACCCAACTCTTGTTGTATGAAGAGTGATCAAACCACTAGGTGAGGCAAAAAGATGATAACATGACTTTTAAGGAGATAAGGCCTAAAGTGCTTCACTGACTTGTATATTGCATAACCTTGCTTAGCTATGGTTGGATAATTCAATTAAGATCCCTATAAGCCAACACTCATAAATTATATGGGTTGATCATTTCCTTGATTGTTATTCTAAGTAATAACGACTGTAAGAGATGTGTCAAAAGAAAATGTATATAGCAAGACATCTTTATTAAAATCCAAACTATATAATTCTAAGGCATAAAAAATTACTTGTTTAATATAGGTGAAGGCATATTTATCCATTTGGTCTCACTTGTAAACTGCACCCTTCTTGATCATCTCTTGTAATGGCTTAAAAATCTGTGCATAATACAAGATGAACCTCCGAGGAAGTTAGTTTTCCCTAAGAAGGATTGCATGGCTTTCTCCTTGACCTGCTTTGGGTCCACTTAATTCTTCTCTTACTATAATGTGTCCCAAGAGATTTCCATTAGAAACCCTGTAGATGATCTTCTTAGGATTTAAAGATATGCCATATTTTTGACATCACTAAAAGATTTGTCTTAGATGACGAAAGTGATAAGATATTTTCTTTGAAAATACTGTAACATCATCTAAGTACATGACCACACTTTTTCCAATAAAAGTACAAAATGTGATGTCCATGGCATGCTAAAAGGCGGCATCAACATTGATGAGTTCGAATGGAATTCGCCGAAAAGTGAATGTACCCCATTTAGTCCTGAACATAGTCTTCAACTTGTTGGGTTCCGCTACTAGAACTTGGTTGTATCCAGAAAACTTGTCTAATAGCGAGAACATCTCCGACCTAGATACCGTCTGGAGTCTTTTTTCATAGATGGAATAGGATAATTATCTTTATCTAAAGCCCGGTTCATGTTGCGGAAATCAACACATAAGAGTATCTCTCTAGATTTCTTTCTAACAAGAACCAAATTCAAGACCTAGGTGGAATGACTAGCTTTGAATATGATCAAAGCATCCAACAATTTCCTTAATTATTTTTGTATAAGGGGCTCGAACGTGGGATGAAATTTTCTTAACTTTTGTTGAAATTGCTTTGCCCCCTCCTTAATGGGTATTTTTGGAAATTGTAACTAGTTTTGGTCTTCATAATGACCAATTTGTAATCATGACATTGTATACTTCATATAAATAAAGAAAAATAAGAAAATAAATTTTTATTTTATGTAAAGCATGGGTTTCATGTTAAAGTCTAGGTCAAAAGCATGTTATTTGTGCTTGTAATTCTTTCTAGTTCTTTCTAGGACAAAGAAGAAATAATGTCATGTATTATAGTCCCATTTGGACTCATTGTAACAAAGAAAAATATTTTTTTTGTCAAGAAAAGGCCATTTATTTCTCCAAGACCAAGTCAGCCCCAGTCAAGGACAAGTCAACCCAAGGGAGGGCTATTCAACCCCTGAGTGAGGCTATAAATAGAATGAGCTCAATCTCATTTGAAACACTAATCATCACAAGTTTGATCTGTAGTAGCAAAGGAGAAGAAGAGCTAGAAGGACGAAGAGAGGAAGGAAGAATCAAAATTTCTTGGGATAATATTTCTCTCTTTGTCCACACATGTAAAGTTAGGGTTTTTGTGCAGGTAGAGTTGCAAGAGGATGAAATTGCAGGGCCAAAATTCTGAGGAGTAGTTGTAGTGCCAAAATTCTAGAGCGAAGTTGCAGTAGGTTGAAGCTTGGAAGCTGCCTTGAAGAAGATATTGCTGGGGGGATGACCTGGTGCTTGGTAATATTTTGGGCTTTGGTCTTTGGGTCTTAGAAGTCTCTTTGTGAACATATTCTATAAGAAGAGAAGCATTTTTCTGGGTTTTCGCCTTGGAGGGTTTTTTCCCTAGCTTGGAGCCTATATCTTGTGTACTTTGTCTTGTTGCGATCTTTGTTTTTTTGGTAATTGCTTGATGAACAAGATATAATAAAGTAATAAAAGGCCAACACATATCACAAGTAATTATCAACTTAAGGAAAATCTCTACAATCTCTATGTCTCCTGATTTTCCAACATGGTATCAGAGCTAAGGTGCAAGAAGGAGACTAAATATTACATCCTAGTTGGCATTATGACAAGGGTTACAAGGAATGGTTTCAAATTTCTTGGAAATATCACTACTTCCATCAAGGATTGCATATTGCATATCATCTCCAAGCTAGCAAAGAAAGTAATAGACAGAAATTTGTTCTCCGCTTCATCCGACACTTTGAAGGATGAGAATGTATGGGTTATTGACAATATGACGGGAGAATGTAGTCAACTTCATACTTTGTCACAAAGAACCTCCTCTCATTTAATCAAACTTGGAGACAATAAGAGTTATCTAGTGAAATGGATTATATCTACTTCGTTGGAGCTCAAGTCTGGTGGAAGTATTCACCTCAACAATATTCTATATGTTCCATGTTTGAAGAAAAAAATACTTTCTATTTCTTGTCTAGAGAATAAGTGTGAAAGAATTGCTTTTGTTGATGGCAAAGTTTTAGTTTGGGGTAAGGGATATAGTATTGATAATGTTAGGGTTGTTGGGATTTGTGAGGGGACATTATATATAATTTTTACACCTATATCTCAAGCCTTGGTCCACTTGGATGTGAGTCCTTCTGAACTATGGCATAGAAGGTTTGGACACCTTCATTATAAGATTTTTCCATCTCTAAGTCAAATGGTCAATGACATCCCTGAATTGAATGAAGAACATGAAGGGACCTGTAAGGGATGTGCTCTAGGAAAGAATGTGAAAAATATATTTGCAAGAAGTGATACCAAATCTATGGAAATTTTAGATCTCATACAGTCAGATGTATCCAAACCTATGAAAATAAAATATCTTGGTGGGAATCAATATTATGTGACCTTCATTGATGATTTCTTAAAGAAAACTTGGTTATACCTCCTCAAGAACAAATACGAAGTATTCAAGAAGTTTCTAGAATTCAAGAATGAAGTGGAGAATCTAATTGAGAGAAATATATATAATCTGAGGTCTAACAATGGTGGAGAATACACCTCCTAAGAACTAATAGCATTATGTAAGGAAGCAAGGATTAATAGGGAGCTTATTGTTCTTTATAATCTTGAACAAAATGGTGTGGTCGAAAGGAATAAACAAAACAATTGAAGAATGTGCGAGGGCCATGCTACATGATCAATGTATCCCTCAATTTCTATGGGGATTGGCATGTGTGACAACTGTTTACTTGTAGAACCGAAGTCCTCACAAGTTTCTCAACAATATGACCCCAAAGCAAGAATTTATAGGAAAAATCCAAGTGTGGGTCATCTTCGAATATTTGGGTGTCCTGTGTATATACATATACCCAAGGATAAGAGAAAGAAATTGGATCCTACCAGTCTAAAGGGAATCTTTGTTGGCTATAGCACTTCATCTAAGGTGTATAAAATCTATATTAAGTAGGATTGTCAAATCGAAGTAAGTAGGGATGCCATCTTTGATGAACGTATAACTTACAAGAGATCAAAATTTTTTTCTATCAACTCTGATGAAGAAGAGATACATATCTTTGAGGATATCTCAAGGGACAATGATGATCAAGATTTGACATATATCCAAGAAGGTGTTGAATGTCTTAGTGAGCATGTGCAACAAGTAATTGTTCCAGAAAATCGAAAGAGGTATGCTTAGTTGAGAGCTACTCTATAAGAAGTAGGAAACAATAAAGGGGACCTTTAGAGAAAGTAAAAGACTGAAAAGGTATTCTGGGTATGATGCATATATGACAAATCTCATTGAAGCAAAACCTTCCTCATATGAAGATGCAGTTAAATATTAGGAGTGGAGGAATGCAATGCAGGAAGAATACCAATTAATGATGAAGAATGATTTATGGGAAATTGACCATAGGCCAAGTGACAAATCCATAGTCACTTCAAAATGGATTTATAAGATAAAGCATGTTGTGGATGGAGTCATTGATAAATACAAAGCAAGGTTTGTAGCAAGAGGCTTCTCATAGAAAGAAGGTATTGATTATGAAGAAACCTTTGATCCTACAACTAGATATGCAACAATAAGATCACTTGTTTCTTTGGATACTACTATGGGATGGAACATCCATCAAATGGATGTTAAGACAACTTTTCTGAATGAGACTATTGATGAAGGGGTTTACACTGAGTAACCTCAAGGATTTGAAATAAATCCGAGGGATACTCATGTATGTAAGTTGAAGAAGACTCTATATGTCTTAAAGCAAGCACCTAAAGTTTGTTATGCAAGAATGGATGCATACCTGTTAAGACTTGGTTTTACCAAGAGTTCTATAGATCCTAACCTATATATCAGGGTGGTCCAAGGTGAACCAGTTATCATACTTTTGTATGTGGATGATATAATTTTTACGGGTGTAGAGAATCAAATTTAGGAATGCAAGAATCAGTTAGAAACCAAGTTTGATATGGAGGATATTGGGATTATGGATTACTACTTGGGACTAGAAGTTTGACAAAATCCAGGTGAAATATATCTTGGTCAAGGTAAATATGTGATCAAGATCCTTAAAAAATTTAGCATGATGGACAACAAGCCTATGATGACTCCTATGATTACCAATCTAAAGAAGTTGAGGAGTTCAGATTCTAGTCCAGTGGATCCTACTTACTACAGACAGTTGATTGGGTCCTTGATGTATCTGGAAAATATAAGACCTAACATTTGTTTTGTTGTGAATATATTTAGTCAGTTTTAGATGGAGCTAAAACATGATCATTGGATTGTTGCCAAGCATATCCTAAGATATTTGTGTGGAACCATACATCAATGCCTCTGGTATACTGGTAATGAAATCCAACTCATGGGATATAAAAATTTAGATTGGGGTGGCAGCGAGACATATGGAAGAAGTACCGTCGGTGTATGCTTCAGCCTAGGGTCTTCCATGGTCTCATGTATGAGCATAAAGCAGGATACAATTGCTTTGAGTAGTGCTGAATCTGAGTATGTTGTTGCAAGTGAAGTCCGTCGGGAATCTATTTGGCACATGAAGTTATTATCAGATTTGTTTGAAGGAGTGCTTAGCCCTACACATATACTTGTGGCAATGAAAGCTATATAATATTGACAGATGGCCTGATTTTCCATGCTAGGAAAAAAATATATAAATAATAAGCACCACTACATCAGAAGCCTGGTACGAGATGGGGTCGTGGAGCTGCATTATATGCCTACTGATGAACATGTAGCAGATATTGTGACTACAATATTACCAAATAAGAAGCTTGAGTATTTGAGAGGCAAGCTTGGTCTGGTAGATATCTCTTCCTCAATTGAGAGTAAGTGATGTTGGATGGTTCTTGTCTTTATGGGTCATGTACTATACCAGGACTAACAATTGTAATTATTAGTGAAGGCCATAAAGAAAGAATGGAGTATGGAAGATCTGAAAATAATATGAGATTAAAACTTCTTATGGATTGTAGAATCTAAGAAAAGAAGTTGTTGAACGATACTCGATGAGAATGAGGTAGGGAATCCATGATAAGAGTAGTCAAAGAGAACCAATATTCTTTGAGGATTCAGGAGTGGAAATACAAGATAATAATAGTCCTAAAAGGACATACCCGGTGAACATTCAGATGGGGTATGTTCCTTATAGGTAGTGTGGCAGCTCATGTAAAACCTCTCAACATAATTCTCTCAAATGAAGATGAGATTATCTAGTTAAGGCCTTCAAGGACAATGCTAGTTGTGATACATATGATTGACAAAGGTGGCTTATCAATCTATCTCTTATTATGAGAATGCTTCAAGATTGCTATTCCTTGTACCATGTAATGGGATTATGAATACATCCCTAGTTAAGAGGGAGTGTTGAAAATTGTAACTCGGTTCAGTCTTCACAATGACCTATTTGTAATAATGCCATTGTATACTTTGTATAAATAAAGAAAAATAAAGAAAAAGAAAGAAAATAAAATTTTATTTTATGTAAAGCATGGGTTTCATACTCAATGCTACGTCAAAATAATGTTCTTCGTGCTTCTAAGTCTTTCCAGGACAAAGAAAAAACCATGTCATGTATTATAGTCCCATTTGGACTCATGGTAACAAAGAAAAATATTTATTTTGTCAAGAAAAAGCCATTTATTTCTCCAAGACCAAGTCGAACAAAGTCAAGGACAAGTCAGCCCAAGGGAGGGCTATTTAACCCCGCAAGGAGGATATAAATACAAGGAGCTCAACCTCATTTTACATACCCAATCATCATAAGTTCAATATGTAGTAGCGAAGGAGAAGAAGAGCTAGAAGGATGAAGAAAGAAAGGAAGAATCAAAGTTTCTTGAGATAATCTCTCTCTCTCTCTCTCCCTCTCTTTCCCTCTCTCTCCACATGTGCAAATTTAGGGATTCTGTGTAACTGTAGTTATAGGAGGCCAAAATTGTAGGGCCAAAATTTTGAGGAGTAGTTGCAGGGCCAAAATGTTGGATTGAAGTTGTAGTAGGTCGAAGTTTGGAAACTACTTTGAAGAAGATCTTGCTAGGGGCCTGACTTGGTGCTTGGAAAGATTTTGGGCTTTGGTATTTGGATCTTGGAAGTCTCTTTATAAACATATCCTATAAGAAGAGAATCATTTTTCTGGTTTTTCCCCTTGGAGGGGTTTTGCCCTAGCTTGGAGCCTATATCTTGTGTACTTTTTCTTGTTGTGATCTTCATTGTTTTGGTAATTTCCTAATGAACAAGATTTAATAATATAGTAAAAGGCCAACACATATCACAAGTAATTATCAAGTTAAGTAAAATATATATAATATCTAATTCTCCTAATCTTCCCATAGGTATCACATGCTGGATAATTCGTGTATCATAGGTTTTAAAATCATCATATGTCCATGCAAACACATCTCAGTACTATTTGAAAATATAGACAAGGGATTGTCACTCTTGGGGAGAACAACATGTACCGAGATTCACATATTTCAGATCTTCTTTGGTACCCAAGTTAACTTGTTGATGTAACAATGTAGAATTGTGGGTCTTAGCATTGGTTGGTCCTTTAAAGCAGTTTTGCAAGTCATAAATATTTTCAAAAGATACAACACCCTTGAACATGGGGTTGCCTTTATGTGCCTAATCCGATTCCTGCAAAGCCCTTTTGTGCTCATTTTTGTCTATTGCCGCATCTTTAAACACGTCAACATTAGTTATAGAACCTAGTATCAACTGGTCATCATTGAAAACACAAAAAATAGTAACATTATCAGGCACAAATGGGTTATAAATAATATCAATTGAAAAACCATCTTTAAGTGGTGACGAAATAACAACAACGTTAGCTATTGTGTCTACAGAAGCCTTGTGAATTCTAGGAACATAATTGATATTAAAAGCTTGGAAGAAAGAAATAAGACGCCATGCATATTGCCAGTAGTTTTTTAGATTAGGAGACACATAATGAATAGTGTTTTGTACCTGACGTGTGACAATCTTAGAGTCACCTATTATCTTTAGCACCTCCATCTTGAGGTATATGGATTTCTTTAATCCCAGAATGAGTGCTTCGTATTCAACAACGTTGTTCGTCACTCACATTCCAATCAACATGGGATCAAATACTTGTTCTTTTTCGGGTCAATCAAAATACAATCATCTCCAAAACCCTCCTATGTTTTCGAACCATCAAAATATAAAGTCAAAATGCTAGCAACAACAAGGTCAGTTCCTACACTAATATTATTTACATCTATATTACAAAAATCATTAGCACTAGTTGGATTGCAAGGAAGGATTTCCAACTGTGTATCTAGTGGTAGAGGGGAAGGCTATGTAAGATAACATCCATGATCAACTTCTAATTTTTTTTTTCCAAAAATTACTTGTGCATAACTAATAGGATCATTAGGATCTTCAAGTGCCATGATGGTATGCCTCATGAAAGGTTCACTCTAGACTTAGATCTTATTATTCTTGCCCTTATAAGGAAGCCACAAGTGTGGCTAGTCAGTAGAAAAGTATCCTTGGAACTTGCTAGACCAGTCTCTAGTTAAAAAGAATTCCATAAGCTTCAAGGATGTCCACAATGACAATATCAATACATTAGTGAACTCTATGATTTGATGATAAAAAAATTATAACATTGGTAAGCTCATCGATTTCTTGTACTAAAGACCTATCTAATTGTATGATTCTGATGTCAATCTTCTTCCATTTAGCATTGATTTTATTTTCAATAGATAAAGGTATGACATTCACAGAGGCACCAAAAACAACTAGGAAATTATGGACATTATAATTAAATATTTCAAAAGTTAAAAGAAAAGGGGGGAAAGAAGATCTAGAATTTACATTAGCTACATAACAACTGATTCGAGAATAGTATGAGACTTATCAACTGAAGCTTGGAAAGAAAAAATTGCTTTACCTGAGGGAGGATGAGATGCAAATCCCTGGATGATCAAATCACATTGCCCTTCCAAGTTTGCTAGCTCAAACATGGAAATATTAGTGTGAGCTTTCTTCATGTGTTCAAGAACATTATAATCTATATTTTCATCTTGGCTTGGGTGTGCTAAAGTGGTAGGTGGTGTGAATTTTTTTTCTCTGAATTCTTCTTGATGAAAAGTATAGTAGTTATCCATGCCCAAGTTCTCAATGTTTAATACAACATTAGAACTTTGTGCAGACTTAGCTGGTTGGTTGAAGTTCTTCTTAAGAAACAACTTAAAAGAATTGCTTTTTGTAGAAGCCTCACTTAACTTTCTTTTGAGTTTATATACTTCATTGGTTAACAACTTCAAGGATTTAGTCAAGCTTGCCATGTCAAAAGGATTTTTCTCTTTAGTTTTAGTGGAACATGCTTGGGACTTTTTACTAGAGTCTTTGGGGCATTTTGAATATTCTTTATTAGTAATGACCCCAATAAATACTAAGTCATTTTCAACATCTGTTGCTTCTACAAAATTAAGATCCAGAGTTTCTTTCGCAACACACTTAACAAAAACAAAAATGTTAGTGGGCAAGGCATAAGTGAATGTTGCAAAACAGCAAGGGTATAGGCTGCTACTCGACTCCAAATCTCTAAAAATGGTTCTCTGGGATCCCAAACAAATTCCTGAAGGAAATACTAGACGCACAAGCTTATCTCTCCCACTAATAGTTTCCCACTCTGGCCTTTCAGATTTCTTCGGAAGCTTGACTAGTGAACAACACCGTCGCCCTTCCACTCTCCCCATGTTGTCATTGCCTTTCATAGACACACTACAACCCTCCTTCGGCACAAGTATGTAGGTCTACCGTTCTCATGGTAGTTCCTTAGACAGGCTGAGAGCCCCCTGTCCTGTCCCATTATGCTTCATATGATTACCAACTAGCAGCGGTTGGGGATCTTGAAGCCTCCTCGATATCTTGTCTATCACCCCCATCGAGGGATGTTTATGTACTTAGTTTATATGTTGGTGTTTATGTATATATTGTTAAGTCATGTTAGATATGTTCATTTAATGTGCTCGCATATAGATGTGCATGTGGTAGCAGTTATTTGACATGGGATTTATATTAATTTGAGCATGTGTGTGGTGATGATGTTAGATTACAATGTTTGTGTTTTGTTACTTGTTATCACGATGATGATGTCCTATTAGATCATTGAATCTATGTGCTTGCTAATGACGTTTATATGTGCTACAGGTGTATATAATTAGATGATGGTAGTGAATTTGAATGTGTATTTTAGATGATGTTTATGATTGTTAGGTGGTTATCATCATGATGCTTATTTTTATGAAATAATATTTATTATAGATTATGTATTGGTGAGCTTATATCAAACATTTATATATGAAATTGCACGCAAAACAAATTACTTTAAAAAATGCAAAGATATTTTTATAAATTACAAAGTTTAGTATGGTTGAAACTATCATTGTAAAATTACGATAAATATTTTTACATTGGTTAGATAGTTCATTGGTATTCAATCTAACTTCATTAGTAAAATATTTTAATACTGTCAAGGAAAAAATAATTAGAGTTAAAATAATTTAGATAGTTCTTAATAAGATGAAAATGTGTAACTCATTCAATTTTTAATATAAAATATTATTAATAATAAATTATTCAAAAATACAATTTAACTAATTCAATATTGGTTTATAAAATCCGTTCTATTGTTAAAGTTAAAAAACTTAAGTCACAATTTTTTATAACCTGCATCTTAGATCCATCTTAAATCTGGATGTGCATAGATAGGGAACAAATCCCTTGAGATGCAAACATATTTTAGAGTGAAAAGATATTTGATCCCTCTAGGAGCTTGGTAGATCTGGAGTTAAAGATGAATCTAGGTTGGTATAATATATATGTAGTTGACATTGACATTAACATATGCCCCCTCATAATTTTTTCCTTGTATGTATACATTAATTATTTTTATTATTAATATTTTCTAAAATATTACATATCAAATCCATATTAAACATTGAAAAATTTACAATATCCTCATACATTGAATTAGAAAGCAACTATTAATGGACAATCTTTCTCATTAAAGTGAAAATATAAGAAAATTTTCAATTTAAATTACTTTACTTATATATATATATATATATATATATATATATATATATATATAATATATATATATAATATATATATATATATGTTATTTAATATAAACATTGAAATATTTTACTTATAGGTAAAATAGTTTTTGTTTTAAATATCACATATAAATGGAACATAGAATGAATTACACATAATGTAATATCAATAATACTATTTCGTGTCATTGAAAAAATTACATTTCTTCCTTGTAATACAAAGTAAATTATATTTTTTTACTCATTATATTTCTTCCTCATAATAAAAGCTAAATTATTATTTTTTACTTTGAGTTACTTTATTTCTCTATATATAGTTATATAAGATTAATGTGTAAATGGAAGTATTGTAATTATGGTTGACATTGATTCCTTTGTTATTACTATTTGTTAATTTGTTAATTTAAATTATTATTTTACTATTTTTAAATGTAACGTTAGGTGACAACATCTCTCCCATATTGAGTTGTAGTGCTCCTCTTGGTGCAATTAATTTAAATTTAATATAACTAAAAAAATTCTATTTATATAAAATATAATTTATTACTAAAGTTATGAGATTTTCAAGCAATTTGAATTTTAATATTTATAACAATTTTTACCAATTTTAATTAGAAATTCTCTCTCTAAAGGATGAGGATAAATAAGTAAATAAGGCTTCATGTGAAGTTACTTGTAGTTTGGGGATTTTCTCTTATTGGAAGTTCTCCCTTAAAGAGGCAAGTGAATTTTTCTAGTAATAAAGATATAACATTTTGATGCTATTTGGTTCTTTATTTGCTATTGTACTAGTTTAAATTTAATTCCTTCTAATAATAAATATGAGTTAAATAATATAAAAATGATAATAAACTAGATTAAACTTTTTGCAAATAATAAATTATTTCTTAATGAACAACTCAAAAAATATTATTTTTTCCACATACTTATCATGAGATAGTCACTAAAATTCATGTTTTTCACATTTATCCTAGTTAATATTACATCATGTTCACAATGATAAAGACATGTCTGTCTTAAATAATTTAGTTATAAATACACAAAAAATAGATATTTATTTCACATAATCTAAATAGGAAACAAAAATGCATCAACAAGTTTATTTGAAAGTCGAACAAATGCCTCTTAATCACCATCACAGTTTCGGTGCGCTTGATATGTTCTTCCTCTTGTACCAGTGTGATCATATTTATCAAATGCAATGCACATATAATATTTAAACATATAGTTATATCTTGGTGCATTCAATAATGTGAACTTTCAGTACCCGTGCTAAAACGTTATAAGTGTGCGCCGATGCATAAGTGTGACACACCACTATGAAAATTTAATTTTGTGAACTAACAGGGGTGTGCCAAAGGTATTTGTGCACCGATTCCGGTGCAATTTTGTTTTAAAGCGCACCGGATCCGGTGCATGACTGTGTGTTGGGCGCATCGATGATTTTTTTAATAAAGTTTTTAAGTTATGTTTCCATATTAATAAATACTTTTTTTCATTTAATAATTTTTTGTTTGTGAATCTTACCAATTATATTATAAAATGCCAACAAGATGAATAAGAAAACAATATAATTAGCGAAATAATGACAACAAAAACATACAACAATAGTATAAATTATGAAATAACACAAGTACATATCACTCTCCATTGCATCACCCTGATTATCTTCCTCACTTGGCATGCTAACACTATTGTTCTCAAAAATATGTTTTGATCTAGGGTCATGTCTTAATATGAACCACCAATCCCTATCCAACAAATCTGGGTAAAAAACACTTGGTTGCAGTGTTTTGGGAAAGCATAAGGTTCCATAGATTCATACCACATCTTTATAAAGTTGATAGATATCAACCCACTATCACGATATTCCTTTACAATATTTCGATCAAAGGTGTCCAACCACATGCACCTAAAAATTACACATTGGAATGAAGAGAAGTCCACTTGAATGATCTCTTGCATCTTTCCAACGTAACTTAACGTCCCCTGCATTAGGTTTTGATCACAGTGGCTAGCAGGACTAGATTGGTTGAACTTGACTTCCACTCCATAGTCTTGTGTCATGCATCCATCATCGACATCTTCCATGCGAGAATTATGTCCATATGCCCACATAGATGGGAACAAATGTGCCTATAACTCGAACATAATTTAAAATAATATATATAATATATATATATATATATATATATATATATATATATGTTACAATTCAAAGATGCAGTATGAAGTTAAATCCGTACAAAAAGAGAATATAATTATTGAATTACTGCACCCAATCCCCATGTTTAGTGCGTCCTCTTCAACACGTGGGTAATGAACAGATGCACCGTATTTCTCTCTGACTTGATCAACAACCCAACTGTTAGGGCATGTCATTGTAATATTTTCTTTTAAATGACTAGGATAAGGCATGCTTCTACCATTCAACTGTTTGAATTATTTCTTGTCACTCTCCCATTTCCTTTTCTTCTCTTCGTACAATGTGACCCAGAGTTGTGTCGTTTCCATATTGTAAAGAATGAATTTATTGATGGCTTCAATTTCTGAATTCGATGATGATCGCAAATCAAACCAATACATATATATATATTATATATATATTATATATAATATTATATATATTATTACTAATAAGTGGGGGTATATTAATAAATATATATATATATATATATATAATATATATATATATAGATAATAATGAGATCAAAATATGCATTATATGAAGTTTATTGTGAATAATTATTGTGTAGTAATTTGACAAATGATAAGAATGCAATTACTCTGTATCATGTGCCTCTTTCTATTTGTTTCGAGAAGCCCCCCTTCTCTTTTGTCTTCATTCCTTTCATCGTCCCAAATTACCGCACTTGGTGTGTTGTCGATTTGCTTGATGTACTCACTGGCATAATAGAAAGACTCATACGATATATACCCCTCTATCATAAACCCCTCGGGTTTTGCTCTTTGTCGAACAAAACCCTTCAATTTCTTCATGTACCTCTCTAAGAAGAACATCCAACGACAAGAAACGACCCCAACTAATTCAACCTTATATACTAGGTGAATGAGAAGATGAACCTGTAAGTCCATGAAACTTTTCGACAACTCCTTCTCAAACATACAAATGATCTCAACTATCTCTTGACACCACCGTGGAATGCTAGCCATATGAATATCCTTTGATGCGATCCAATGTACAAATGCAAATAATTTAGATATGGCATGTTGTAGGTCTTGAGGGAAGTCATGGTTCACACACCCACGCACGAGTAGAGGATAATCACACTACACAATAAATAATACACTATACAAAAATTAACTATAAAATATCCCATTACATAGAAATAAAAAAAATATTAAAATCATGTTTTTTGGCATACATATTCTTAGAAGGTTCAAATGGTCATGTGATTTCAACCCCAACAAATGATCTTCCATAGTGAAGCAACGCCATAGTGAAGACCCATATAAAGATGGTACCCTTATAATCATTATAAATTCCTTTTCTAAAGAAAGATCATCTTTCTTTAAAATCCATGGGACATCACCTTCTTTGAAAGACCAAGAAGGACCAACCTCTCCTCTAGTTTCTTGTCTTGGCCAATGTTTCTTTTTATTTTTTGAAGAAATAATATCTCTCCTAATAGCAATGTGTCACTTTATTTTGATGATATGTGCCTCTATAAAGAAGATGAAACATTTTTAAATACATGCATGGGATCTAATAAGTGGGAAATCTTAAGATGCTCCCAATATGGGAGCTCATAAAAGACAAATTTCCTTTTCATCCCAATGGACAATTTATCAACATAGGTGTCGAAGAATTATAGATCATCGAATATAGGCTCCCCACTTGAGTCGATTTTTTTTGCAAACTCCTTCTCCTTCTCTCTCTTGTGAAAATTTCAAGTCTTGAAATTCTATTGCAATAACTGAAAATTATTCTCGTCATTGTTAAATAACTTAGTAATTTATTTGCTATGACAAATACTGAATAAATCACACTGCAACCTTCACAAATAAAACTGTGGAAAATTATAGCGCTGGAAATTGAGAAATAATCTAGCACACACACATGAAAATTAACATAGTTATTTTTGAACAAATGTCCCTGGAAAAATCCAATGCGGGAAAATCGGTGCAACAATTGAGGGTTTTTATTATTATTCAGTAGTGAAATTATCATAGTAAAATATGGATGCCAAATGCTGGCTATCCTGTAGAGAAAACACTGGAAAAAATAATCTGAGGGAAATTACGCTCACTCCAAGCCATCCCCACACTATCTAAGCTTTGAAAGGCTATCCATCCAACTTGGCCTCTGCAAGCCTTGCGTCAACCTGATGATGGCTGCCACATGTGCTGTTTGAATCGACTGATACTCTAGCCGTCTTGCCTTCTGCTAACTCGGAAAACATTTCTTCATCCCTCTGGAACCTCTGCTCGGCCTCTAGAACCGAAAACATATTCCTTCCTTAGAAAATCAAACTGCCCTCTTACGCCTCTGCGCTACCTCTATATAGCCTCCTAGAGAAATTTTGGCCTCTCTTTGCAATGCACTTACTCGATCTAGAAATCTTCCTCCAACTTCTCTATCTTTGCCTCTCTTTGTCTTTGCTTCCCTACTGAAGTTGAAACTCTTCTAGCACTTCTGGTTCTCTGGAAAACTGAACTCTCCAAGGAAATCAAACTCTTTGTGGCTCTCACAAGTGTATTCTCCATCTACCCATAGAATTCTTATAATCTTCTGTTGGAACTCCAACGACCAAGATTAAAATTGAATGAAGGGTCCAGATTAATTCCTATCGATCTGTGTGAGTTTCTAGATGATTTACACCTTGTCTCAATTAATTCTGATTAATTAACCCCTTCTAAGTTTATACTTGGGAAATCATTAAAAATAGGATAATAATCGAATTGAGACACTTCTAGGTGGAATTTCCAGAAACAATTTTTGGGTTATGGAGAAAACCCGTGTTTTAGCCTCTTTGCAAAGTTTCGAGACTAGAACTGTCATGTCCCTTCATAAATGATTCTCGAACAAGATTAATTTTTGTATTATGGGGTCAATTTTGGACCTAGTGGACCCCATTCGATTTTATTAGGAGATTAGAATTAGGAAAAGTCATTTGTGTTGTAGTTAAGTTACAGATGGGGGGGCACCCTCACTAGGGAAATACACATTCCCTAGTTTGATTTGCATGGAGGGGGTTTAATTTTGCATGATGGTGGTTAAGTGAGGGCCCACAATGGAGGACGAATTGGACAGAAAAGTGCTCCACAAAATTTATATAAGGAAGGCAACTCTCCACATCTCATTCATCTTTTTTGGTATATCAATTTCTCTTTGGTTGCTCGAGATGCTTAGCCGAGTCACTGGATGTTTAGCACGATTTATTCAGGCGAAGAGCTCACCCTTTATTCGGGGGACTTCGAGTGCCACCCTAGGAAGGTTTTCTACATTTCTTCAGGAGGAGGACCTCATTGTGATTTCCAGCAGTGGCATTCACTTCTAGGTGGTGTGTATTACTGGAGGACGCAGTGAAGAGGAGGCCGAGTTTGTTAATGGTGTCTTGCAATGAAGTTTGGGTGTGATATTTTCTAGAGAGGAGGCTAGAGAGGATTGTCAGTAGTTGCGGTTTAGGAGCTGGTTGTGCTTATTGCTTTGTAGTGTGACTTTCACACTACTTGGGCCAGCGCAGGGGTAGCACTGGGAGCTCACTTGGTGGGTATAGTATTAGCCCTTGAGGCTGAACTTTGCTGTGGAGGTTAGAGGAAATACTTGGAGTGGTGTTTCCTTCCCTTTCAGAGCTTGGAGGAGGATTTCATGGCCATTCCTTGCAGGTCGTATTCTTGGAGCAATTTGGAGGGTAAGCCATAGAGGAGGTTGAATTTGAGAAGTTGGATTCAGGCCAAAATCTTTCTGGGTTTTCCTGGGTTTTGGCCAAGGAGAATGGGGCTGAAGTTTCATCATTTTTCTGAGCACCAAAGATGAGGTTTCTTGCAGTTCCTTTCCAGCCAACAATGTATTTACTAGGAGACAACACAAAACATCAAAGGAGTAGTCATATTTCTGACATTGAGATTATTGTTTGACACCTAGGTTCTACCAACCTTTCCCTTGAGGCAAGCCTAGGTGCACTTTCCATACTATTGTACTTGATCCATTCCATTAATAAAATGGCTCAACTGGTTCTCATTTCTAATGTGTATTGAGTGTTTTCTGATCATTTTATTGTTGCATATAAATCGTATTTACTTTTTTCATATCACTATTTTTTTTTAATTTTGGAACATTACAATGGTATTAGAGCTTAGATTTTGGCTCAGCCGTGGGAAAACTTTTCTATGAGTGAGGAGAACCGATAGAATATTACTTATTGAAGACATAGGTACTGGAGTAGGGAAAAGGAGTTGGATATTACTCGAGACATGGAGGATCATGGGAAGACTATGGTAGCAGAATATATTGGTGAGCCCAAGAGTTGGGAGGAGATATCCTTTGATATTCTCTTAAAGGATTTGAGTGATTTTGGAAAAAGGGCAGAAGGAGATGCTGGACGAGATCAAGATGCAGAACTGGGAATGGAGCACTCACTGAGAGTTTGTAGTTTGAGAGACTTCAAGGGCCTCTCGACTGTTTAATCACCTTTCACCTTTTGTGCATCGACCATCCTCGAGTGACCCAAATCAATCGAGTGACCCAAATCAAGTTACTTTTCCCTCTTTTATACCTTTGGCGCAGGGTGTGAATGGTGGAGGAGAGGATCCATCATTGATGGGGGATCATTTTCGGGAGTGTCAGTGCATGGGGGCAGACTTCAGAGAGGATCTGAACTTCAAAGACTTTTGTAAGCTTAAGTAGAATGAGAAGGGGAAAATATATGGTACACAAAAATATAAGCTACATCGTTCTATTGGGAAAATGTATTTTCCTACATATGATGGCACTACCAACTGCACAACATGTGCTTGGGTAGAGAAGCTGGACACATACTTCCAACTGAATCAGATGAAAGAGGTAGAGGCCATCAAGATGGCCACATTGTACTTGGAGGAGGAGGCACACGATTGGTGGTTTCATGGTTTTTCCACTCTGGGACATGCCAACATGACCTACTATGAGGATTTCATGCAATGAATAGTGGAGCGCTTTGATTAGAAGGATCCATAGGCTCACTTCGGGGAGTTGACCTAGCTCAGAAAGATAGGGCATCCAGAGCATTATATCTCAGAGTTTTTGAGGGTCTCAGTCATGGTACCTAATTTGTCAGATGTGAGGATAGTATACACATTTGTAGAGGGGTTGACAGAGCCATTGTGGGGACTGATGAAGTCTCGCAAACCATCTACTCTTCTGGAGGTAGTATCTTGCACTCGGGATTTGTGGGGGAAATAGACCTGAGCTCCATTTCCTTCACGCACTCCCTACCATCAGAAGGGAAGTGACACTAGAGCACCCACAGTGCAAAGAGTAGCTCAAGGGTGGGGTCAGTTGGATGATGAGATGAGGAGAGACCTCAAGAGGAGGAAGTTGTGTTTTTACATGCCGAGAGCCTTGGGCACCTAGTCATCGGTGCACAGTGGGCAAGGCCCATTACATCGAGGCCTTCTTAGACAATGATTAGGAGGATAATGGGGAGTTGGAGTTTGGTGTCGGAGACAACGAGGATCCAGCAGGAAGAGGACCACCAACACCACCACCTCAGGGAGGAGAATCTTTTGCACTAGCTAAGGGAACCCTAACTTCTTCTTTGGGATTCCCAAATTTTTGACTATGAGGATCAGAGGTACGGTGAAGGGGCTGCGTGTCTCAGTCTTGGTAGATAGTGGGGCCACCCATAATTTTATTGATGCTAAGATGGTCCAGAGGAGGGGCATCACCATTACAGAGATTGAGGGGTTTTTAGTCTTAATACCAAGAAACAAGGCTATGTAGTGCACTTGATATGTTCCCGCTCTGATAGTGATTATGAGGAACTATTCTATGACATACCACTTTTTCGTGGTGGATGTACCAAATACCAATGTGGTGTTGGGTGTCCAATGGTTGTATTCCCTTGGAAGGGTTACCACCAATTGGAAACAATTGGTGATGGAGTTTGCTGGACCAGATGGCAAGTCAGTGGTGAGTTTGCTGGACCAGATGGTAAGTCAGCTGGTGATGGAGTTTGCTGGACCAGATGGCATGCATTCATACCCCCCTCAGACAATTTTAGCCCACCGAATGGAGGCCAATTTGAGGAATGGAGACATAGAATGGGCAGTAGAGAAGAGGATTTTAGAGGTTGGGGGAAAGACTACACCAACACATCCATACATACAGGCAGTACTGGATAGATATTTGGTAGCCTGTGATATACCGCTGGGAAAACCACCTGACAGGGGATTCAAGCACACTATAGAGTTGGAGCCTAGTGTGTAGGAAGTCATCATTAAACCCTATAGGAATACCAAGGCCTATAAGGAAGAGATCGAGAGAGCCATCAAAGAGTTATTGGAATTGGTCACATTAGACCGAATTCTAGTCTGTTTGCTTCTTTGGTTGTGCTGGTGAAGAAGAAGGATGAGACTCTCTGCATGTGTATTGAATACAGGGCCCTCATCAAGAAGACATTGAAGAACAAGTATCCCATTCCACGAATTAATGAGTTGATGGGCAAGCTTATAGGAGCCAAGTACTTCTCTAAGATATATTTACGGTTAGGGTATCATCAGATCGAGGTGAGAGAGCAGGACATTTCGAAGACAATCTTCATGTGTCATTATGGGCATTTCAAGTTCTTGGTTATGCCTTTTGGGTTGACCAATGCACCGGCTACTTTTCAGTCATGCATGAACCACGTGTTCCGAGGCTAGTTGAGGAGGTTTGTACTGGTATTCTTTGATGACATCTTGACTACAACATGACATGGGAGGAGCACCTACAACACTTAGAGACAGTCTTGCGTATATTGGAGGAGCAACAGTTCTATGCCAAGATGTCCAAGTGCGAGTTTGGGCTGACATAAATGCTTTACTTAGGACACATCATAGGTGCAAATGGGGTCAAGGTACACGACGAGAAGATTCGGGCCATTTGCAATTGGCCAGAGCCTCGAGATGTGACAAAGTTGAGAGGATTTTTGGTCATCTGTATCTATTATTTGAAGTTTGTGAAGGGCTTCTCATAGTTGGTAGCACCCCTAACTGATCTGACTAAGGGGGATTTTGCGTGGATAGAGGGAGCTCAGGAAAAATTTGATCGCCTCAAGGAGGTGATGAGTTGTTGTACGGTATTGGCACTCCTTGATTTTACTTAGCCTTTCACATTTGAGTGCGATGCATCAGGTGTAGGGATTGGGGCAGTCTTGTCCCAAGGAGGGCACGCCATTGCTTTCGAGAGTTGGAAGATCCTACCTCATGAGTTTTTGTATTCCATTTATGATAAGGAGATGTTGGCCATAATGCATGCATTAGCCTAATTTAGACAATACTTGGTGGGGAATTGATTTCGAGTGAAGACAAATCAAAATCGTCTTCTCCATTTCATGGAGCAACAGGGCCTCAATGACAAACAACAGAGATGGGTCAGCAAAGTGAATGCATATTATTTTGATATTGAGTATGTGTGGGGGAAGCACAACATAGTGGTGGATGCACTGTCCAAGGGACCAACCGGGCTTTCATTCACGAGCATTTGTCATGACTAGAAGGCTCAGTTATTGGTAGAGTACTGCAAGGATCATCGGGCGTGCGAGATATTGGAGGGAAGCTATGCAGATGAGCGCTAGAGGGTGATGAATGAGGTTATTTATTATAAGGGGCGCATATTTTTGGTTTTGGGATCATAGTTGAGAGAGCACGTCGTTCAAGCAGCTCATGATTCTCCTTTGTCTGGGCACCAGGGGTTTAGGAAGAGTTATATGGTAGTGAGAGAGAACTTCACTAGGAAGGGCCTCAAGGGATATATGTTGAGGCATGTGCAGGAGCGTGAAGCTTTCAAGAGGAACAAAGGAGAGTTGACCCATCCAGCAGGATTGTTGTGGCCTCTTCCCATCTTTGAGGGGAAATGGGAGAGCATCTCTATAGATTTCATCACTAGACTTCCCTAGGTGCAAGGGAAGGATTATATTTTTTCTGGTGGACGATAGATGATGAGCCCCAAATTGGGTAACTTATTGGGCTCATTTTGCCTAATTATCCTTGTCCAATCCTCCATTTTTCATAGCTTATGCATTATTTTTTTAGTATGTTTATGTCATTTGTACGAATAAGGGTGGTCACTCTTCATAGGTGGCTAACACGTGCTTATTTCAGGTTTTTTGACACATGTTGGAGCAAAACCGAGCAATCATGGGCTAGAAGACAGCCAAGCTTGAGGTGAGGATTCATAGGGGGGTTGTCTATGACATTAAATAGCCCTTCCTTGGGATCTTCACCCCCAATCTCCGAGCTCACAGGCCACCAAAACCGGATCTTGAAGGCAACCAAGCAGATTTTGGAAAAGGGACTGTCTACTAACAGTTGGACAGCTAAGTCCCCCAGATTTAGGAGGCCTGCTAGGGCCCTCGTGGTGTATAAATGATAAGGCCTCAGCCTTCGTAAGGGATTTTTGAAACCATTGCATATTTTTGCACTACAGTGCTGTCAGCTTTAGCTTG
Organism: Pinus taeda; assembly: GCA_000404065.3. Classification (NCBI taxonomy): domain Eukaryota; kingdom Viridiplantae; phylum Streptophyta; class Pinopsida; order Pinales; family Pinaceae; genus Pinus; species Pinus taeda. Next base: position 272,449 of record APFE030777174.1, read on the forward strand.
TTCTCTTGTAGCCATTTGGGCATAACTCTTGACTGATGATTATTTTTTGATAATGATAAGCAGTCCTATTTTATATCAACTCTGAGTTTTCTATAGGAGCCGTAGCTCTCAGGGTTGGGCCCAACCTGAGAGCCTAGGGCCTCCTTAATGTACTGTTATCTTTCCTTTATGCATCGTTGTTTTCCTTTTTATGCATTTGCAAATGTATTTCTGTTAGGCAGATTAAGTTGTGTTGATTAACTAGGTCACTGTTTATGAATATAATTTCTTCAGATGTTTAGAATAGATTGGTAGGATAATAACAGGGAAAAAATCTCCAGAAAAGGGTCAACAAACACTTTTGGTTTCACCTCTTCCTTATTGGATCAGGGGCTGAAATTGAAGTAACCGTGCTGTCCCAAACAAAAACACTAGTTTGCCTTGCCATGCAATCATTAGTGTGCTGTTTTCATTTGCAGAAGTTGGTTATGTGTTCAGATCTCAGAAATACCTCATTGCATAGTTGATATATATGGTTCTCCTTTAAATAAAGCCGCTATTCATTCACTTTATTGTTAGCTAGATTAGATTAGCTAGGACTTTGATTACTTGCAAGAATTTGTTGATTCAGTTGAATGTACATAGTGCAGAGCATCTCTACCACTCTTTCATCCACCTAAGCTTCATCAGAGCCATCTGTTCCATCTCCTATCTAGGTTCCTCGTCTCACGACTGTCCTCTTGGCCACGTAACCCTACCTTTTTGTGCAATCATTGTTTCAGCCTTCTTTGAGCCAATTCAACCTTCTACACCTTCTCACCGCTCCATCCACTAGTCACTAGGTCACTCCAGGCCCCTATCCTACCTCCATATCCATTCATGCATCTTCCCTCACTCACCCATCCTCCAAAATCTCATTTTTAAACATCCTGTAGAAATTCCTGAACATCCTGTAGAACCCCTGCAGACTTCCTGTAGAAGCTCACAAATGAGGTTTCTTGATAGCCAAACTTTGTGAAACTATCTAGAAGGGTGTTAGGGACTCCTTAGACCCTCTCTGAACCTTCCCAACCTCTTCCAAGCATTTCTCCTCCTTGATCCACCCCTACACAGTCAAGAACAGTGAAAGCATATGCATGATGAAACTGACGACTTAATCAAAAATACAAAAAGATGTTTTCTTCAGATAAAGGTAGCCTAGACACATGTATTTTACCTTCATAGAAGTAATGGCATCTCTTTCAGTAGTTTGCATTCTCTTCTTTGCATCAGTAGGACTAGCTGGTAGAATTAGGGTTTTCTAGGGTTTGCGCTTTCCTTCAGTTTTTCAATCTCTTTTCGCAAATAGATTAGCTTCCTTCGAGTTGGCTTTCATCCATCAATTAAAAAGCTTCTTCTAAGAGCTCATAGAAGTTGGCTTAAGCTCCTAGAAAACTTGTGCCAGTTGACCAAGTGACAACTGCGGCAAGAGCTAGTACTTGTGCATACAGCACCGTCGCTTCCAAGTTTGTTACGAACTACCGGGTTGATAAAAGTAAAGAAGGGAGTCCCAGGATTTGCAGCATTATTGAAGCAATACTGGAGCCCACCAATAGACTGACCAAGTTTGCACACTTCTTTTCCATACTGACACGATATTCAGCCTCACAAGTGGTAGAGATGTTCTTCAGGGAGGTCTTTCGTCTACACGAACTCCCTAAGACCATAGTCAGTGACAGGGATAGCCAATTCATGGGAGGATTTTTGTAGGAGCTCTTCAGACTAGTCGGAACTAAGCTCACCCTGAGCACTGGCTATCATCCACAGACCAATGATTAGACAGAGAGGGTGAACCAGTTGTTAGAGGGATATCTCAGGAATTATGTGACAGGTAAGCATATGGCTTGGATTCGATGGTTGCGTATGGGAGAGTATTGTTACAACACCACCCACCATATGTCCATTGGTATGACTCCTTTCTGTGCCTTGTATGGTTATGATGCTTTGTTTTTTGCTGATATTGTTTTTGGAGACAACAGGGCCCCAAAGGCCAAGGATTGGATCATATAGAGCCAAGATATCCTCAAGGCTCTTAAGGATAAAATACAGACAACCAAGGATCAACAAAATATGTATGCTGACCGACATTGAGTAGAGAGGCACTTTAAGGAGGGGAATTTGGTCTACCTTCGATGGCAGCCACACAGACATTCCACACTAAAGCAGAAGGGGGCTGAAAAGATGCAGCCGAGATTTTTTGGGCCATACAAAGTGATTAGGAGGGTTGGAGAGGTGGATTACGAGTTGGAGCTACCACCAGGGAGGAAGATTCATAACATGTTTGATGTGTCATGCCTCAAGTGGGTGTTGGGGTAACAACTTACAATAGTCATGGAGTTGCCTCCATTTGATGATGAGGAGAATTTGATCCTAGCTCCAGAGTCCATCTTAGAGACCCAGAGAGGAAGCGCAAAAGCATGATCATTCGAGAGTATTTGGTGCGTTGGTAGAGTTTACTAGACGAGGATACGACTTGGGAAGGACAGAACATTCTTGAGCTTCTGACATTGAAGTTGCTTGGGGACAAGCAACATTTGGGAGGGGAGGACTGTCATTTCCCTTCATAAATTATTTTGGAACATGATTAATTTTTGTATTATGGGGCCAATTTTGGAGCTAGTGGACCCTATTCGATTTTATTAGGAGATTAGACTTAGGAAAAATTATTTGTGTTGTAGTTAAGTTACACATGGGGGGGCACCCTCATTAGGGAAATAGACACTCCCTAGTTTGATTTGCATGGAGGGGTTTAAGTTTTGCATGATGGTGGTTAAGTGAGGACCCACAATGAAGGACGAATTGGAGGGAAAAGTGATCCACCAAATCTATGTAAGGAAGGAAACTCTCCACATCTCATTCATCTTTTTTGGTATACCGATTTCTCTTTGGTTGCTTGAGAAGCTTAACCGAGTCACTGGCTATTTAGGATGAGTTCTTGAGGTGAAGAGCTCATCCTTTCTTTGGGGGACTTCAAGTGCCTCCCGAGGAAGGTTTTCTGCATTTATTCAAGAGGAGGACCTCATTGTGATTTCCAGCAGTGGCATTCATTTCTAGGTGGTGCATATTACTGGAGGGTGCAGTGAAGAGGAGGTCGAGTTTGTTGGCGGTGTCTTGCAATGGATTTTGGAAGTGAGATTTTCCAGAGAGGAGGCTAGAGAGGATTGCCAACAGTTAGGAGAGTTTGGGAGCTAGTTGTGCTTATTCATTTGCAGTGTGAAATTGACACTACTTGGGCCAACACAGAGGCAGCACAGGGAGCTCACTTGGTGGGTAGAGTATTAATATTTGAGGTTGAGATTTTTCATGGAGGTTAGACAAAATACTTGGAGTGGATTTTGCTTTCCTTTCAGATCTTGGAGGAGGATTTTGTGTCCATTCCTTGCAGGCTGTATTCTTGGAGCAGTTTTCAGGGTGTAGGGAGGCTGAATTTGGGAGGTTGGATTTAGGTCAAACCCTTTCTAGGTTTTACTGGGTTTTAGCCAAGGAGTGTGGGCTAAAGTTTCATTAGTTTTTGAGTACTGGAGATGGGGTTTCTCTTAGTTCCTTTCCATTTAGCAGTGTAGTTACTAGGAGAAAACGTAGAGCATCAGAGGAGCAATCATCTTTCCGACATTGAGATTATTGTTTGACACCTGGGTTCTGTCAAGCTTGCCCTTGAGGCAAGCCCATGTTTACTTTCCATACTATTATACTTGTTCCATTCCATTAATAAAATGGGTCAACTAGTTCTCATTTTTTATGTGTATTGAGTGTTTGTTGATCATTTTATTTTTCTGTCTATAAATCATTTTTCTTTTTGCATATCACTGTTTGATTAAGTTTGGAACATTACAAGAACACCTCCAATGCCATAGTAACTAACATCTCTCATATGCTCTAATCCATTCAACTGGTGTCATTATTGCAGGCCTTTGGGTTCTCTAAGGTTTAACATTGGAAGTAGATGTTTCTCTTCTGTAAGGGTGTTATTCTAGGAGGAATACCCTTGAGCAGTCATACACTAGATTTCGTAGGTGGTTGGACCACCTAGTCTTCAGAGAAGGTCCAAAACATTTACATCCATGATACCCTTTTGTTAAAAGACCTGTGGACTTATTGTATACAGGTCGACACATTAGTGACCATGAAGATCTGAACAATGGAAACACATTAAATTAATATGTGAAACAATATTATTACTATACAAATCAATAAAAATGTAATTTACTAGAGAAAATTCCTAAGCCTGGATAATCATCTATGCTGTAAGCACATATGCAATATAACATAAAATTAATCTCTATTGTGATGGGTATTGATACATTGTACACATGTATATCTTCCCATACTTCCTCTAATTCATCTACCAATGGTTGTAGGTAGACATCCATATTCTTCACTTGTCTTATACCAGGGACTGTGAGAGCCAAAATAAGATGTTCATTCTTCACAGACAACCATGGGGGGATATTGTTATTGATCACTACTACAGGCCAAACATAATATTTGGTGTTTTAGAGGGAATACAGGTTGATGCCATCCATGGCTATGTTGAGTTGTAGACTTCATACTTCACGCTTGAATTTTTCAGGCCATGTATCCTCTATATGCTTCATGGCTATTGAATTTGTTGGGATTCACATAACTCTTGACTCACTTCTGTGTGAGGCATGATATCCATGCAACATATCTAATTCTTTGCAACAAAAGAGTCTTTGAATCCTTGAGATTATAGGCATGTGACTCAATATATTATGAGGAAGAACATGTGATTTACCCATTTTTTTTGAATTATGATACCTACCATGCCCGCATTTCAAACATATCTCTTTGTTTGCGTATTCTCCTCTATATAGAATACAATCATTCATACATACATGATATGATATGTACTCAACACCCAACATTTTCAACAACTTCTTTGCCTCTTCGCAGCTACCTGACAAGACATTATCACTCGGAAGAACCTTATCTTTGAATATCTTGCAGTTGGTGGGGAATATAATTGTACAATGTCAATATTTAACATTCATAAAATCGACCTTTCTTAAATTTGATTGTCTAAAAAAATATAAGGAACTTGATCGATCATGTAGGTTAATTACCTCAATATTGCCGAGAAACATGCATTCAACATGCCAAACTTTGCTTTCACATTGTACAACAACATTGTTTTCCCCAACTGAGTATACTTTGACTTGTTGCCAGGTGCAAAGAGAGAGGTGGTGGAAGAAAATTTTAGGTTTTTGAATAAGTTATGAGTGATATGAGCATCATCCACTAGCTCATAATTTTGGAATGCATCTAAAAACATTTCCTCCATGGTAGTTGTATCCTATAAGTAATCATCCATACCAACCTCCATTTGATAGCTTCCATTGCCAACTTGGGTTGAAGAACTACTATTTCTATATTCATTCCTAATTGGTGAATGTGGATGCAATGGGAATTGAATAAGTGGCTTATTCAACCATTATTTGTATGCTTCCTCTCTGATTCTTGCTCTTAATGCAACCTTATCTCGAGTTTACATTGTAGTGGGTTGGTTCAGAAGATGGTAGGTGGGTCACTCATCATCACTAGAATCCTAATTTCTGTCAGACTAGGAGGTAACTCCTCAATGCGAATTATGATATTTATTCAGGTTGGTCATTATTATATACATGAGGGAAAGACTGTTCATTTCATCTCCCGGTGACTCTTCATATTTTCTATTGTTTATTTACATTAATTACAGTTTTTCACCCAATCCCTATGATTAGGTGTCAACATTCCCCCCCCCTTAATCTGAAGGGATGTTGGTGAGTCCAAGCATCGTTCTGAATCTTTCAAGCTTTTCTCTTCCAAGCACTTTGGTGAAGATGTCTGCAATTTGCTCATTAGTGGAACAATGGTGGAGATGGATTGTTTTGGCTTCAACATGATGTCGAATCAGATGATATTTAGTATTGATGTGCGTCGTTCGATCATGGAAATTTAGGTTATTGGCCAAATTTATTGTCGAGGTTTTGTCAATCATGAGTGGAGTCAATTGTACTTGTTTTACCTGCAAACCTTCAAGAAATTTCCTGAGCCACAGAATTTCTTTTGTTGCCTCAGCTGCTGCCACATATTCTGCCTCTGTTGTGGAATCTGCTGGAACTGATTGTTTGCATGATCTCTAGGAGACAACTCCTGATCCAAGACTCATAGCATGACCCGAAGTAGATACCTGAGTTTATTTGTCTCCATCAAAGTCTAATTCAGAGTATCCAATCAAGCTGAAGTTTCCCACCTGTGTATACTTGATTCCAAAGTCTTGAGTTCCCTTCAAGTACCTTAGAACTCTTTTTGCAGTAGACCAATGTCCCTCACAAGGCTTTTTCATAAACCCGGAGAGGATTCCAACAACAGACGAAATGTCTGGTCTAGTAGTAGTTAGGTAGTTGAGACTTCCTACAAGCTATCTATACTTTGTTGCATCCTCAAATTCTTTTCCTTCAATAGATGTGAGCTTTAAGTTTTGTTCCATTGGAGTAGTAAGAGGATTGCATTCTATTATGCCAAACCTGTTCAACAAATCTCCAATGTACTTCTTTTGAGAAAGGAATATGGACTTCAGATGTTGAGTTACTTCAATACCAGGATAGTAATGAACATAGCCCAAATCAGTCATTTCAAAACCTTTCCTCAATTCCTTATTTATGGATGCAATGTAGCTTTCATTGTTCTCTGTCATCAAAACATTATTTACATATACCACAAGATATAAAACTATTTTGCCAACCTTCTTGACAAACAAAGTTTCATCATCAAGATCATAATGTTTGAAATTGAGTTTCAGAAGATGCTCAGTTAGTTTTTCATACCAGGCTCGCGGTGCTTGTTTGAGGCCATATAAGGATTTCACAAGTTTGCATACTTTATGTTCATGTCCTTTCACAACAAATCTTTCAGGCTGGGACATAAAAACATTCTCTTTTAGATCTCCATTCAAGAAAATAGTTTTTACATCCATTTAATGGACTTTCCAACCGTTCTGAGCTGCTAGGGCAAAGAGTGTCCGGATGGTAGCCCATTTTGCTATGGGGGCCAAAGTCTCCTCATAATCAACCCCTTCCTTCTGTGCAAAACCTTTTGCCACAAGTCTGGCTTTGCGAATGTCAAGTGAGCCATCAACTTTATACTTGTTCTTGTTGACCCACTTGTAGCCAATTGGTTTGGTTCCTAATGGAGGATCAACCAGCTTCCAAGTGCCATTCTTTATTAGGGCATCATACTCCTTTTGCATCGCTTCTTTCCATTCATCATGAGAAGTAGCTTCTTTGAAGGAAGTTGGTTCAAAATCTGTAGACAAATTCAATTCACAATCATAAAAAACATCCATATCAATAGGTGAATCAGAGTCATCTATATCACCTCCATTTTGCTAGTTTGAATTTCTAGTTCCTGTCTTTCCAACTTCATCATGATGAACACTTTCAAGTGTCTTTGTCAACCACTTTGGGGGACCTTTCTCAGATGGTCTAGGCTGCTCCGTTGATTGAGTTGGGACTGAATCAAGATTGAGTCTCCCAATTCTATTAATCACATCACTTAAATTATTATCCGTTGTTGGAGTTTCATGCAGGGGAGAGAGTGCTTCAGAAGAAGATTCCACAACTTGATCTAGTATAGGAATCCCCCCTTCAAGATGTGGAATCTGATTACCAAATTCTTGAAATGATTTTGCATTTGCGAATCTATCCAAGCGATCAAGTTGCTGCTCAACAACATTGTTAGTTTTGGATGATTCAAGAAAGATTACATGTCTAGATACAACAAACTTTTTATTGACTTCATCATAGAGACGGTATGCTTTAGAGGTGTTTGAATACCCCAGGAAGATACACTTATGACTTCTTGCACCAAGTTTATTTCTATGTACCTTTGGTATCAAGGCATAACAGGTGGAACCAAAGACCCTGAGATGCTTTACCGAAGGAATGTGCCCATACCACATTTCATAGGGAATCTTGTTTCTGATAGCATTAGATGGACATAAATTCTTTATATATGCAGCACATAGAACAACATCAGCCCAAAACATTATTTTTACATTTTTGAAGAAGAGCATGGAGCGTACCATATTTAAGATTGTCCTATTCATTCTTTCAGCTACACCATTCTGTTGGGATTATAAGGCACAATTGTTTGATGTTTGATCCCATGTTGGCGAAGATAGTTTTCAAATTCATTTGATGTGTATTCTTTTCCATTATCAGTGCGAATAGACCCAATATGAGATTGTGCATCAATTTCAATCCATTTATGAAAATTCTTGAATGTTTGAAAAGCATCAGATTTGTTCTTCAATAAATAAACCCAACACATTCTGGTGTAGTCATCAATAAATGTCATGATATATTTATTTCCATTTGCAGAAAAAACAGGCATTGGACCACATAAATCTGAATGAATAAGTTCAAGCTTCCTATGTGCTCTTGAATGTGAATCATGGAAAGACTGTTTGCTATGCTTTCCTAGAATGCAAGCATCACATTGCTTAAGTTTTCTAGGAATTGTAGGCAAACTAGCAACACCATTTTTCTTCAATAAGCGGAGACTGTCATAGTTCAAATGTCCAAATCTAGCATGCCATAATAAACCTGATGGAAGTGTACCTTCTTCATGAAGAGAATTGTATGAGAAATGTTGTGCATGAGCAGATGTTCCTTGTAGTTTGAGAAGCCTTTCTTCTTCTATTCCCCTCATGACAAGTGAGTGATCAGATGCCTTTCTTACCTCAAGCTTGCCATCAAACATATGAATGGAGTTACCTTGCTGGCGGATGGTGGACCAAGGACAATAAGTTTCTCTTGAGCTGTGGGAGATATAGAACATGATCCAGAAGAAAGTCTGGAAGACCAGGCAGTTTAAGCCTGATTGTGCCAAGCCCTGATGGCTTGATTTTTGATTGATCTGCAAAGTATACTGCTCCATCAACATTGTCAGTGAAATCTTCAAAAAAATCCTTTCTATGAGTCATGTGGCAGGTTGCTCTTGAATCAAGCAACCAATCATTTTTCCAAGAAGCAAGTGAAGCATTAAATAAATCTTCATTTACTCCAATGTTACATTGTGCCACAACATAGTGAGCGGATTCAGGTGCTTTACCTTTGTATGTATCATCAATTTTACCTTTCTATTGGTTTCTTTGCTGCTCAATTTTGTCCCATGGTAGCTTGCATGTAGAGGCATCATGTGATCCATTTCTTTTGCAGC